>CM063284.1:800000-1335000 GCA_032173965.1 Sitta carolinensis | reverse complement strand
GATCCCAGGGAATATTTTCAGCCTTTTCCCAGTGTCCCCTGCTGACAATCTGCACTGCCACCTGCTGTGGCTCCCGATTTCACTCCGGCTTTCTTCGGAATCTTCCCTCTCCATTTCTCACGGATACCCCTTCCCCCTTCTCTCCCAATCACAGGATTTCCATCTGATCCCAAATTGTTTTCATTATTCCCTAAAAAGCTCCTGTTATTCCCGTTTGTCTCATCCCCCAGTCAGGCTCTGATCTCCTCCTGCTGCTGGTGGAAAATCCCTTGGAAGGCTGAGGGTGGTTGGGATTCCCAAATGTGGATTTTACCAGGACTGGTGTTCCAGCTCCTGGCTTGACTCCTGCTCAGGAACCTGGGAAGGATCAGACAGACCTGGAGAAAAGATTGGAAAATCGGGATTCAGCCCTGAGCTCCCATTTCCCACTGGCTTGTGGCTGTGCCTGTTCCATTCCCAAACCCAGGTCCATGAATGGTGCGGAAGGAACTTGAGCAGGATCAGAAACCTCTGGAAAAATCCCATCCCATAGGATTTTCCCTCAAATCTCTGCTGCGTTAGGGAGGTTACAGGAGTCTCACCTGGTGTGGAAAACCCAAACCAAATCCTGGTTTCTCCTCCCTCCTTCAAGGAAAAAAAATCCATGTTTTTATTGGAATTTTCCTTTAGTGACATTTGGGACTGGGTTTGCCATTGAAGATTAAGTGGGGAAGGAGAAAATCCAGGGAATTTTGTGTGTCCTGAGGAGCAAATGGCCATGTTGGAAATTTATTCCCAGGTATCCCAGTTGTTCCCAGATTGTTCTGGGAACCCATCCTGCCATATCCAGCAGCTGGAGCCAGGTGGGAGAGGATTCCAGACCGGAAAAGGAGACACTTTCTCTTTCCTCTTGTTATCCCCATTCTATCCTGCTTTTCCCACACTAAATCCAACTTAAAATTCCCGTTGCAGCCCAAATCCATCCCCAGCGATCCCAAAAAAACACCTCAGTGTCCCAAATTTCCACACTTCCCATGGGAATGCTGTGAGCTTTACCTTTAATCACAGCTTTGATTTTTAAATTTCTCCACCCTGACCCTGGCCCATGGAGCTGATCCAGGCCCAGGCTGGAATTCCGGGAAGTTTAGGAAAGAGCGGATTGACATTATTCTGAAGCAGGGTGTGACTAAACTCAGTCTAACTAAACCTGGCTGCTCTTGGATCCAGTGGGATCCAGTGGGAAGGCATGGATTGGGATTCCCAGTTGTGCCCTCTCTTCTGGCAGGGACTGGGGTGGATCCCAGTAAGGGATCCCAGTTTGCAGAGGATCTGGGAATGTTGGAGCAAATCCAGAGGAGGCCATGGGGATGACAAAGGGATGGGAGCATCTCCTGGGTGGGAGAGCTGGGAATGCCCATCCTGGGTGGGAGAAGGATGTGGGAAGATCTCAGAGCAGCTTCCAGGGTTTGAAGGGGCTCCAGGGAAGCTGGAGAGGGAATTTTCCTCAGGAGCTGGCGGGACAGAACAGAGGGATGGGCTCAGACTGACAGACAGGAGGTTTAGATGGGATTTTGGGAAGGGAGGGGCTGGGATGGAATTCCCAGAGAAGCTGTGGCTTCCCCTGGATCCCTGGAAGGTCCAGGTTGGACATTGGAGTTTGGAGCAGCCTGGGATGGTGGGAGATGGTGGAATGGGATCATCCTTAAGATCCAACCCAAACCATTCCATGATTCCGGGATCCCCTTGGCTCACCGACTCCTCCCACACCCTGATTTTTGTCTTTGCCACAGATCCCGTAGGAATCTCCACATTTTCCCTGCCTGCATCAGGCAGAGGAGACCAAGAGATGGAAAAATTCCTTCTCCAAACTCCGAATTCCAATTCCAGGCACAGAACAACCAAGGGGGTTTTAGGCAGAGTTTATTCCCGGTTTTTCTCCTCCAATATTCCTTCATGTTTTATCAAGTCCTGACCAGGTAATCCAGGCTGGGAACCTTATCCCTGCTCTATCCCAGCCTCTGGAATTCAATTTTCCCTGCTTTACACATTAACTCCGTGCCATCTATGCCTGATTAAAAATTCCTGCCCCAAGCAGAAAAGTGTGGGACAAAGGGATTGTTTATCCAGCCCGAAGGGGATGGAACAGCAAAAAACTCCTCATTTATTCAGGACTGGATTTCCTCACCAGTATCCCTCTGGTTTTCCATTTATTCCGAGCTCTGATCCCGGGCAGTTGGAGGACATCGACCTCTGGCAATGTTAAACCCCGGGACCGCACTGGAGTTCACGGTGGAATTTTCAGGGAGCGTTTTCCTGGCCCTAAGGAATCATTAATGAAATTTCACTGATAAGAAAAGTCCTGCCGCTCCAAATCTTTGTCCTGGGTGGTTCCCGAGATATCCAGGTGATCCTGGAATGCCTTGGGGCTGGAAGAGAGCTCAAACCCCACCTAATCCCAACCCTCGTGGTTTAAGTTTTGTGTTTTGGGGTGGCTGTGCCGGAAGGGAGCCGGGACTGTGATGTTCCACCAAATCCACGTGTGCAGGGCAGTGAGGATCCCAGAATTCTGGGCTGGTTTGGGTTTGGAAGGGACTTGAGGGTCATCCCATTCCACCCCCTGGATGGGCAGGGACACCTCCCACTGTCCCAGGGCGCTCCAAGCCCCAATGTCCAACCTGGCCTTGGACAATTCCAGGTCAGACCGGAGGAAAATTTTGGATTTTCTCCTCCCAGTGCTTTCTTCAATCCCAAAATCTCTGGTGCAGCTGGAAAGGAGACCCTGAAATTCCTCATTCCAGGAGCTCCAGGGGTGACACGGAACCAAGGAGGTGACACCAGCCAGGCTCTGGCCAAGAAGAATTCCCAGAGTTTTCCCAACCCTTCCTGAGGCTGAGGATGAAACCTCAGGTCGGGGAGGTCACCGTGCCCTCACCCAGACACCCAACTCCATTTTTGGGGTTTATTTGGGGTTTTTTGGGGTGTAAAAAATTAAAATTAAAATCCTAATTTTAATCCATTAGGGTTAAAAAATGTGAGGGATCCAATTTTTATTCGGATTTAGATGTTTATTATTTTTTTATTTCTGTTATAGGTTTACTGACTGCCAGTGTTTTTATACACCGAGTTAGCAGGGCAAAAACTGTGGTGTAAGTTTTATTTTTAAGGGTTTTTTAAAAGTTTAATTATGTTTAAACTTTAAAAAAAAAGTTTAATTAATTATGGGATGCTAGCTAATTTGGTTTTGCTCCTAATTTAATAATTAATCACTTGTGTCCTGCACTATGGATTTTTTTTAATTAATTATAGAAAATTATTTAAACTGAAGAAGAAGAAGAAGAAGAAGAAGAAGAAGAAGAAGAAGAAGAAGAAGAAGAAGAAGAAGAAGAAGAAGAAGAAATAAGAAGAAGAAAAAAAGAAAAAAAGAAAAAGAAAAAGAAAAAGAAGAAAAAGAAAAAGAAAAAGAAAAGGAAGAAGAAATTTATGTTTTAAACTTTTTTATTTTGTTACACATATTTTACCATAGTTTAAATTTTTTACTTTGTGATATAATAAACTTTTATTTAACTACATATTTATAATTTTACTGTCATTATTCCGTTTTGGAAGTTGGGGTTTTTTAATGGTTTCTGGTTAAATATAATTTTAGTGTCACAATTCAGTTTTGGAATTTTTTTTTTTTTATGGTTTCAGGTTAAATATTAAATTATTATTATATTTTTATATATTATATAAATATTATAAATTATTATTATTATTTTAAATGGTTTTAAGTTAAAATATTAAATTTTAGTGTCATCATTCAGTTTGGGAATTTTATTTTTTTTTATGGTTCCAGGATAAATTTTGTGTATTTTTGAGGATCAGGTATTTTTAGTACAGAAAGCCTGAAATTTTCTGTGTCCCGGGCTTTGGACATTCCCCTCTTCCACATTTTTAGCAGCTCCTTGGGCTGAATCCAGGGAATTCCAAGGGTTTAATGAGGTGAAGGCAAAGCCAAAGGTGTTTTCAGAGACCTCGTGTCACCTTGCCATAAATATTTAAATGTTGGAATGCAGTGCCAGCTTTCCCTGGAATTCCTGTCCCTGCTCCCTCTTGGGACAACAAAATCTTCTCTTCTCAAGCACATTCCCATCCTGGATTCCCTTTGGAAAATGGAATTATTCCCAAGGTGTTCAGAATTCAGGGAAATCTTCCTTTCCTCTCTTAATCCCAAGCAGGCATGGGGAGATCCCAGAAAATTCCCTGCATTTCCCCAAGTCCTGGATCCCCTTTGGAAAATGGAATTATCCCCAAGATGTTCGGAATTCAGGGAAATCTTCCTTGCCTCCCTTAATCCCAAGCAGGCACGGGGAGATCCCAGAAAATTCCCTGCATTTCCCCAACAAAGGGAGTCACAGTGTGGATACCAGGACCTTTTCCAACAGGATTGGTTCTGTGATCCTGGGAAATGTTGGATTTTCTCCATGAACGATGCTTCCCAGCACAGGGGAAGGTTGGGAGTGTTTGGAATTTGGGTTGGACAATCCCAAGGGCAGAGTTCATCCAGAGGCTCCTCAGGAATCAGCTGCTGGCTCCAGAAATTCATCCCGAACTGAGCTTCCATCAGAGAATTCCAGCCCAAACTGAGAATATCCCCACTACAGCCCACGGAAAGTTTGGGAAAAATTTCCAAAACGTTGGTTTCCATAAGTCAGGGTCAGTCAAAAAATAAATTAATGATTATTGGGGAAACTTCCAACTCCTGTGGGGAAGTGCTGGAAGTGAATCCAGAGGAGGCCCCAGAGCTGCTCCAGGGATGGAGCCAGGCTGGGAAAATTGGGAATGTTCCCCTGGAGAGGAGAGGGATCCAGGGAGAGCTCAGAGCCCCTGGAGGGGCTCCAGGAGAGCTAGAGAGGGATTTGGGATGAGGGAGGGAGGGACAGGACACAGGGAATGGCTGCAGAGCAGGATTGGATGGGATACTGGGAAGGAGAGGAGAAGCTTTGGGGTGACCTCAGGGTGCCTTGCAGGAGCTGCAGGAAAAATGGAGAGAGACAATTCCCAAGGGAGGGAGGGACAGGACACAGGGAATGGCTTCAGAGTAGGATTTGGTGGGATTTTGAGATGGAATTCCTGGCTGGGAGGGTGGGAAGGGGCTGGGGTGGAATTCCCAGAGAATTTGTTGCTGCCTCTGGATCCCTGGAATTGCCCAAGTTTGGACACTTGGAGCACCTGGATCAATGGGAGGTGTCCCTGCCCATGAAATGGGAATGGGATTGGGATAATCCTCAAGCTCCCTTCCCACCCAAACCATTCCAGGATCCTCTGCCAGGAATTCTGAACTGTGCTGACCCCAAATTCCATTTCATTCCCAATCCCAGCTCTCCTCTACATCCCACCAGCAGGATTCTCCTGAACTAAACCCTCTCTGATGGAAAAGTTTGGCACAATAAATTAATTAAAAAAAAATTTAAAATCTCAAACACAACATCCACAAAGAACATTGGAATTTTTTGTGATCCCTTCCACCAAAAAATAAAAAAAAAGGAGTCTCTGGGATCATTAAATCTGCTCAATCCAGGGCAAATTGTGAGGAAAACCAGGAAAATTTTCCCTGGTGCTTTTCCCAACCGCAACCACAGCGGGAGACGGATTTCAGAAGTAAATTTGGGAAAGTTTGGAAAACCAGGCCATGTTGGGAGCCACGGGCTGCCAGTGGGGGAACGATGGAGTCACATCCACAAAAAACCAAAGGAATTCCCAAAACTCCCAACTGCTCCCTGCCCGCGGGCTCCGGGATGGGCCAGGCTGGGAATGAGAGATCCTCCTGAAAATCGTGGATAAATGAGAGTTTAATGGTGTTTAAATGTGTGTGTGTAAAGGTATTTTATTGTGTGTGTGTAAAGGTATTTTATTGTGTTTTAATGTGTGTGAAAATGTATTTTAATGTGTGTGTGTAAATTTATTTTATTTATTTTAATGTATGAGTGTGATTGCATTTTGTTGTATTTTAATGTATGTGTATAAATGTATTTTAATGTGTGTATAAAGGTATTTTATCATATTTTAATATGTGCATGTAAAGGTATTTAATTGTATTTTAATGTGTGTGCAAATGTATTTTATTTTAAATGTATGTAATTGTACTTTAATGAATGTATGTAAATGTATTTTAATCTCTGTGTGAAGGCATTTAATTGTATTTTAATGTGTGTATGTAAATGTATTTTATTGTATTTTATTTTGTGTGTTAATGTATTTGATTGTATTTTAATGTATGAGTGTGATTGTATTTTATTGTATTTTAATGTGTGTATGTAAATGTATTTTATTTATTTTAATGTGTGTATGTACATGTATGTAATTGTACTTTAATGTACGTGTGTAAATGTATTTTAATGTGTGTGTGTAAATGTACTTTATTGTATTTTAATGTATGTATGTAAATGTATTTAATTGTATTTTAATGTGTGAGTGTGATTGTATTTTATTGTATTTAGATATGTGTGTGTAAATGTATTTTATTGTATTTAGATATGTGTATGTAAATGTATTTTATTGTATTTTAATGTGTGTGTAAATGTATTTTATTATATTTTAATGTGTGTGTAAATGTATTTTATTATATTTTAATGTGTGTATGTAAAGGTATTTTATTGTATTTTAATGTATGCATGTAAATGTATTTTATTTATTTTAATGCGTTTGTAAATGTTTTTTATTTATTTTATTGTGTGTGTGTAAATGTATTTAATTGTATTTTAATGTGTAAGTGTGATTGTATTTTATTGTATTTTAATGTGTGTGTAAATGTATGTAAATGTATTTTAATGTATGAATGTAAATGTATGTAAATTTATTTTAATGTATGTACATGTATGTAACTATACTTTAATGTGTGTGTGTAAATGTATTTTATTGTATTTTAATGTGTGAGTGTGATTGTATTTAATTGTCTTTTAATGTGTGTAAAGGTATTTAATTGTATTTTAATATGTGTGTGTGTAAATGTATTTAATTGTATTTTAATGTGTGTGTAAATGTATTTTATTGTATTTTAATGCATGTATAAATTTATTTTATTTATTTTAATGTGTGTAAAAGTATTTAATTGCTTTTTAATATGCGAGTGTGTAAATGTATTTTATTATATTTTAATGTGTGTGTGTGAATGTATTTTAATGTATTTTAATGTGTGAGTGTGATTGTATTTAATTGTATTTTAATGTGTGTAAAGGTATTTAATTGTATTTTAATGCGTGTGTAAATGTATTTTATTTATTTTAATGTGTGTGTAAATGTATTTAATTGTATTTTAATGTGTGTGTAAATGTATTTTATTATATTTTAATGTGGGTATGTAAAGGTATTTTATTGTGTTTTAATGTATGCATGTAAATGTATTTAATTGTATTTTAATGTGTGTGTAAATGTATTTTATTTATTTTAATGTGTGTGTAAAGGTATTTAATTGTATTTTAATGCGTGTGTAAATGTATTTTATTTATTTTAATTGTGTGTAAATGTATTTAATTGTATTTTAATGCATGTGTAAATGTATTTTATTTATTTTAATTGTGTGTAAAGGTATTTAATTGTATTTTAATGTGTGTATGTAAATGTATTTTATTGTATTTTAATGTGTGTGTAAATGTATTTTATTTATTTTAATGTGTGTATGTAAATGTATTTAATTGTATTTTAATGTGTGTGTAAATGTATTTTATTGGATGCATGTACATGTCTTTAGTTGTACTAAAAATGAGGAAATTCCTCCTGGTGTCCAACCTGAACCTCCCTCGGATGTGCCGGAACCGGGAGTTGATTGCTTCCCAAAATTCCTGAGGAGTTTGGGATCAAGCCCCAGGAAAATCCTCTCCTGGAGTTCCCAAACTCCCCTGGAAGGTTCTGGAAGGGCTGGAGGCTGTGGAGCAGGAAGGGAGCTGGGAAAAGCGGCTTTGGCATCCGGAGAATCCCAAAATCCCCCAGGCCAGGAAAGAGCTCTGGGATCAGCGAGTCCAAGCTGTGCCTGATCCCACCAGAACCTCCAGGAATTCCTTGGACACCTCCAGGGATGGGCACTCCAAACCCTCCTGGGGAATTCCAATTCCTCCCCACCCTTTCCATGGAGAAATGATCCCAAATTTCCAATTTAACACAACTCCAGGCCATTCCCTCTCCTCCAGTCCCTATTCCCAGATCCCAATTCCCAGAAGGTGCCCCTGGAGCTCCTTTTCTCCAGGATGAACATTCCCAGCTGAGCTCCAAACTCCTCACAACCTGAGGCCATGGGAATATCCATGGAATGAGCAGATCCCTTCCAACCCAAACCATTCTGGGATTCCGTGGCATCCAGATTTCCCAGGAATTTCTGGGACGTTCCTCTCCTGCACAGAGCTCATTCCACGTGCTCCTGGCAAGGAATTCCTTGGACACCTCCAGGGATGGGCACTCCAAACCCTCCTGGGGAATTCCAAGACCTCCCCACCCTTTCCATGGAGAAATGATCCCAAATTTCCAATTTAACACAACTCCAGGCCCTTCCCTCTCCTCCCATCCCTGTTCCCAGATCCCAATTCCCAGAAGATCCCCTGGAGCTCCTTTCCAGCTCCCTCAGCCGGGAATTTCTCCCAGATTAATCCTAGAGCCACTCAGGGGGCTCAGGGTGGAATTGGAGGGTCTGAAATCCAGGGAAAATCGAAGTGAGACTGGAAAGAGAGCTCAGCTTTTCTCCTGAAGGAACTGCCGGATGTCAAATTCCAACATGGAAAAAGGCTTGGGATCAGCCCATTGCTTCCCTGCCTTTTATTTTTATTTATCATTTTTTAATTTTAATTTTTTTTTTACATTTTGCATCTCCTCACTTAAATCCTTCCTATGGTTTTCCATACATTGGTTTCACCTCACAATGGATTTGGGATGGAAATTCTCTTCTCCTATCCCAAAAACTTTTTTATTTTTCCCCCATTTTCTACAGACAACCAAAATTCCCTTCACATTCCCAATTTGAGCAGCCAGGACCGGTCTTCATATTTTTAAAGGAATTTTTTATTTTTATTTTCTATTTCATTCCAATTTTCAGTTTCTTTTTTTAAAGAATAATCCCAGTAGGCGGCTCTAAAAGAAGGAGAAAATCATCCCTAAAATAATTAGGAATGGCATCTCCTCAGGCTTTTCCAATGTTTTTTGAGAGGAAAATTAATTTATCCTGTTTTTAGGAGTTTTCTTGCTTTTAACAGAAAAAAGGGGGAAATTTTACCCCTAGATTTAAAATGTATTTATTAAAAATATTCGGGATGAGCTCCAAAATATCTTTATAGAGAAAAATTGATGGAATCGCTTCCAGCCCAGGAAAATTCCCACAGGGAACTACATTTCCCAGGATTCTGTGGGGTTTATTTACCTGTTGAGTAGGGAATGATGGGAAATTCCATCTGTCCCATGGAGAAAAATGGGAATTCCTGAGCTTTGGAGTCCTTCAGGGATCCTTGGATGCCACACTGGGATCCCTTGCTCTGATCCAAACCTTATTCCCAATCCCATTTTCCTGAGGAAAAGCTCATTGACTGTTTTTCATCCTTAACGACTCCGTCGGGAAATTTCCTTTTTTCTTTCCCTTCACTCCTATCCCAGGGAAATAAGAAAATTCCTCAGACTCCGGAGCAGAAGTGGAATAATTAAAGGAATGATTAAAGCCCGACCCTTCCCTCCCCACCACTTCACTTCCATCCCTTTCTCCTCCAAAACACCAGGAATTTCCCCCTGGATCAGCTCAAATATCCCTTTCCCCTGCGCCACCAGGAATTCCTGTTCTCCCAAAGAACCCAGCAACAAAATCACAATTTAGGGAGGGGGGAGAGAAAACCAACCCAGGGAAAGGATCCTCCAGGTCTGAATTAATCCTGAATTCTGCTGTTTACTCAGGGAACGAACACAAGGAATTTTGTTTTTCCTCTCTTCCTCTTTTTTTTTTTTTTTTTTTCTAAACCAGAGACGGGTTTTAAAAATCCCAAACCTTCAGCATTTTCCTTAAATTACGGCGTGGGAGTCACCGAGGGCGCAGCGTGGCTCCTTTTTTGTGCTGCTCCTGCATTTTTGGGTGGAATGGCTCAGGCTCGGATTCCGTTCTGTTTTTCCTGGTTTTTTTTTCTCCCTCCCCTTCTGGCCGCGTTCCACAGGGACTTTATCCCTGGATTTGGGGAGCTGGTGGGGACTGGGGCCAGGTTTAGTGAAGAATTCCTTGTCTGGGGGATGTCAGGATTCCAAACCCGCCAGGTCAGGTGCCAAGGGAAGAGGGGAACGCCTGGAATGGGAAAGGGGGTCAGGAGGAACGCTGGGAAAAAAAAGAGGGAATCCCAGATTTTTTTGGGGGGGAATATTCCGATTGTTTCTCTGAGGATCCTTTTGTGGAAACGCAGCTGGGAAGAAATCTTGGCGAGAAGATTTGGGAAGAAATCTGGGGGAGAAGATTTGGGAAGAAATCTGGGGAAGAAGATTTGGGAAGAAATCTTTGGAGCCTCTCCTGGGGTTGTTCCTGCAGGGGTGGCTGGGAAAGACTGGCACAGGACATTCCCAGAATCCAGGGAGGAAAAGTGTTGGGAGAGATCCCAGCCTGGGGGCCCTGAGGGATGCAGGGAAGCTGGGAATGGCTTGGGAATGGCCTGGGAATAGTGGTGCCAATCATTCCCTGATTGGGGAGGAGCAGGGGCAGAGCTCTGCTTCCAAACCCAGCTTTATCCAGGTGTGGATCCCACTTTTCCTTCTCTGAACAGCTCCAGCTAAAAAAAAAAAAACAAAAACAAAAAAAAAAAACAACAGGGATGGCACCTGAAGAACCCACAGACCCCGCTCTGGGATGGTTGGGAATGTTCCCCTGGAGAGGAGAGGGATCCAGGGAGAGCTCAGAGCCCCTGGCAGGGCCTGGAGGGGCTCCAGGAAACATGGAGAGAGACAATTCCCAAGGGATGGAGGGACAGGAGCCAGGGAATGGCTTCAGAGTAGGATTGGATGGGATCTTGGAAAGGAATTCCTGGCTGGGAGGGTGGGGAGGGGCTGGGCTGGAATTCCCAGAGAATTTGTGGCTGCCTCTGGATCCCTGGAATTGCCCAAGTTTGGACACTTGGAGCAGCCTGGATCCATGGGAGGTGTCCCCCCATGGAATGGGATCATCCTTAAGGTTCCTTTCCCAACCATTCCAGGATTCCCTGAGTCTCCTTTCCCTACAGTTCTGTTTTCCCTCTGGGATCCCAGCCCCAGCTTCCTCAGAGCAGGATGACCCTGAAATCCCAAACTTTCCTTGGGGAAAAAATCCCAAACTAAACCAAACCAAATGTTTGCCCAGGCTCCTTCTGTGACCCTTGGGAGGAAAAAGGGAAAAGGGAAGGGAAAGGAAAGGAAGGGAAAAGGGGAAAAGGGGAAAGGGA
This sequence comes from Sitta carolinensis, assembly GCA_032173965.1. Lineage (NCBI taxonomy): Eukaryota > Metazoa > Chordata > Aves > Passeriformes > Sittidae > Sitta > Sitta carolinensis. The sequence goes on along the minus strand of CM063284.1, from coordinate 1,323,619 downwards.
AGAGGGAAAAGAAGGGAAGGTTTGGGAAGGTTTGGGAAGGGAAAGGGAAAAGGAAAAGGGGAAAAGGGAAAGGGGAAAAGGGAAAGGGGAAAAAGGAAAGGGGAAAAGGGAAAGGGGAAAAGGGAAAGGGGAAAAGGGAAAGGGGAAAAGGGAAAGGGAAAAGGGAAAGGGGAAAAGGGAAAGGGGAAAAGGGAAAGGGGAAAAGGGAAAGGGGAAAAGGGAAAAGGGGAAAGGGAAAAGGGAAAAGGGGAAAGGGAAAAGGGGAAAGGGAAAAGGGGAAAGGGAAAAGGGGAAAGGGAAAAGGGAGGGAAAGGAAAGGGAAAAAGGGAAAAGGGAAAGGGAAAAGGGGAAAGGAAAAGGGGAAAGGGAAAAGGGGAAAGGAAAATGGAGAAGGGAAAGGGGAAAGGGGAATGGGAAAGGGGAAAGGGGAATGGCAAAGGGAAAATGGAAAGGGGAAAGGGAAAGGAAGAAGGGAAAATGGAAAAGGGAGAAGGGAAAATGGAAAAGGGAAAGGATCAAGGTTTAGCCAACACAGAAACTCCGAGGAGCTGAGGAGGAATTGGATTTCACTGCCAACCTCCGGAATATCCCTTGGGAGAGCCTCGGGTTCCAGCCTGGGACTGGAGATCGGGGCTTGCAGCACATTCCCACAGGAGCTGGGCTGGGATTGTGCCTCTGGCATCACTGGGAGCTGAAACAGAGGCGGCTCTGGGGGTGGTTTAAACCAAGCTGCTAATTTGGACCAAACTGAACCCATAATTTAAACTGAACCCATAATTTAAACTGAACTGCCAATTTAAAATAAAATGCCAATTTAAGCTAAAATACCAATTTAAACTAAAATACCAATTTAAGCTAAAATACCAATTTAAACTGCACTGTAAATTTGAGTTATGCTGCTAATTTAAACTGCACTGTAAATTTGAGTTATGCTGCTAATTTAAACTGAACTCTTAGTTTAACACTGAACTGCTTAAACTGAGCTGATAATTTAAACTGAACTGATAATTTAAACTAAATTGAGAATTGAAACTGAACTGATAATTAAAATTGAATTGATAATTTAAATTAGAGACACTAAACTGAACTGATAATTTAATTTGAATTGATAATTTAAATTAAATTGAGACACTAAACTGAACTGATAATTTAAACTGAACTGCTAATTTAAACTGAATTGGTAATTTAAGTTGAACTGATCATTTAAACTAAACTGAGAATTTAAACTGAAATTAATTTAAACTGAGCTGCTGGTTTATGCTGCTGCCTAATTTAATCTGAACTGCTTATTTAATCTAAACTGATAATTTAAACTGAGCTGATAATTTAAACTGAATTGATAATTTAAATTGAACTGATAATTATTTAAATTTAATTGAATTTAAACTGAGCTGCTTATTTAAACTGAATTGATAATTTAAATTGAACTGATAATTATTTAAATTGAATTGAATTTAAACTGAGCTGCTTATTTAAACTGAATTGATAATTTAAATTGAACTGATAATTATTTAAATTTAACTGTTAATTTAAGCTGAGCTGCTGGTTTACAGAGCTGCCTAATTTAAACTGAGCTGTTGGTTTAAACCAGACTGCCCTGTAATTTAAACTAATTTAAAACTAACCTGATAATTTAAAACTAACCTGCTAATTTAAACCAACCTGCTAATTTAAACTAACCTGCTAATTTAAACCAACCTGCTAATTTAAACTAACCTGCTAATTTAAACCAACCTGCTAATTTAAACCAACCTGCTAATTTAAACAACCTGCTAATTTTAAACTAACCTGCTAATTTAAACAACCTGCTAATTTAAACCAACCTGCTAATTTAAACCCATTCCACGTCAGAAAAACTCCCTGCTAAGTTCCTAATCCCACTAAACCCCCCATCAATGTCAACCGATCCTTAGCTCTAATTATGAAACTATGAATGATGCTGTAAATGCTAGTCAAAAAAAAAAAAAAAAAAAACCTGCTAATTTAAACCAACCTGCTAATTTAAACCAACCTGCTAATTTAAACCCATTCCACGTCAGAAAAACTCCCAGCTGGGGAGAGGATTCCTCAAGTTCCCAGCTCCAAACCCCCCCATCCCAATGTCCCACACGGATCCCTTAGGCTTCTAATTATGGAAATTATGGAAATGATGGGCTGTAAAATGCTGAGTCAGGGAAAAAAAAAAAAAAAAAAAAAAAAAAAGAGGGAATGAGGGCTGTGGTTTATCCCAAATAAACCCCGGGAACTCAAGCAGCAGCCCTGGCCTTAAACTTCTTCCCACAGCACAGGGTGGGTTCCAGAGGCTGGGAGAAAATATTCCAGGAATTTTCATTCTGCCGGCTCCCAGAGTGCAGGAATATTGATTTAAAGGGAATGTGGATTTTAAGGGAATATTGATTTAATGGGAATGCTGATTTTAATGGGAATGCTGATTTTAATGGGAATGCTGATTTGAAGGGAATGCTGATTTAATGGGAATGCTGAATTTAAGGGAATATTGATTTAATGGGAATATTCATTTAATGGAAATTCTGATTTGAAGGGAATGCTGATTTAATGGGAATGCTGATTTTAAGGGAATGTAATTTAATGGGAATATTGATTTAAAGGGAATATTGATTTTAAGGGAATGCTGACTTCATGGGAATGCTGATTTGAAGGGAATACTTATTTAAATAGAGAGTTGATTTAATAGGGGTGCTGATTTTATGGGAATGGTGATTATTTAATGGGAATACTGATTATTTAATGAGAATGCCAATTTTAAGGGAATGCTGATTTTAAGGGAAGTCCCTGGGAGCAAAAGCCCACCTGGAAAGAGGAAGAGGAGCAGGACTGAGCTCTCCACTGAGATTCCAGCCTGGATTATAAATCGTGGTCTCAAAAAGATGGATAATTTTGCTCGGAGGTCACTAAAGCACTCCAAATTTTATTTGGATTCCAGTATTACGGACACGAAATCCATAATTCCCAGCACCCTGCAGGAGGGTTGTGGCACTCAATCCCTGCTCCTGAGAAAAACTGGGAGGAGAATTCCAATTTTATAAGGATCAGGGAGGTCTCACACAGGAAAATTTTTGGAGGCTCCAACTAAATCGTCCTCCTTGGTTGGCAAAATCCATTCCCAGCTCCAGAGGAACCTGGAGAAGCTGGAGGCTCCCACCCAAATCGTCCAGATGTGAAACTGGTTTGAACTGGACATGAAAATGGATTTGTTTGGGATTTGTGGGGCACTTTGAGGTCACTTTGGGGTGTTTTTAATTTTCCAGGTGTTTTTCCAAGGCCACCACGACCCAATTCCGGGTGTTTTCCTTAAATCCTTCAAGGTGAGAGATCTTTTTTGGCTAAAAATGTCTGATTTTTAATAAAAGCGAACAGAAAGGGAAGGATAAAGTGGATATGGACTCACTTAATTCCAGGGCCCAGAAAAATGGGATTCGCCCGTTTGAACTTTGGGAATTTCCACAGTTTGCTGCCTTGGGATAAAAGTCACTGAAATCACTGTTGAGTTTGACCTCTTTCTCCCCCAAATTAAATTTCTGGATTTCTGTGGGGTAGGATCAGCACTCTGTGGGATCAACATCCCAGAAAACACTGAAGGACCATCAAGGAGCAAGAAATTCCACAAAATTATGATTTCCCAGGATAGGAACCAGCTTGAAAAGCGAGCAGTGAAGAGTTAAACTTTTTTGGAGATGTGATTCCCAGAAAGGAAAATTCCTGCTCCCCATGACAAAAGCCCTTTTTGCTCCCAGATGAGATAATTCCTGGGAGTTGCAGGAATTGTAGGATAAGGATTCATAAAGGATTGGCATTTATCATTTAAAGCCCTGGGATGTCACGGACATTTCGAGGCTGGGCTAAAAACTGGAATCTGACTGAGAGGAGAAACATGGAATTACTCACAGCAGCTTCTCCCAGGGCGGGAATTGTCTGTTCCTCCCCGGAATTCGCTGCCCTCTCCTTGATGTGGTTGGAAGGGAGGATTATCCGTAGGAATATTACAAATCCTCGCTGGCTTTAGGGAAAGGAAACATTTACATTGGCCAGACGTCCGGGCTAATAAATCCCAAATTCAGCAATCCCTTAAAACAATGGCTGCGGGAACTGGGGGCGGATTTTGGGACACAGATCCGAGCCCCTGTTGGAGGGAAGGGGTGGAGCAGGAGGGGAGGGGGGGGATTTGGGATACTCCTGGTGTTGTTTCAAAGTCGTCTTTGGATGGACACGAAGGATTTTCCCTCCCTGTGGGTGGGTGTGGAGTTGTTCCATCAATTCCGTCACCTGCTGAGTCCTTATCCCACAAAACCGCAGGGATGAGACCTCCCAAAATGGCAGAGCCTCCTTCCCACTCCTCCAGGCTCTGCCCACTCCAGCAGGGGCCAGGAGAAGCCAGGAACACAGGGAATTCTGCAGGAACACAGGGAATTCTGCAGGAACACAGGGAATTCTGCAGGGTCATGGAATTACATCCACCAAAACCTCAAGGGTGAGATCCCACAAAGAGCAGAGCCTTCTTTCCCCTCTTCCATGCTCTTCCCACTGCAGTAAAATCCAGGAGAACAGGGAATTTGGATTTTGTAGGATGATGGAATGGTGTCCACCAACACCATAGGGATGAGGTCCACACAATGGCAGAGCCTCCTTCCCACTCCTCCATGCTCTTCCCACTGCACCAGGATCCAGGAAAAGCCAGGAGAACAGGGAATTCAGATCCTGTAGGATCATGGAATGGTGTCCATCAACACCATAGGGATGAGGTCCCAAAAACAGCAGAGCCTCCTTCTCCCTCTTCCCACTGCACCAGGATCCAGGAAAATCCAGGAACACAGGGAATTCAGATCCTGTAGATCATGGAATGGTGTCCACCAAAACCTCAGGGATGAATCCCCCTGGAATGGCAGAGCCTCTTTTCCCCTCCTCTGCTGCAGCAGGATCCGGGAAAAGTCAGGAAAACAGGGAATTCAGATCCTGTAGGATCATGGAATGGTGTCCATCAACACCATAGGGATGAGACCACCCCAGATGGCAGAGCTTTCTTCCCCCTCTTCCCACTGCACCAGGATCTGGGAAAAGCCAGGAAAACAGGGAATTCAGATCCTGTAGACTATGGAATTGTATCCACCAAAACCTCAGGGATGAGGTCCCCAAAATGGCAGAGCCTCCTTCTCCCTCTTCCATGCTCTTCCCACTGCAGCAGGATCCAGGAAAAAGTAGGAACACAGGGAATTCAGATCCTGTAGGATCATGGAATGATGTCCATCAACACCATAGACATGAGACCACCCAAAATGGCAGAGCCTCCTTCCCACTCTTCCCACTGCACCAGGATCTGGGAAAAGCAGGAACACAGGGAATTCAGATCCTGTGGGATCATGGAATCATGTCCACCCAGCCGGAAGGATTCAAGGAATTCACCAGGGAGATCTTGGTCCAGCAGGGAGATCTCCCAAAACTTGTAAAGGAGATGGAGCTGAGTTGGAGGGAAAGGAATCCCAGATTCCCAGCAGGTGATCGGATAAAACCCAAAATTCACAGCCGAGGGAATCAGGAATTCCAGAGGGAATCCCTCCCATCCAGCAGTGGAGAGCCAGAAGAAAATAAAACCAGAAAACATCCAAACCCTCAAACCACCCTCAAAACCATCCAAGAGGGGACAGCGGAACTGAAGACTTTTTCCCATTGGAATTCTGGCCTTAGGAATGATTTGGGATGAGCTGGGATCAGTTTTCCACCTCCAGCCAAGGATTTGATGTTCCAGACTGGGATCTGCTGGAGCTTCCCCTGCTCCTTATTTTTAGATCGTCCTGTGCAGTCCTTCCCTCAGGATGAGTCACTCGGAATCGGCCGCTCCAGGAGTTGCACAAAACTTTTATTTTCTCCCCAAAAATCCTGGCAAGGGATGGAGCTGAGCGCTGTCAGCATTCCTGGCTGGAAGGAATAACTCAGTTCTGGCTGCCAGCAGGAAAACTCATCCCAAAAATGCTCCCAGGGGAAGAAAAGAGCTTTAAAAACCTGGGGAGGCTGGGAATAAATGGGGGGGTTCAGATGGTCTGGGGCTCTAGGGATTCCCAAAATTTCAGCTGATTGTGCTCGAGAGATTCCCAGAATTTCAGCTGATCTGGAGCTCCAGAGATTCCCAGAATTCCAGCTGATTGAACTCCAGAGATTCCCAAAATTTCAGCTGATTGAGCTCCAGGGATTCCCAAAATTCCAGCTGATTGAGCTCCAGAGATTCCCAGAATTTCAGCTGATCTGGAGCCCCAGGGATTCCCAGAATTTCAGCTGATTGAACTCCAGAGATTCCCAAAATTTCAGCTGATTGAGCTCCAGGGATTCCCAAAATTTCAGCTGATCTGGGGCTCCAGAGATCCAGCCAAAAATCGAGATGTTTTATTCCTTTATCCCAATATCCATCTGGAAATCCCAATGTTTTATTTGCTTTATCCTAATACCCAGCTGGAAATTGGGATGGTTTGTTCCCTTTATCCCAAATCCAAATGGAAATCCCAATATTTTATTCCCTTTATCCCATATCCAGCTGAAAATCCCAGGGGTTTATTCCCTTTATCCCAATATCCACCTATAAATCCCAATATTTTTTTCCCCTTTATCCCAATATCCAGCTAGAATTTGGGATGGTTTATTCCCTTTATCCCCATACCCACCTATAAATCCCAATATTTTATTCCCTTTATCCCAATATCAACCTATAAATCCCAATATTTCATTCCCTTTATCCCGATATCCTTGAGGGTCACCTTGGCCCTACAACGACTTTTAAGGAATTTTTCTCCTCTGGGACGTGGATGAACGACTCGGACCCTCCTGCCCTCTGCACATTCCCGATTTCCATGGAAAAAAGCTAAAAATAACTCCCTGGAAAAGCTCCGTGGGCGGGGGTGATTAACCCGTGAATAAATTATCTCCAAGCGCATTAATTAACATCCCGAGGGGCGGGGATGGAACCTCGGGATTGGGTTCCCAGCCCAAAATCAATGGTTAATCCCAAAAAAATAAAAACAACGGAGCCAAGGACACGAGGGCAAAGCGAGGTCAAGGGAAGAGGAATCCAGGGAAGAATTCCCGGCGGGAATGGAGTTACTCATTTATCCCAAAGGTCGCTGTTGGTGCTGGGAGAGGAGTTAAAGATTGACCCAGCCCCAGCCGAGGCTGGAAAACAGCAGGGGAATTCGGGATCGGAGTCGGATCCTGGGCTGGGGGAGCCTAAATCCTGGGAATGGCAGCCTTTGTTTGCAATGGGATCCCGGGAGCGTTCCCAGAGAACTGCCTGCCTGCAGTTCCCTGGTGATCCTGGAATCCCTCAGTCCCAGGATCCCACAATTCCAGAATCTTGGATTCCTTGGATCACAGAATTCCAGAGTCCCAGAATCTCAGAATCCTAGAAACCCACAATCCCAGAATCCTAGAATTCTAGAGTCACAGAATCACAGAATCCAAATATCCCAGAACTACAGACTCCCAGAGTCCCAGATTTTCACAATCCCAGAATCCCAGAATCCAAATATCCCAGAATACCAGTATCCCAATATCCCAGAATCCCAGTATCCCAATATCCCACAATCCCAGAACTAGACTCCCAGAATCCCAGATTCCCAGGATCACGGAACCACAGACTCCCAGAATCTCAGAACCCTGGAATAACAGAATTCCAGAGTCCCACAATTCCAAAATCCAAATATCCCAATATCCCAGACTCCCAGAATCCCACAATTGCAGAATCCCAGACTCACAGAATCCAAATATCACCGAATTAAAGAATTCCAGAGTCCCACAATCCCAGATTCCCACAATCCCAGAATCCAAATATCCCAGAATCCCAATATCCCAGAATCAGAGAACCACAGAATCCCAGAAACCTGGAAACCTAGAATCAAAGAATCTCACAATCCCAAAATCCCAGAATCACAGAACCACAGCACCCCAGAATCCCAGATTCCCACAATCCCAGAATCCTAATATCACAGAATCACAGAATCCAAATATCCCAGAATCCCAGAATCTTAGAATCCTAAAATCACAGAATTCTTGATAGCTGGAATCCCAGAATCCAAATATCCCAGAATCACAGAACCACAGAATCTCAGAATCCCAAAATCCCAGAATCTTGGAATCCCAGAATCTTGGAACCCCAGAATCCCAGAATTCCAATATCCCAGAACCACAGACTCCCAGAATCCTGGAATCCTAGAGTCTCAGAATCCCAGAATCCCAATATCCCACAATCCCAGACTCTTGGAATCCCAGAATCCTGGGATCCGCTGGGATCAGCCCCATGTCCCCAATCCGGGGCTCCCTATCCCATATTTCACTGTTGCCGTGGGAATTTTCCCAAAAAAAATGAAAATCTGGGAGCCCTGGCAGTGCTGGGTTCCGGCTGGACTCCGTCCTGGAGGTCTTTTCCATAATAATTCCCAAATTCCACAATTTTTTATCGGATTTACGGGATAAAAATGCGGAAATGAAATCATCCCTCACATCCCATTCCCAAAAAAACCCAAAAAATCCCAGAAAAGGGGCAAACATTGGGAATTTATTATGTCACAGATCTCTTATTTCGGATATTCGCAATTTTATTGATTTATTATTTTATTGATTTATTATTTTTTATATTTATTATTTCACAGATTTATTATTTTAGTGATTTATATATTATTTTTAGATGTTAACTATTTTATCCATTTATTATTTTCTAAGTTTTTTTATTTTATGCATTAATTTGTACAGAGATCTATTATTTTATTTATTTATTATTTTCTAGGTTTATTATTTTATACATTTCTTATTTCACAGTCCTATTATTTTATTGATTTATTATTTTAAATATCCATTATTTCATGGATTTATTATTTTCTAGGTTTATTATTTCATAGATCTATTATTTTATTTATTATTTTAGATATTTATTATTTCACAGATTTCTTATTTATTAATTATTTTATTTATTTATTTTTAATTAATTATTTTATATAGTAACTATTTGAGAGATTTATTATTTTCCACGTTTATTAATTCACAGATCTATTATTTTATTTATTTATTATTTCAGAGATTTTTTATTTTAGATATTAATTTTTTTCTCTACTTATTATTTCTATATTTATTATTTAATTTAGTTATTATTTTAGATATTCACTATTATATAGATACATTATTTTCCAGGTTTATTATTTTATACATTTATTATCTCACAGATCTATTATTTTATTGATTTATTATTTCAGAGATTTATTATTTTAGATATTCATTCTTTTCTCGATTTATTATTTTCTACATTTATAATTTAATTTATTTATAATTTCATTTATTTATAATTTCATTTATTTATAATTTCATTTATTTATTATTTTAGACATTCACTATTTAATCAATCCATCACTTCCTAATTTAATTATTTGATTTAATAACACAACAAACCGGGCCCAGCCCCTCCCCGGGACTCCCACAAACATTCCCAGGAATTCCAGCCCGGGCAATTCCTGGAATTCCCAGAATTCCGGGATCAGGACATGGACAAATCATTTGGAGGCCTTTGGCAAAAATCCCGGCTGGAAAAACAAAAAAAAAAACAAACGGCTCTTGGGCTTCTCATTCTCCAGGTCGATAATTAATTATTTCTTATCATTAATTATTATTAATATATATTTATTATATATTACTATTTATATATTTATTTAATATTTTTATATTTTTTATTATATTTAATTTTTATATTTATTTTATATTATTTTATTATATTTTTAATTTTATATTTATTTTATATCTATTAATTCTTTTTTCTTTTTATATATTTATTTTATATCTACTTAATTAATATTTCTTTTTTATATTTATTTTTATCTATTTTATTAAGTGTTTTTTCTTTTTATATATTTATTTATATCTATTTTATTTTTTTTTCTTTTTATGCATTTATTTTATATCTATTTTATTTATTTTTTTTCTTTTTTATATTTATTTAATCTATTTTATTTATTTTTTTCTTTTATATATTTATTTTATATCTATTTTATTAATTTTTTTTATTTTATAATATTTATTTTATATCTATTTTATTGATTTTTAAAATATATTTTTAAATATTTATTTATATCTATTTTATTAATTTTTATATTTATTTTATATCTATTTTATTAATTTTTTAATATTTATTTACACCTGTTTTATTAATTTTTTTCTTTTTTTATATTTACTATATTTATATTTACAAACCCAAAACTCTGGATTTCTCACCCTGTGAGAACCAATTTGAAAATTAAATTGAAAATGTAATTAAATTTTAAATTTTAAATTGAAAATGTAATTAAATTTTGCATTTTAAACTAAAATTGATAATTTAATTAAATTTTGCATTTTAAAACGAAACATTTAAAATTTAATTACATTTTAATTTTCGAATTTAAACTGAAAATCTAAGAAAAATTAAATTTTAAATTTAAATTTTAACCTTTGATTAAATTTTAAATTTAAATTTGAAAATTCAATTAAATTTAAATTGACAATTTAATTAAATTTTAAATTTAAATTTTAAACCCTAAATGACTCTCCCATTTACCCTCTGGAAAAATCCAGTTCCATCCCAAATCCTGGGCAGCCTTTTCCATGGATGAAGGTTACCAGAGGTGTTTGTCCCTTAAGAACACGCAGGGAAATATTCCCTGCAAATCCCTCTTAACCACACCTGTTCCTGGGAAAAAAACCCGCTGGAAAATCCCCATTATCTCCTAATCCCGAGGGGATAAACCGGGATTTGTTTCCCCTCCCTGTCCCGACGGAATGTTCCCCAGCCCAAATTCCACGACCTTTGCTCCCTCACCTCAGCCCCACCACATTTTTCCAAGTGTTGGGAAACTGGATTTTCCTCACGGACTCAAAAAAAAAAAAAAATTTAAAAATCCTCAGCTCTGTTTTCCCCCCTCCAGGATTTTCCACGGGGTTCATTTTGGTTGGAAATGGAAATTCCCGATTTGGAGCTGCTCTAGGGATGATATTCCCGGATATTCCCTCTGTTTGTTGTTCCCTGTGGAATGTCCCCGCCACGAATTTATGGATTTGGTGCTCCTGGGGGGAAATCTTCATCCTAAAAAAATTTTTCTGGAGCTTTTCCTTTCCCAAATTGAGTTTCAATCCAATCCAGGAAATTCCTCCATTGCAGTTCCAGGCGTTTTCCTCATTCCTGTCAAAGCTTGAGTGTTTCCAAGTGCTTGGAATTCTGCTTTGTTCCCAATTTTTGGAAATTAAAAGCAAACCAAACATTCCAGGATGGATTCAAATGTTTAGAATTCTGATTTATTCCCAATTTTTGGAAATCAAAAGGCAAACCCAACGTTCTGGGATGTATTAGAATGTTTGGAATTCTGCTTTATTCACAATTTTTGGAAATTAAAAGGTAAACCAAACATTCTAGGATGCATTAGAATGTTTGGAATTCTGCTTTATTCCCAATTTTTTTTCAAATTAAAAGGCAAATCCAACATTCTAGGCTATATTTGAAGGTTTGGAATTCTTCTTTATTCCCATTTTTTTTTTTTTTTTCAAATTAAAAGGCAAATCCAACATTCCAGGCTGTATTTGAAGGTTTGGAATACTTTATTCCCATTTTTTTTTTCAAATTAAAAAGCAAATCCAACATTCCAGGCTGTATTTGAAGGTTTGGAATTCTTCTTTATTCCCATTATTTTCCTGTTTGTGTTCTGATAAACTTGGAAAAACTCGGAAGGGATCAACAATAACCTCAATTTTTAAGCCATCCTTGTTTTGGCAGCCAATTCCCAAAATCCTACAGGGACACGGGGAGCAGCAGGATGGCTCCTAACAAACCCTGGACTCATCAATTCAATTCAATTAATTCAATTAAATTAATTTAATTTAACTAATTCAATTAAACTAATCAAACTCAGCCTTTGGAGAGTGTGGGCTGAGCGAACATCCCAAAAACATTCCCAAAATCCTTGGTTTTCCATGGATGCTTCCACCACTTTACTCCCTCATTTGGTTCTGCAGCTGCTTTGATCAATTAAGCTGCAATTAATTAATCCCAAAATTGGCCAGAGGTTTTCCAGCCCCTCTCCGGGTGTCCCCAATCCCGAGATTATTTTTTAGTCCAGCGGGAATTTGGCTTCAAAACCAAACTCCCAAAAAATTAAGGAATATTGAGGAGAGTGGCTGGGAAAACAGCTCATCCCAACGGATGGGAGGCAGCCAAGAAATCCAACTGTGCCCTGGAATATTCCAAAGGAATTCCGGGAGAAGGTGCAGGAGGGAATTCTGTCCCTCTGCCCCAGCCAGGAGATGCTCCAGCCCTGGAATCTCCACTGGGAATGTCCTTTGGAGACAGATCCCAAAGTTCTGCAATCCCAGAGGGATGGGAAGGGAGCAGCAGCACCAGCAGGAGAATTCCCAGGATTTGCCAGTCTGGGATAATTTGGGGAATCCTGAGTCCGTCTCAGGTGGGTCAGGAGCCCGCAAGTCCCAGATCCCAAATGAAATCCCAAATTTCCTTGGCGTGAGGTGAAGGAGGGAGTTGTACAAAATGTTTAGGGATGCTGAAAGGCTGGGAGAGTTGGGAATGTTCCCCTGGAGAGGAGAAGCTTTGGGGGGAACTCACTGTGACCTTCCAGGACCTGGAAGGAGCTGCAGGAAACACGGAGAGAGACAATTCCCAAGGGATGGAGGGACAGGAGCCAGGGAATGGCTTTGATCTGACAGGGAGGAGGCTTGGATGGGATTTGGGGAAGGAATTCCTGGCTGGGAGGGTGGGGAGGGGCTGGAATTCCCAGAGATTTGAGGCTGCCCCTGGATCCCTGGAGTTTCCAAGGATCCTCCTGGGACAGTGGGAGGTGTCCCTGCCCATGGATAATGGGATGGGATGGGAGGATCCACAGTGAGGAGTGCAAGAGTTAAACTGGGAATATTCCCAGTTTTATGCCCGGGTTAAATTGGGAGAAATTCCCCTTTTTTGCCAGGGTTATCCTGGGGGAAATTCCTTTTATGAGAAGGGTTAAACCAGGAAAAATTCCCTTCTTGTGGAAGAGTTAAAGTGGGAAAATTCCCAGTTTTCTACCAGGGTTAAACTCATTTGGGATCTGGGACCTGAGGGCTCCTGACCCACCCGAGACGGACTCAGGATTCCCCAAATTATCCCAGACTGGCAAATCCTGGGAATTCTCCTGCTGGTGCTGCTGCTCCCTTCCCACCCCTCTGGGATTGCAGAACCCTGGGATCTGTCTCCAAAGGACATTCCCAGTGGAGATTCCAAGAAATCCAGCTCCAGACGGGTTGGTCAGGGACCTCTCCCCACCCTGCAGCTTCTCCTTATCTCCTTCCCATGTTTGTCCTCCTTAACTCCCGGAATTCCATGGCAGGAACGGGGTGAGGAGGGCCAAGGGTTGCGGCAATAAAGTCACGTGGGAATTCCGCTCCTGCATTCCAGAAAAAAAGGAACAAAACAAATCCGAAGGAAAATCACGCTGCGAGGTCTAAACCAGCCCTGGGTTGGGATATTCCAGGAATATTCCACATTTTCCTCCCTCCAGGCTCTGCTCTTCTCTCTTTTCAGGAATCGTGGATGAGGGTTTGGGGTTTTCCCAGGTTTTTTGGGATTTTTCCCCCATGGAAAGTCACCAAACAATTCATCTCTGCTGCCTCTAAGTCAGCAAAAATTCCTCACGTTGATAAAATTAATGTTGAAAATTCCATAGGATAATCCTTCCCCTGGGAAATCCATGGACAGCATCATTTATGGGATTTATGGGATCTATGGGATCTATGGGATCTATGGGATTTATGGGATTTGTAGGATTTATGGGATTCATGGGATCTAGGGGATTTAAGGGATTTATGTGATCTATGGCATTTATGGGATCTAGGGGATTTAAGGGATTTATGGGATCTATGGCATTTATGGGATTTGTAGGATTTATGGGATTTATGACATTGGGAGCAACTCCCAGTTCTGTAATTCCAGTTTTTATGACCCCATCCCTCCATTCCTGGGTGACTCTGTTCACCATCTGGGAACAAGACGTTTTTCCTGGACTCATCCACGAAATTCTTGGAGTAGGAGCCATAAATCTTCCCAGAAATGCAGCACTGAGCCAAACACGCCGGCCTGGCTGAGGAGCTTTGGGATTGCTGCTCAGCTTTCCTGGGATTTTCTCTACCCTCTGGGATTTCTCCTTTTCTTTCTCCTCCTCCTTCTCCTCCTCATCCTCTCTCCTTCCTCTTCTCCTTTTCTGCTTCTTCACCTCTTCCCTTTCCCCTTCCCTCTTTCCCTTTCCCCCCTTCCTTTCCCTTTCTCTCTTTCCCTCTTTCCCTTTCCCATTATCCCTTTCATTTTCCCTTTTTCCCTTTCCCCTTTATCCCTTTCCCCTTCCCTTTTCCCTTTCCCTCTCCGTTTCCTTTCCCTTTTCCCTTTTCCTCTCCCTTCCCACTTTTCCCTTTCCCTTTCCCTCTCCCTTTTTCCCTTTCCCTTTATCCCTTTCCCCTTCCCTTTTTCCCTTTCCCTCTTTCCCCTTCCCTTTATCCCTCTCCCTTTCCCTTTCCCAGAATTTACAAACCTCTTTATCCCATCCCATCCCATAATTTCAGTGACTGATTTCCCATTCCACCCTCTTGTTTAGGAGTTTGGGGGTTGGTTTTATTTTTATTTTTTTTCCCTGGAATTTTCCCTCCACTCTCACAATCGATTTTCACGGGATTTACACAAAATGTTTACGGGACTTTCGTCCTTCTGGGAAATTTATTTAAAATTGAGCAACGGGGTCGAAAGTTCCTGGGGCAGGGAATGGGAAGCCTGGGAATAAAATGGAATGAAAGAATTCCATTAAATATTAAAAATAAATGCCATGAACTTAACGGTGGTGATGAGGGAGATGGGAATTTTCATCCTGGAGGAAACAAAGCTCGGAGGGAAACTTCTGGAAGCCAGAAGGGAACTGGGATCTGGGAACAGGGATGGGAGGAGAGGGAAGGGCCTGGAGTTGTGTTAAATTGGGAATTTGGGATCATTTCTCCATGGAAAGGGTGGGGAGGCCTTGGAATTCCCCAGGAGGGTTTGGAGTGCCCATCCCTGGAGGTGTCCAAGGAATTCCTTGCCAGGAGCACATGGAATGAGCTCTGTGCAGGAGAGGAACATCCCAGAAATTCCTGGGAAATCTGGATGCCACGGAATCCCAGAATGGTTTGGATTGGGAGGGATCCACTCATTCCATGGATATTCCCATGGCCTCAGGTTGTGAGGAGTTTGGAGCTCAGCTGGGAATGTTCATCCTGGAGAAAAGGAGCTCCAGGGGCACCTTCTGGGAATTGGGATCTGGGAATAGGGATGGGAGGAGAGGGAATGGCCTGGACTTGTGTTAAATTGGAAATTTGGGATCATTTCTCCATGGAAAGGGTGGGGAGGCCTTGGAATTCCCCAGGAGGGTTTGGAGTGCCCATCCCTGGAGGTGTCCAAGGAATTCCTGGAGGTTCTGGTGGGATCAGGCACAGCTTGGACTCGCTGATCCCAGAGCTCTTTCCCGGTCTGGGGGATTTTGGGATTCTCCGGAAGCCAAAGCCGCTTTTCCCAGCTCCCTTCCTGCTCCACAGCCTCCAGCCCTTCCAGAACCTTCCAGGGGAGTTTGGGAACTCCAGGAGAGGATTTTCCTGGGGCTTGATCCCCAACTCCTCAGGAATTTTGGGAAGCAATCAACTCCCGGTTCCGGCACATCCGAGGGAGGTTCAGGTTGGACACCAGGAGGAATTTCCTCATGGAAAGGGCGGGGAGGCCTTGAAATTCCCCATTTTCAATGGAAAGGAGGAATGGAAGGAGCTGCCCAGGAGGGTTTGGAGTCTCCACCCCTGGAGGTATCCAAGGAAATCCTGGAAGTGGCACTCGGGGCTCTGGTGGGATCCATGGACTCCGTGATCCCGGAGATTTTTCCCAGCCTCGGCTGGGATTCTGGAATTCTGTAACTGCAGCACCACAGGCTCCTCTCCTAATCCTCAGCTCAAACATTGACCCATCCAATTTAATCCATGGATTTATCCTTTTCCTACTCCTCCACATCCCGAAGTCATCCCCTCAAGGACATTCTGGATGCAAAAATCCAAATTTTTTTCAATAGATAAAACCTCATTTCTGACCAGCCGGATGCTGAAATCAAAACCCCTGGAAATGGGAATTTTATGAGCATCCCAAATTTCCTTTATCACCCCTTCCTTCTCCAGCAGCACCTTTTAAAAGGAAGGATTTTCCTGGACAAGTCAGAAAATTCCAACAAAAAAAAAAAAAAAAATGGAGGTGGCTCCTTGCACTGGGTTTTGTTTGTGTGGATTCCAGTCGGGATTAGATAAGGAAAAAAAAACATTCCAGGTTTTTACAACCTGGTGAAATGTCTGCACCCTGGGAGGTGCCCGAGTCTGGAGTTCTTGGGGGCTGGGGAATTCCATGGAAAAATTGGGGAATTCTGCTCCTCAGGAATTCTCAGCCTGTTGTTCCCTCTTCATCCATCACCAGTGCTGCTGGAGACAACAAATTCCAGAGGGTGGAATTTCCATCAAGGGTGGATCGGCAGTTCTGGGGTAAAACACACAAAAAAATGTAGGAAAATGAATTTTCCTGGTAGAAAATTCCCCCCAACCAAGCTCTGGGATTCCAGAACTGTGAGCTGGGAATGCTCCTGGTTTTCCAAACCTCTTCTCCTTTCCTCCCTCAGTCCCTCTTGGTCCCACTGGCTGCTTTTCTGGGAATTCTGAGCTCCCAGGGCTGGAATATCCCAGAAATATTCCAATATCAGGGCCCAGCCCTCCTTTTCCTCTCCCAGTGTTTTTATGGGATCAGTCTGAGCCTGGCTCTGGGAATCTCAGCATTCAATTTTCCCACAAATCCTTGGGAAGGGTTTTTGTCCCAGGTGTTCTGGGATCCATGGAGCCACTTTGGATTCCCTGATTATCCCGGATTTCCCTCTTGGAGTGGCACAGGACAATTTGAAGGTCATCAAATCCGAACCCTCTGGAATGGGCAGGGACATCTCCCACCATCCCAGATTTCCCCAAGCCCTGTCCCACCTTTCCCTGTGCACTTCCAGGGATTCACAGCTTCTCTGGGAATTCCAGCCCAGCCCCTCCCCACATTCCCAGCCAGGAATCCCATCCCAAAATCCCACGTAGTGACCAGGACAGAGAGGACAGAAGATTTTTTTTTTTTTTATCCAGGATGGGAATTTCAACTCCCACAGGAGGGAATCGTTCCCCACCCCCCCAGCCAGAAATAAATCCCAAAATCCAACAAAAGGAGAATTTGATCCTTAAAATCTTTAAGGATAAATCTTCCCATTTTTAAAATTAAAAAATTCCCTCCAATACAGAGCTGATCCCCAAAAGTGACCATTCCTGGTTCAAATGATCCCAATTTTTTTTTTTCCCCCAGGATGCAGTTTGGAAGCATCCAAACATTTGGGAAGGTTCATTTGAAGCTGTTGGAGAAACATTCCAAGCCCTGCCATTCCCGAGGGGCTCCACCAAAAACCAACGTTACAAACGCTCCTTGGATTCCCCCATCCCTTCCTGGTTCCTTAAATCCCTGGATTTATGGGAAAGGGAAGCGAAACAAAAGTCTGGGAATTCCCTGTGAGAGGGAGGGACAGGGAACGGAGTTCTCCAGTGGGAAGAATTCCCAAATTCCCAGGAAAACCCTCCCACCCTGGGCTGCCTCATCCCAACCCAAAGCAGGACGTGCTGAGGAATTCCCCAAAAATCCCTCCAAAGGCTGTGGAGAGCGGAAAATTCCTCTTGGGAGCAGCTTGGGAATGATGGGAGATGCCCAAAATCCCAAATCCCAGCAGTGGGGCCGGGGCTGGGATAAATCTGAGCTCCCAAGGAAAAACTTCCGAGTGCAAAGGCACAAAAATCCAGGAAAACTCTGTTCCCACCAGAAATTCCAGCCCAGGCAGGGCTACGGCTTCAATCCATGATTTTTCCTCTAACAGGGATTTGAACCTGAGCACCCCACAATTCGTTTTTTCAGGGATGAAATCCATGATTCCGGTTTAAACGTCCAACTTCCAGCTGATTTATTGGAACGGAATTCTCCCGTTTATCAATTAAAATTCAATTTTTAGTAAAGAAACTCCACAGATTTTTTTTTTTTTTTTGAAAGCTCCAAACCTGCTCCTATCATGGATTTGTAGAAATTTCGGAGCCTCAGGCAGCTCCGAGGATCCGTCACATTCCAAGTTTTCCAAGACTTGGAGGAGAAAATATTTATTTGATTATATCCTATTGAAATGGAATTAAATTATTCAGCATTCCCTGTTGCTTTTATATTCCCAGTTTCACATTTCCCACTATTTTATGGACTTGTATTACACAGAAGCTGCAATTCCTAATTGTTTTTTGGGATGAAAACAAGCTTTAAGAGAAAATCATGGAAAACTCCGCAGGTTTTTTTTTTTTTTTCCCCAAGGAAAAAAACTCCCGAGTGGAATTTCTGCCCCTCGTGATCCTTTGATGTGGGGAAAAGCTGGAGAGGATTTGGGATCATGTGGATGTGGAGATGCTCACGTGGCCCCTCTGGCACTGGGATGGAATTCCTTGGGATTTTAGGGAATTCTCCCCACTCCCCATTCCCGCTCTTCCCAAAACTCCGGGAGGGGAGGAGCAGGGTGGGATCCAAGGGGAGCTCATCCCAAAATCCACGGGAATGATGCAAATCTGGGAACTAAACCCTAATTTCCATGGATCCCAGAGAGGGATGGGAATGGTCCACATTCCCTAAATTGGAATTTTTGGGAAAAGGATTCCAGCTGCCACCTGGAAAAATCCGCTTTGGACTGGATTTGAAGCTCATCCCATCAAAATTCGTTCCAGACCCTGAAATTCCCATTTTTCCAGGTGGAATTAATCTGGATTTGAAGCTCATCCCATCAAAAATCACTCCAGGCCCTGCGATTCCCATTTTTCCAGGAGGAATTAATTATTCCCTGGCTGTCGGATCTGTGGGACCTCAGGATCCCAAGGAGTGGGTTTGGGATATTTTGGATTAAAGGGATCCAGAATTTCTCCCTCTTGGAGTCAGGGGTGGAGTTTCCAGGAGAGCTTCTGATGCTGGGGTTAAACTGGGAAAATTCCCTTCTTGTGCCAGGGTTAAACTGGCAAAATTCCCTTCTTGTGCCAGGGTTAAACTGGCAAAATTCCCAGTTTTATGCCAGGGTTAAATTGGGGGAAATTCCCTTTTTTTCCAAGGATTAAACTGGGAAAATTCCATTTTCTGCCAGGGTTAAACTGGGGGAAATTCCCTTTTTTTCAAGGGTTAAACTGGGAAAATTCCCAGTTTTATGGGGAAATTCCCTTTTTATTTTTGCCAGGGTTAAACTGGGGGAAATTCCCCTCTTGGGAAGGATTAAACTGGGAAAATTCCCAGTTTTATGCCAGAGTTAAACTGGGAAAAATTCCCAGTTTTCTGCCAGGGTTAAACTGGGAAAATTCCCTTCTTGTGCAAGAGTTAAACTGGGAAAAAAATTCCCTTTTTTGACAGAGTGAAACTGGGAAAATTCCCAGTCTTGTGGAAGGGTTAAAGTGCAAAAAATCCCAATTTTCTGCCAGGGTTCAACTGGGGGGAAATAAATAATAAATAATAAATTAATAAATTAATAAAAACAAATAATTATCACTAGATAAATAATAAATAAATAATAAATAATAACTATTAACAGATAAATAATAAATAAATTAATAAACTAATACACAATAAATGATAAATAATTGAATTAGAAATAAATAATAAATAAATAAATACATAACAAATAATTATCACTAGATGAATAAATAATAAACAATAAATAATAACGATTATCTAGATAAATAATAAATTAATAAACTAATAAATAATAAATATTTTAATTAGAAATAAATAATAAAAATAAATACATAAATAAATACATATATAAATAAACATATAAATTATAAATAATTAAATTATAAATAAATAAATTATAAATAATGAATTGTCTCAAAATAATAAATTATCCCGAAATTATCAAATATGTGGAAACCCAATCAGGATCAGGGGCATCCCTGGATCAACCCCTGGACATTCCAGGACCGGGTAAGGACGAAACCCCAAAAACCGGGATGTGGCCCTTCCCAAACCATCCCAGATCCCAATTTATTCCCACCCCGGGATCTCTGCACCAGGCCCCCGTAAAATCCCCATTTTTAAAATCGATAAAAACCCCAAAAATGGGATTTTCTCTCCAAGGAAACATCCACCAGGGATGCTGCAGGAGTTTTGCCCGCTTTTTCCAAGGCCTTAAATCCAGATTTGCCGCATCCCTAAACCCACCCAGATCCTGGGAATGCCCGGGAAGGATTTCCCTGAGGCCAGGCACCCCAAAAGGAGCCAGATCCCATAAAACCCCCGGCAGGAATTCCCAAAAGAGATCCCGGGAACTTCGACACTCACCCTGAGCAATGAGCTGGGAATGGCTGCTGGAAAAGGAGATTGGGATCCAGAGGGAATGGGGATGGGAACAGGGAATGGGGATGGGAATGGGAGTGGGAATGGGAGTGCGGGGTCAGAGGTCGGAATCCCTCTCCCTCAGCTTCCACCATTCCAACCCTGCTCCCCAGGGATGGGATAATGGGATCCATGGGCGGGGTGGGATAATGAGGTAATGGGATCCACGGGACAATGGGATAACGGGATAAGGGGATGGGATAAGGGGATGGGATAATGGGAAGGGATTATGGGATGGGAGGGGAGGGAATGATGAGATGGGATGATGGGATGGGATTATGGGATGGGATAACGAGATGGGATAGGATAATGGGATGGGGTAATGGGATAACAGGATGGGATAATGGGATGGGATGGTTTTATGGGTAATGGGATCCATGGGACAATGGGATAACGGGATAAGGGGATGGGATAACGGGATGGGATAATGGGAAGGGATTATGGGATGGGAGGGGAGGGAATGATGAGATGGGATGATGGGATGGGATTATGGGATGGGATAACGAGATGGGATAGGATAATGGGATGGGGTTATGGGGTGGGATGGGATGGGATAACGGGATGGGATAACCGGATGGGATAACGAGATGGGATAACCGGATGGGATAACGGGATGAACAGACACACACACCTCACCCCACCCCCCGCATTCCCAACCCCTCCTCACCGGATCCCGGCTGGTTTCACCCCTCGGGATTGGCGGAGCCGGGGCGATCCTTGGGGATCCCGGGGATCCCGGGGAGGCGGGATCGGGGGAGGCGGAGCTGCGGGGATGTCCCGCTTGGAGCGGCCCCCGCTCCGCTCGCGCAGGAATTCCCGCTCTACCTTCGCCTGGAAAGAGCCTTTCATAAACCCAGCTCAAGGCTCCCATTCACGGCCATGGAGCCGGGAAAAAAAACCGGGAATTAAAAAAAAAAAACCCAACCGGAGCGAGCGGAGAGTTTGGGGTTTCTTTAATTTTTTTTATTTTTTCTCGCTCTTCCATTTTTTTTTTTTTCTTAAATAACCCAGAAATGCTCGCAGCGAAAATCTGATGTTTTTACCGTCTGCTCCCCGAGAGAGGAGAGATTGGAATTTTTCCCTCTCCGTTCAGCTCCTAAAAATCCGCGAGCAAAGCGGGAAATAAAGGGGGGGGGGAAAAAGGGAAAAAACCGAGGAAAAAAAATCCCTCGGAGTTCGATTTTTAAAGTTGAGTGAGTCAGCCCCGAGCCCGGCGCCTCTGAGTGTTTGTGGCGCATCCCTGGCAGGGTTTGTAACCCTTTCCCAGCCTCGCTTCTCCTCCCAGCATGGAAAAAAAAAAGAGCAGGGAATGCTGGATCCAGCCGCAATTCCCAAATAATCCCCTCCCCAGCTGGCTTTGAGGGGCACAGCGGGTGGGTCGGGATTTTATTTTTTTTTTTTTAATATTTTTTTGGCAGCGGAGTTTTATGAATGAAAGCTGGCGGCTGAGCTGGGAGTGATATCCCGGCCCTGGAAGTTGGGAATGCTGGAGAAATCCGGGCTGGGAGAAGCGGGGGAGCAGCGGGATGGGAGAATCCCGGCAGCTCCTAAATCCGCTTTTTCCCGGTTTTCAGGGATTTTGGGGGTGTGCCGGAGAGCTCTGCGCTCATGTCGGTGAAAAAAAAAAAAAAATTTAAAAAAATATTAATTCCCAAAGTCAAAATCACCCTAAATCCCGAGGATTTCAGGGAATTTCAAAGCGCTTTTGCTACGGGGGGAATAATTTAAAAAAAAAAAAAAAAACCTCCCAAATCCCTAAAAATAAAGGACGGGAAAAGGGTGGCAGGAGGCGCAGGGAATGCTCGGCCCCACGTTTGCACTCGGCTTTTCCAAACTGCAGCTCCTCGGAGGCAGAGAGGGGAGAGAGAAGCCCAAAAACTTCCCGATTTCTCCCTAAAACCGGAGAATCCCTTGACTGGCAGCACCAAGTTCTTGGTAAACACCTCCCCCCCACCCCCAAAGTGGGTCCGAAAGGCGGAGGGGAAAACATTCCCGACTTTTGGAGCTGTTTGGAAGAGGAGGAGAAAGGAAAAAAAAAAGTAAAATTAAAAATAAATTATTAAAGGCACGGGGAGCCAGGGGGAGTTTGGGGTTTTTTTCGTGCCCAGATAAAATTACTGCGGCTAAAAATAAAGCGGTGGTTAAAGGTTCCCCCTCCCTCTCCCATCTCCCACCCCCTTTTCCAGCCTCCCTCCCTCCTTCCCCTCCCTCCTTCCCTCCTTCCCTCCCTCCCTCCGCTGCCTCTCCGGCTTTTTCCTTCCACAAAGAAGCGATTGGAACTTCCGGAGCCGCAGCGAGCCGCGCTCGGGGGGCGCAGCCCGGGCCCGCAGGGATGCGATTCCCGCAGGGATGCGCCTGATTCCCGCCTGGATGTGAAACCCGCGGCTCTCCCGCCGCCCCCGGCCGGGCCGGTGTCGGGAGCTGCCGGCCGCTCCAGCCATGAGGAAACGAGGAAAAATCCCGGGATCGTCGCTCGTCATGTGCTTCTCGGGCTGAGAACCCGGCAGGAGAAGCGACAAAATCCGCGCGGGACGAGGAGAAGGGGGAAGAGCGGCGCCGCTGGAATTCCCAGCTCGCCTCCTGCTGCTTCCCCGCGCCAGGCTGGATGCTGGAAGGAGCCCCTTGGATATGGGATCAGAGCTGGTGTATCCCAGCCTGGGTTTGATCCTCTGCTGCTCCGTGCTCAGCTCCGTCTACGCGCTGGTGAGTCCCTGATTTGATTGTAGTTCGGGTTTGGGGGTTATTTTTATTTCTGTTTTATTTTTTTTTTTAATTTTCTGGGTTTATTTTTTATTATTTTAACTTTATTTTACTTTATTTTATTTTATTATTTTCTTTTACCTTATTTTATTATTTTATTTTACTTTATTTTATTTTATTATTTTATTTTACTTTATTTTATTTTATTATTTTATTTCACTTTATTTTATTTTACTTTATTATTTTATTTTATTTTACTTTATTTCACTTTATTTTATTTTACTTTATTTTATTTTTAATTTTTTATTTTATTTTACTTTATTTTTTTAAATAAATTCATTTTCTCTTATTATTTTTATTTTTATTTTACCTTATCTTCTTTTATTCCATTTTTTAAACTTTATTTTTATCTTATCTCCTTTTATTCCACTTTTTAAATTTTATTTTACCTTATCATACTCCACTTTATTATTTTTAGTTTATTTCATTCTATAGCATTTCATTTTAATGTAATTTTATTTATTATTATTATTATTATTATTTTTATTTTATTTATTTATTAACTCACCTCCCCGGAGGATTCCTGCCGGGATCAATGAGTGGATGAAGGATTTGGAAGGCGCTGTTTGGGGTTTTTTGGGAGCCGCTGGCAGTGCGGGCGGGCTCCGGGGGCTGCGCTGGAAATGTCCGAGCTTCCAGGGGTTGGGATCACCGGGAAACCTCGGGCGAGCTTTGACAGGGCTTGGGACAGAAATGCGGGAGCTGCCTGGGGAGAAACTTCCCTTCTTTTCCCATATTTTTCCCCTCCTTTTTTATCCTGCTTTTAATTTATTTATTTTTTTAATTTCTCTTTCACTTTTTCTCTTTTTCTCTCTTTTTTCCTTATTTCTTTTCCTATCATTATTTTCCTGTTCATTTCTTCCTTTTCCTTTCCCTTCCTCTTTCCCTTCCTCTTTCCCTTCCTCTTTCCCTTCCTCTTTCCCTTCCTCTTTCCCTTCCTCTTTCCCTTCCTCTTTCCCTTCCTCTTTCCCTTCCTCTTTCCCTTCCTCTTTCCCTTCCCTTTTCCTTCCTTTTTCCCTTCCTCTTTCCCTTCCTCTTTCCCTTCCTCTTTCCCTTCCCTTTTCCTTCCTTTTTCCCTTTCCTTTCCCTTCCCTTTCCCTTCCCTTTTCCTTTTCCCTTTCCCTTCCTCTTCCCTTTTTCCCTTTCCCTTCCTTTTTCCTCTTCTCTTTCCTTTTCCCTTTTCCTCTTCCCTTTCCTTTTCCCTTTCCCTCTTCCCTTTCCCTTTCCCTTCCTGTTTCCTTTTCCCTTCCCTTCCCTTTCCTTTTCCCTTTTCCCCTTCCTCTTTCCCTTTTCCCCTTCCTCTTTCCCTTTTCCCCTTCCTCTTTCCCTTTTCCCCTTCCTCTTTCCCTTTTCCCCTTCCTCTTTCCCTTTTTCCCTTCCCCTTCTCCCTCTCTCTTCCCTCCCCCTCCACAATTTCATTCCCAATCCATCTCCTTTCCCTGCAAACCTCCTCAATCCAAACAAATCAGAG
This sequence comes from Sitta carolinensis, assembly GCA_032173965.1. NCBI lineage: Eukaryota > Metazoa > Chordata > Aves > Passeriformes > Sittidae > Sitta > Sitta carolinensis. Next base: position 1,298,870 of record CM063284.1, on the reverse strand, counting down.
CCTTCCCTTTGGGATTAATTTCAGGAAAAACCAGGGAAGTTGTAGGAACCCTCTGCTGCTTGGCTCTTTTCATCCCTTCCTGCACACACCGGGCTTTTCCAAGGGGAAAATCGGGATAAATCCATGCAAACTGGGCAGGGAATGGTTTAAAACCTGCAGCTTCCAAAAAGCTCCAGGGAGCAGGGAAGGGAATTCCTCGGGAATCAGCAGCTGGATGTGGAGCCAGTGCTGGAATTCTGCTGTTCCCATCCTTGGGATTCTCATCCTGCTCCCGATTCCCGGTGGTTCCAGCTCCAGGAAGGAGCAGGACACCCATGGAAAGCGGGATCTGCTCTCCAGGAGGGATTTGGATCAGGATTGGGATTGAGATTGGATCATTCTGGCTCCAGTCTGGTCCTTCCTGACCCTCCAGGATCCACCAGCCTGGGTCTTATCCCTGGATTTGGCAGTTTGGAATTTCGGGCAGAGTTTTGCAGGGGGAGGTTTCCCAGTTTTTCCAGTGGGAAACTTCTCCTCAAGAGATGAGAAGGAACAGCCCCTTGGAAAACAATCCCTGTGTGAGTGCATCCCTGGAGAAACCTCCCAAAATCCAAAGAAAATTGGGGAAATCAGGAGAGCCACTCGGAGATTTGTTGGGATTTCAGGGATGGATGAGGTTTTTCCCAAATTCCGGGGCTGGATCGGCATCTCCTGACTTTGGGTCCGTATCCGGGTCCTGCAGCACCTGCTGCTCCCTGCTCCAGAATTCCTGCAATTCCTGCTGCTTTGGGGCTGGGAAAATCAGGATTGGGAGCCAGCCAGGCTGGAGCTGGGGACATTTCAGGATGCAAAAGTCTGGGAAAGGCTGCACTTCCCATTCCCATTCCTGTTCCCGTTCCCGTTCCCACTCCCATTCCCACTCCCACTCCCATCCCCATTCCCATTCCCGGCTCACTCCTCTCTCCCAGTGTCAGCTGTCCTGAATCCCCAGTGGGATTTTTTTGGGATACCCCATCCCAAGAGACCCTCCCCATCCCAACGGACGAGCTGGGAGTTTCCCCCATGTCCCCAGCGCCGGCTCAGGGCAAAACTTGGGAGCAGCTCTTCCCAAATCCCAGAGAAATCCACAGAATTTTCTGGGAAAGCAGCGGACTTTTCCTGAAACCCCACCTGGACCTGGATTTGCTGATCCCGGGCATCCTTCCCCCAAAAAAAAAAAATCCCTTGGGATTTTTTTCCTGATTTCAGGTCCTGCTGCTCCAAACCCCACTCTGTTTAGTCAGGCCAGGCTCAAATTCCCATTTCCGGCACTTCCCTTGCTTTTCCTACCACTCTTGACAGCCAAAGGAATTCCCAGAGGATTCCCAAATCCCTGCTGACATTCCAGGGGCATTGGAGAGCCGGAGTGTCCCCCCTGGGCAGGAATCCCCTCGAGCCCGGCTTTTATTGGGATCATCCCTTCTTTTTCCAGACAATTGGATTCTTAAACTGACTTTGGAAACAGGGAATGGGATCCAGGGTGGCCAGCAGGGAGAGATTTTATGGATTCATTCCAAAATTTGTTGGCATCATTTATTATAAATTCTCTTATTCAAGTTTATTATGATTTTTGTTGGATTTATTTATTATTTATTATGGAATTCGTCGTTGTTATTTATGACAGGGCCATAAATACATTGGATATTTGCTCCCAGGGAGCCGCTGCCTGAATTTTTCCCAGTTTTCTTTGGAGCAAACAAGGAAAAACCCCACGGGAAAACCAGCGGGATGGGGATGCAGGGATTTAATCCGGGCTCTGGGCTGAGCTTAAAGCGCTTTTCCCCCCGGGCGGAGATTCCCGCAGCCAGAGGCGGCTCCAGGGCACAATTCCCGGCTCAGCCTTGGAATGCTGATTCCCGGGATTTCTCGGATGCTGGGATGGGGCTGAGGAGTTTTTTTTTGAGGGAATTTCGCTGGAGCATGGATGGGTATATCTCCTAAAATCCCCAGATTGGGAGCTGGAGCCAGGGCTGGGTGTCCCTGTATTCCAACCGGGCAGGGGAATCCCTTCCTTCCCGGGAAAAGTCTCCGGGAAGGAGAGGAAAATGTGGGAAATCTTCCCCAGGGCTCAGATCCCTGCGGGATCAGCTTCCCAATCCTGGGATTTTAGGGCCCTTCCAGGTGGGGGAAAGGCTTGGGTGAGGCTCCAGCTCTCCTGACAATCCAGAGAAATCTTCCCAACATTTCCCTGGAATAGCCCAGTGACACCCGCCTGGAATTCCAGCGGGCTGGAGCGCCTGAGATCCAGCAGGGTGAGGGTGGAAATCTGGGATAATTCCGCTCTTTAGTCCCGGGATTAAGGAATTAAACCCGGCCAGGATGGGCTTGAGGAGAATTTGCGGCACAAGGAGAAATCGGGATCTGACACCAACCTTCGGGAGAAGGGAAAATGTGGGAATGGGGTTTATTTGGGAGAGGGAAAATCCCTCCCCGGGCCCCAAATCCTAGTTTGAGGATCCAGAAGATCTTTCCAACCTAATCCTGGGATTCGTGGAGCCAAAATCTCCAAGGTTTGCTCTTCCAAGCTTTTTTATTTTCCCTTTCGCTCAGCCTGGGACTAGAGGAGATATTCTGATTAATCAATTAATTAGTTCATTATTATTAATAATAATAATATTACAGCAGCCTCCTGCAGGGCTTGGGGCCAGAGTATCCCATATTTGGGAAGGGAAAGAGTGGGAAAAGGGACCATTCCCAGTTTTTATTGGCAATTCCAGGCCTGGCTCTGGCGATGCTGAACCTCCCTCTGCTTTTTGTGACAGTCCCAAAAAAATCCCAATCCCGATCTTTGGGGGGGATTGGGAAATTTTCTGGCATGCAGGGAACTGGAGGAAAATTCCCCATCCACTCCTGGATCCCTGGAATTGTCCTGGGGAAGGTTGAATGAGAATAATAAGAATGAGAATAAGAATAAAAAAAAGAATAAAAATAAGAATAAAAATTAAAATAATAAGAATTAAAAATAAGAATGAGAATAAGAATGAGAAAAAATGAGAATTAAAATAAGAATAAGAAAAAAAATTAAAATAATAAGAATTAAAAATAAGAATGAGAAAGAATAAGAATTAAAATAAGAATAAGAATAAAAATAAATAAAAATAAAAATAATAAGAATAAGAACAAGAATTAGATAAAATTTGTTAAAAAATAAATAAAACCAAAACAAAAAAATAATATAAATAATTTTAATAAAATAATAAAGAAAATACTAAAAACAATAAACATAAAGCAACAGAAATAATAACCAGTCCTGTGTAGATAAATCCCACAAATCCCAACTTCATTAAACCAAGACAAGCCGCCAAAAACTGGGAAATGCCCATTCCCTGGGCACATTCCCGGGAAGCATTCCCACATTTCTGCCAGCCCCGGGTGGCCCCGGCAGTTGTTGTTTGGTTTGTGCTCTCCCAGAAATAGCCCGGAGCGGTTTTTTGGGATCGGCGGGATTATCCCGGCTGGAGCGCGGCGGGGCCCGCAGGGATCCCCCGGGCAGGGAGGGCTGGAGCGGCCCGTGTCCCTCTGGAAGGGCCATCCCAGACTCTTCCCGGTGCCGGGATGAGGGATTGTGCCGCTGGAGCATTCCCGTGCCTCGGGGAATTCCCTCTGTGCGCTCCAGCGGGAATCGGGCCCTGCTGCAGGGGATTTGGGATACGGAGGTCGCTGGTGTCACCGGGAAATCCCGGCTTTTATGGATGTGGGGAGAGGGGGGAACTGTCCTGGCACTGGACACCCCATTATCCCATTATCCCATTTATCCCATCCCATTATCCCATTTATCCCATTCCATTATCCCATTTATCCCATTCCATTATCCCATTTATCCCATTTCATCTCATCCCATTATCCCATCCCATTATCCCATCCCATTCCATCTCATTCCATCCCATCCCATTATACTATCCCATTCATCCCATTGCATCCCATCCCATCCCATTATCCCGTTCCATCCAATTATCCTATCCCATTATCCCATCCCATTCTATCCCTTCCAATCCCATCCCACTATCCCATCATCCCATTATCCCATTATCCCATCCAGTTATTCCTGACCCTCTCCTAACAATCCCCCAAATCCCAAAGTTTGGACCCTTCCCAACTTAACCATCCTGAGGTTTCCAAACTTCTCCCAGAAAAAACTCATCCCAAGGAATCTCAGCCTCTGGAAAACCATCCCAGGATGGGTGTCTGGGTCAGGGAAGGGGTCGGGAATTGCTGACTCAGCAGCTGGGGATCCTTATCTGCTTTTCCCCCGGTGCTGCTCCGGGCTCCCGATGTTATCTCGGATCCAGACTCCCTTCCCCCCTCTCTGAGAATTCCCAGGGGTTTTTCTGGGAGAAGCAGCCCCAGCTGGATCTGGAAGGGCAGGAATCGGATTTTTTTTTTCCGTCCTTAGGAAAATTTCCCTTCCCTTCCCTGAATTTTGGCTCGGGACTGAAATGGGATTTGGGTTTTAATTTTATTTAATATTTTTCCGTGTTTTCACAAAAGATCCAAAATTCAGCTCCTGCTTTTCATAGATTTAGGGATGAGTGATTTGTGGGGAATTCCCTCCTGGAAGAGGACGAATGAGCAATGAATTTGTGGGATTTCGGGAATCTCTGGTGATTTTAGGTGATGGCTCCGCTCATTCCAGAGGGGTTGGATAAAGTGGCTTTATCCAGATTATTCCATAATTCCATGATTTAACCAGTTTATTGCCTGGATTTACCCACCTGGCTGGGAGAATTCCCAGGATTGCAGCATCCCAGGAGATCCCTGGGCGCATCCCTGGCAGGAAATCTGGGAATGGGTCTGGGAGCAGAGCTGGAGCAGGACATTCCCATCCCCTCCAAGAAATCTGGGAATGGGGCTGGGAGCAGAGCTGGACATTCCCATCCCCTCCAAGAAATCTGGGAATGGGGCTGGAAGCAGAGCTGGAATGGGACATTCCCCAGCTCAGAGCAGAAGGAGGTGAGGCTGGAATTTCTCTGGCTCTGCTCCTCCTGGAAAATCCAGGATTGCTGGATCTGGGAGCTCCCTCTGAGCCTGGATTTGCTCCTTTCCCTTCACCATTCCCGTGCTCCATCTCCCGTCGGGATCAGACCCTGCTCCATCGTTTCTGTCCCTGGATTTGGCCCTTTTGTCCCAAATCTGGGGACAAAGGATCAACGTTTCTGCCTGGAAGGGCTTTGGAGCTGGATCCTGATCCACGTGGGCACATGGGATTTTCCCAAAGGAAAAGCCGGCCCGGCTCATCCTCAGCTTCACTCCCACCCAGCCCATGAAGGAAAAACCTTCATTTTTCCACAAGCCCAAAACCTGGGAATGGTATGGGAGACACTCTAATTCAGGGATGCAGCAGGGCTGGGGACTCCAGGGAATGCTGAGCTGTGGGAAAGCATGGAGTCATTAATCAATTAATTAATTGATCTGAATTAATTGATTAATAACCTTGGGCAACACCTGCCACAGAGCTGAGCACTAATCCGCTTCCACAGGATCCCAGAATTCCAGGATGGAGAGGCTTGGAAGGGACCCTAAAGTCCATCCCACTCTTGAAGCGCCCTCCATCTTTCAAATTCCCAAATCCACTGAAAACTCTGGACTGGTTTCCAGGATTTTTCCACCGGTCCCGCTTTAATTGTTTCAATTTAATTTAATTTAATCCTGGCTCACCTCAGCGTGACCTTGACTTCCTTCTCCGCCCCTGCATCCCAATCCATGTTTCCTCTTGGACACAGAGGGATCCGAGTGGATTTTGGGACTTTGGGCAAGGACACGACCTCCCTGTCCCAGGTTTATTCCGGGACTCGGATCAATATCCATTACAAGGAGCTTTTATTTTGTGGGTTGCAATCTGACTCCGCTCAATAAAAATACAGGAAAACGATCCCTAAAATAAAAGTGGGAGGGAGCTGAGGGAGGAGGGACTTCCAGGGTGTTTATATATGGAGCTATAATGGGTTTAAACTGGAAAAAATGAGGGATAAATGGGAAATGGGGAAGGAATTCCTGGCTGGGAGGGTGGGGAGGGGCTGGGATGGAATTCCCAGAGCTGCCCCTGGATCCCTGGAATGTCCAAGGCCAGGTTGGATTGGGCTGGGAGCAGCCTGGGATGGCGGGAGGTGTCCCTGCCATGGCAGGGATGATCCCATAAAATTATTCCCATTTTAAGGGCCCTTCCAGCATTCCAGGCTAACACAGATGTAGTGGATTTTCCCACGTGCTGATTTCCCAGGACTGTTTATCCAGGAGAGCCCCTGGATTGGGATAAGGCGGGACAGGGCCAGGACTGGGTGGGACTCCGGGGGTTTTCCCTGGTTCTACAAACCTGTGGAATTTGGCACAAAACTGGGATGTGTCTGTGGGTCCTGGAGAGTGCAAGGGTGGACCCGCATGGCTCGGGATGGGATTCTGGGAATGGAGAGATCCAGGTCGGATGGGAAGGAATTCTGGAAATTGAGAGATCAAAGATACAAATTGGATGGGAAGGGATTCTGGGAATGGAGAGATCTGGAAATGTAGGATTCTGGAAATGGAGAGATCCAGGTTGGATGGGAAGAGATTCTGGGAATGGAGAGATCCAGGTTGGATGGGAAGGGAGAGGATTCTCCCACTGGAGAGATCCCAGTTTTCCAGTCTCATCTCCCAGCCCTGGTGTTCTCCAGGAGCTCCTGTGGTGCCTCCCTGCCCTGGGCAGTGGAACCTTCCAGAAACAATTCCCAGCAGAGAACTGGGGGAGCTCTGGAAGCAGGAATGTCCCTCCTGTTCCTGGACCCACTGGAAGCGTGGATTTCCCACAGCACAGGACAGGCTGGATCCCGGTGTGGATTCGGGGTTGCCGGATGATCTCTGGGATTTGAGGGAACTGACTTCCAGCATTTAAAGCGGATTGCTCAGGGAATTATTGGCTTTTCTTCTCTGCCCCCCAAATTTTCCCCCAGTCCCTGTGACCGATAAATCGAATTTCAATCGCCTTTCCATGGATTTTTGGGAAGCTTGGAAGCAGGAAACCCGCTCCCCCGGACTGTGTATTCCCAATTTTCTGTGCCGGAGGCGCCTCAAGCTGCCAGAGAAGGGGAGGGGCCGGGGCTCAGGTGGTGGGAAAAGCAGCAGCGTTCCCGTGTTTGGGATGCAGGGGAGGAGCTGGGCCTGTGCCAGGGAATGGGATGGCAGGGAGAATCTCCATGTGGGATAATGCAGGCTCTGCCAGCCGCCCGGACTCGGCAGCTCTGATCAGGGCTCTGATAAGGAGGGCGCAGCCCCAGGGTGACCCGGCTCTCACCCCCACCGGGACATTCCCACGTCCTGCTGCTTCCCAGTTTTCCTATTCCTGCTGCTTCCCAGTTTTCCTATTCCTGAGACCCCAGGGAATTCTGCGATTCCCGGCGATTATTCCAGTTCTGGGGGGAAATCAGCTGGGGATCATCAGCAGGAGCTGACCCGCAGGAGAACAGGGATGAGAATATTCCATCTCACTCTATCCAGCTTTTCTCAGTCGTGGAGCTTTTCCTTCCCCAGGCCTTTCAGCGCTCTCATCCCATGGGATTTTGTGCTGCTCATTCCTGCTTTTCTCCCAGATCCATGGAAACACCCTGGGCTGGATGTTCAACCTTGGGTGGCTCCATCATTTTGGGGTGATTTTGAGAAGCTCCTTCCCTGGATTTTTTAATTTTTTTGGGCTCTTCCCTCTTTCCTCCAACTTCCTTCTTTCAGTTTGGCTTGGGAAGCATCCAGGCTCTCCCCAAATCTGAGGGAATTCTGCAAATCCCAGTGATTATTCCAGTTCTGGAGGGAAATTTGGGGTCAGCTGGGGATCATGGCAAGAGCTCATCCAGGTTCTCCCCGAGATCCAAGGGGATTCTCCCCAAAACAAATTCCCAGCCGATTGCTGGGCCCTGAGCCAGGAATTCCCCCCAGGACAGGGGTGGTTTGTGGGGATTTGGGAGAGCAGGAATGATTTCCAGTCGGGAAGGATCCTGCGTGGATCCAGAGGTGTGGGATTCAGGGATGCTCTGAGATCCAGCTGCCAAACCCTCCTCACTTCCTGCAATTCCCTAAAATCATCTCCAACCAGGGCTTTTCCTCCAAAAACTCAGCGATGGAAGAAGAGGAAAAACCTCCGGCTGTGCCAGGGGAAGGTTCAGGTCGGATATTGGGAATATTCCTCATGGAAAGGCGTGGAGCCCCCATTCCCAGAGGTGGGATTTAACACCCATTAAACGTTGGGAACGCCACTCCTGGTCCAAGGGCTTTGACAGCAGCAGAAACCCAGCGGGAACCTGAGGGAAAAACAAGGACCGGGCTGGAATTCCCTCGGGAGAGCTCGCTCCATGTCCCTGGGCCGGATGGAAAGCGGCCAGGGAAGCTTTCTGCTCGCTCCTCGTCTGGGCAGAAACGAGCTGGGATGGGAGGGAGGCAGGGAAAGGAATCCCAGTTAATGGGTTTGAGGGATCATTAGGGCAGGAACCGGGCCCGGCAGCGCCGCCGCTTCCGCAGCCGCTGGAAAATTCCCATTTTCCCTTTCCCCTGCTGGATACTGTTACAGGCTGGGCAGGAAAAGCTGCCTTTGGGGGTTGTTTCATCCCAGATTCTCTCCTGGTTCTCCTTATTTGTCATGGAAAAATCTGGGAATTTGGGAGAGGCAGCTCCCGGATCCCTTTGGTTAAAATATCCCTCCCTCCAGCAGATTTTGGATCAAATATCCCTCCTCAAAATCCCCATTTTCCCTCTCCTCCTGGATATTCCACATTCCTGGTCAGCTGGGCAGGATAAACTGGATTTGGGTTTTTTTAATCCCAAATTCTCTCCTGGTTCTCCCTATTTCCTGTGGGAAAATCTGGGAATTTAGGAGAGGCAGCTCCCGGATCCCTTTGGATCAAATATCCCTCCTGAAATTCCCCATTTTCCCTCTTCTCCTGGATATTTTTCCACACTCCTGGTCAGCTGGGCAGGATAAGCTGGGTTTGGGGGTTTTTTTATCCTAAATTCTCTCCTGGTTCTACCTTATTTCCATGGAAAACCTGGGAATTTAGGAGAGGCAGCTCCTGGTTCCTTTTGGGTAAAATATCCCTCCTGAAAATCCCCTGGATATTTTTCCACTCTCCTGGTGAGCTGAGCAGGGTAAGATCGGTTTGGGGTTTCTTTATCCCAAATTCTCTCCTGGTTCTACCTTATTTCCCATGGAAAAATCTGGGAATTTAGGAGAGACAGCTCCCAGTTCCCTTTGGATCAAATATCCGTCTGGAAAATTCCCTGGATATTTTTCCACACTCCTGGTGAGCTGAGCAGGATAAGCTGGCTTTGGATTTGTTTTATCCCAAATTCTCTCCTGATCCTCCTTATTTCCTGTGGGAAAATCTGGCAATTTAGGAGAGGCAGCTCCTGGTTCCTTTTGGGTAAAATATCCCTCCTGAAAATTCCCTGGATATTATTCCACACTTCTGGTGAGCTGAGCAGGATAAGCTGGATTTGGAGTTGTTTTATCCCAAATTCTCTCCTGGTTCTCCTCATTTCCTGTGGAAAAATCTGGGAATTTAGGCGAGGCATTCTGGATCCCTCCCTCACCCCCTCAGGATGCACATCCCATCCCTGGATTTCCTTCCCATAAATCCCTTTATGACCAGAGATTTCCTGGAGAAACCCCTCCAGAAATTACCTTTAAACCTCCCCAAGCACACGGAGAAACCCAAGGCTGGAAATTCCCAGATCCTTTGGTTTTCCCACCTGGATTCCAAGGCAACACCTCGATCCTCCCTTTCCATCCATCAGTGGTGGTGGAGACTTGGAGAATCCTGGGATTCTCTGGCTTCCATCAAACCCTTGTGTCCTGAGGTGGCCCTGGAGCACCAGGATCTCGTGATCCATGATCCGGGAGAAGGGAGACAGGGAGACGTCTGGGCTGGAGGAGATCAAGGGGACACATGATCCCGATTCCCAACAGATGAAAGGAGAGGGAAAAAAACCCTTCCCCAATCCCTCAGGGATAACCTCAGACTGCTGGGAAGGTTAAAAGTCTGAAGATTCCCGGCAGGATGGAGGAATTTTTGGGAAGGGAGGGATTGGTTATCACAGGCTCCAGAACCTCGTCCAAGTAATTAAAGCCGAGCTGATCCTGGGTTTAATTGGGAAAATGGGATCAGCGTGGGATCAGCAGGGCCAGGATTATCCCAAACTCCAGGCCAGGCTTATCCCAAACCAGGATTATCCCAAACCCCAAACCAGGATTATCCCAAACCTCAAACCAGGATTATCCCAAACCCCAAACCAGGATTATCCCAAACCCCAAACCAGGATTATCCCAAACCAGGATTATCCCAAACCCCAAACCAGGCTTATCCCAAACCCCAAACCAGGCTTATCCCAAACCCCAGGCCAGTTTTACCTGAAGCTTCCCAGGAAAGGAGGATGAGGGATGTTCCTGGAGAAAAGGAACCTCCTGGAGCTCCACAACTCCCTGGCAGGAGGGGAGAGCCGGGGGGAATCGGGATCTGGGAACAGGGACAGGAGGAGAGGGAGCGGCCTCGGGGGAAGGGTCAGGGGGGATATTGGGACAATTCCTGCCGGGAATTGCTGCCCATCCCAGCCCTGCAGGGATCTCAGAGCCCTGGATGTGGCACCCGGGGACAGGGGTGGCCTCGGCAGAGCTGGACCCGCTCAAGGAGCTTTTCCCACCTAAAATAATCCTGGGATTTTAAGGAAAACTGATCAGGCTCTCCCAAAATATTCCCTCTGCTGGGAGGAAGGCGAGCAGGGCATCATCCCTGCTGGAAAAACCAGGGAATGTTTTCCAGAGGGCGGGAGGAGCAGACGGCTCCATCCCACAAGGACAAACCCCCGCACAGGGAAATGTTGGATAAAGGATCCCCTGGAATGAGATATTTTGTGGGATTCTCCGAGAGTTCCCGGGTGGATGGAGATTCCCGGGGCTGGCACCAAATCCTGCTTTTCCCAAGAGGAACAAAAGGGCGGCTGCTCCGCCTCTGTCCCGAAATTCCCGTTACTAAAGGGAAATTCCCAGCCAGGGGATGCCAGGCACGTCCGGAATTCCAAGGATCTTCAGGACACCCGTTAGATGATGATGATGATGATTGATGATGATGATGATGATGATGATGATGATGATGATGATGATGATTATGATGATGATTATTATTATTATTATTATTATTATATTCCACTTTAATATTTTCATTATTAATAATTTATTATATTATTTTATTTTATTTTATTATTATATCATTAATTTTTTTTATTCTTATATTATTTTTATTATTATTACTATTCTATTTTATTTTTATTATGTATTAGTTATTTATCATTCTAATTTTTATTACTATTATTATATTATTTTATTTTTTTTATTATTATGATCATTAGTATCAATATTAGTATATCATTATTACTATGCTATTATATTATTATTATATTATTATTATTATTATTATTATTATATTTTATTACTAATACTACTACTAATAATAATATCGTAATAATGATGATATACTAATGATAATGATGATAATTATAATAATTATAATAATTATAGTAATACATAATAATAATTTTGGAATATAATAATAATAGTAATAATAATAATAATAATAATAATAATAATAATAATAATATAATAATAATAATAATAGATACTATTTCTGGAGCACATTCCCGATATTCCTAGCCCCACGTGCAAGGCTTGGCTCATCCCAGATTATTTTTCCTGGGAATCCCCGAGCTCCAGCTGCTTGGCCTCTCCTGCAAAGCCCTTCCTGCTTTCCCGGGAATATTCCCGGTGTTTTCCCTATTTCTGGGATTTTAAGGAGGTTCAGATCTGCTTCAGCTTCTGGTTTTCCAGGGAGGAACAAGGAACGGGATAACCGGGAAAATCCAGGACAGGGGGAGATTGGAGAATTGGAGAATAATTCCCAAAGGAATGTCCTGATCCCAGCAGGATTGGAAAATGTGGATGTGGGATTTGGGGTGCTGGTCTCCGTGATCCCAAGGGATCATCCACCAGAAATTATCCTGGGATTCTGTAATGTCCCAGAGAGCACGGGAATGGGGGAATGTGGGAATGGAGGAATGGTGGAATGTGGGAATGTGGTAGCAAGGACACAGGAAACTGGCTCCACCTCTTGTGATCATTTTCCATGAGAAAATCTGGGAATTCTTTGAGGAACTCTGGGAATTCTGTGAGGAAATCCTGGCATTCCATGAGGAACTCTGGGAATTCCATGAGGAAACCTGGGAATTCTGTGAGGAACTCTGAAAATTCCATGAGGAAATCTGGGAATTCCATGAGGAATTCAGTGTCATCTGACTCTGGAGCTGATTTCCAGGTGATTGATCCATATCTTCCCGATATTTCCATGGATGTGTCAGCCCTCTGAGGGTGCTGCAATTCCAGAGCCCCAAAATCCAGGATTCCTGATAACTCTGAGTCATTTCCACTGGAAAAAAAACCCCTGGAATCTCCTGCATAGGAAACTCCAGAGGGAGAACCAAGCCTGCCTAAACTGGTGCCAGCATTGTTTTGGGAATATCCCCAGTCATGGATCGGGATAATCCAAAATAAACACATGGAAAGGGATTTTTCCAAGCCAGTTCAGGCTCCCACTCCTCCGTCCCTCTTTTTTAATGGATATTATTTCTCCTTCCTGCCATTCTGTCCAGGAAATGTTGGGATGCTGCTTTTCCCGGAATTCCCAGAATTCCCAGAGCTGATCAATTTTTAATTCCATGTGGGAATTAATGTGGGGGAAAAAAAAAAAAAAAAAAAAAAAGAGGATTCTTTTCCTGTAAAAGTTTGGGAAATGGGAAGGGCCTTGGAAAAAGGAAAATTTTGTGCTGCTCTTCTTAAAATCCAGATCCAAGCCAGTTCCTGAGGGATGCAGCTGGAATTCCAGAGATATTTGTGAGATATTTCTTTGTAGGGAATTATGAGACATTTCTTTTTAAGGAATTTGGGAGATTTTTATTTTTTGGGAATTTAGGAGATATTTATTTTTAGGGAATTATGAGAGACTGATTTTTAGGGAATTATTAATTACTGATTTTTAGGGAATTTGTGAGCTGTTTATGAGGAGCGCAGATCGGCTCCGTGGATTTTCCAAGGGAAAAAAAAAGGAAAATGGAGGGAATACCCCAATTCCAGGTGGCTGCTCCAGTTCCCCGTTGGAATCCCCATCCCAATCCTGCAGGAAAAGTTTTCCTGACCGGGACCCTTCCGGCCAAATCCCTGGAAATGTCCAGGAAAGGCAGGGAGAGTGGAAGGAATGGATGCTGGAATTAAATAATCTTCAAGCTCCCTTCCCTCTACGATTCCATGAAAATCCAAATTTATTGAACACTTCCAGAGACAGGAATTCCATCGTTTCCCTGAGCAGCTTTTCCAGGGCTTTGCTCTTTCAGGGAAGGAAGAAATCCCGGAGTTTTCTGAGCAGCAGCCCCCAAAACACCGGGAAATATTCCAAATATTTCTGCTCCGCGCCTCCAGAGAGGGAAAACTCCTCTCTGTAGGTGGCCGAGAGCTTTGGGAACAAATCCCGGGTCAAGGATAATGGAAAACTTCCTTTCCAAATCCAACACTAAGTTCAGGGATTTCCTGACCGAGGCTCTCTTTTCCCACGGAATCCGGGACCCGGCTGGGATTTTTCGGTCGTTTGCTTCTGGATCCGTTCCCATCGAATTGGAGCATCCACAGGGTTCTGCAGCCGGAAATTTTCCAAGCTTTCCCCGAATTCCTGCAGGGCGGGAATTCTCGAGGCAGGAATGCTGGGCTGAGCTGGAGGAAGCTGAATCCTGGATTTGCCGGGGGATTCTTGGGCATCCGTTCCTCTTCCCGAGGGAATTGTCGTGTTTGGAATTCCCTGTGGGATCCGGAAACATCCTGGTGGATCAGGGCTGTTCCTGAGCTCTGCTTGACTTCCTGGACTCCACATCCCAAATTCTTTTCCCTTGGAATTAAGAGCTGAGCCGAGTTAAAAGCCTGGATACCTTGGGATCACTCGGGATAAATCCTCTGGGATTTGTCTCCAGGGGAACATCCCAGGGATGGTTTGAGGCTGGATGACCCCAGCAGGAGCAGGAATATGTGGGAATTTTCCTGGGCTCAGCTGTGGCGGATCCAGTCTGGATCCAGCTTTTTCCATGGAAGCTGCAGGGCCGGGACACTTCCCTGGGGTTCTGGAGCCCATCCTGCCCTCCGATCCCATTCCAGATTCCCGGATTTCTGGGATTAAACACAGCAATCCCACACCAGAGCGCCCCAGGAGCTCAGTTTAGTGTTTCCCACAGGATTCTCCCAAATTCCAGAGGGTCTCGGGGTTCTGGATTTGGAGAGGGAAAAGGAGGGAAAGGGACTGGCCCTGACCCCAGAGCGGGCTTTCCCAGGAACACAATTCCCTTTTCCCGGCCTTCCCCTGGGAAGATTCAGGTTTCCCTGGACAGGAGCTCCCAAATCCCGGGGCAGGAGTGGGAGCATCCCGAGGGGGATCCCGGTCCCGATCCCGAGCTGGGGGAGCAGCGGGGATTTGGGATGGGAGTGCCGGCGGCTCCAGGGGCTCGGGATCCTGCCAGGACAAACAGCGGCGAGCGGGATTCCCGGGATTCCGCACCAGGAATGCGCTCCTGCCCCGCCGGGAGCGAGGGAAGCACCGCCCGGCCCCGCGCGGCTCCCAAATCCCGGAGTTCATATCCCAAATCCCTGCTGCTCCCATCCCAAATCCCTGCTGCTCCCATCCCATCCCAAATCCCTGATGTTTATATCCCAAATCCCAGTGTTCATATCCCAGATCCCTGCTGCTCGCATCCCATCCCAAATCCCAACTGTTCCCATCCCAAATTCCCGGTGTTCACATCCCAAATCCCCGCTGCTCCCATCCCAAATCCCAGCGTTCCCATCCCAAATCCCAGCGTTCATATCCCAAATCCCCGCCGCTCACGCGGCAATCCCTGGAATTAGGGTCAGGACTGGGGGATGCAAATTCCCAGGGAATTCCTGGCCAATATGAGCCAGGACTGGCGATTTCCCCGCCATCTGCTCCGGGCAAACAGGGAAAAAGGGATCGAGCAGGAAGGAAAAGGGCAGGAATTTTTTCCAGAACCTTCCGGGTGTGTCCCCTCTGGAACAGCTGTGCAATTCCCAATCCCAGATTATCCCGGGAAACTCCTCTCTCATCCCGGCACTTTTAACCCCTTCCTCGTGGGCTCGGAGTGTCCTGTGCATCCCGCGATGGAAGTTTTCCGTGGAAAAGGATTTTAGGGAAGTTCCTTCCTGCTTCCCCATTCCCAGGCTTCTCCAAGCATCCCAGTGCCCCGGAATTCCAGCCGGGAGCCAGAGCCGGGGCTCTCCCGGTTTTTTGCACTATTTGGGATTGGCCGTAGATGGCAGCAAATGTCTCGGAGCTTCCCCCGCTGAGTTGGATGCAGCCGGGGAAAATTCCTGCATCCCGGAAAATTCCTGAATCAGGGAAAATTCCTGCATTCCGGAAAATTCCTGCATGCCGGGAAAATTCCTGCTTCCCAGAAAATTCCTGCATGCCGAAAAATCCCACAGCAGGGAAAATTCCCGCATGTCAGGAAAATTCCTGCAGCCGGGAAATTCCTGCATCCCGGGAAATTTCTGCATCAGGGAAATTCCTGCATCCCGGGAAATTCTTGCATTTGGGGAAATTCCTGCATGCCAGGAAATTCCTGAATCAGGGAAAACTGCATTCCTGGGGAGCTGATCCAGGAGGGATTGCCCCTGCAGGGAGCAGCAGGAGAAGGGCAGATTTCTGTGGAATATTGGGAAGGGATTCCTGGTTGGGAATATGGGGAGGGTTTGGATGGAAATCCCAGAGAAGCCGTGGCTGCCCCTGGATCCTTGGAATGTCCGAGGCCGGGTTGGATGGAGCTTGGATCCTCCTGGGATGGTGGAATTTTCCCTGGAACACCATGAGGTCTCCAACCCAAACCAGTCTCAGACTCTGTGATCCATGAAAAGCTGAGGCCCTAATTCCAGGGGATATTCCCAAGTGTTTGGGAAAAGGAATGACAGAAATGTTGGGAGTGATCCTTCCCCTGTCCCTGCTGTGATTTTCGGGCTCCACCTCCAGGGATTTCGGGAAAGCTCCCAGTGCTTCCCAGCAATCCCTCTGGGAATATCTAACGGGGAGCTCCCCCTATCCCGTTTCCATGGAATCCTGGAATGGTTTGGGATGGGAGGACATTAAAACCAGGAATCGGCTTCCACCAGCCAGCCTTGATCATTCCAGCTCCGCAGGAATTCTGGGAGAGCTGGAAAACTTCTGGATGTAAAAATCCTGTGGATGCTAAAATTTTATGGGAACAATCCCAACTCCATTCCGAGGGCAGGGAGAGCTCCCACGATCCCAGACTGCTCCAAGCCCCATCCAAGCGGAGAATCCAACACCTTCCCGATCCCTTCTCCACCCTCCTCTTCCTCCCTTCTCCTTCATTTTCCTAAATCCTAAATCCTGCTGTTCCCCATTTCTCCTTGACTTTCCCAAATCCCAAATCCTGCTCTTCTTCACTTCTCCCTGACTTTCCCAAATCCCAAATCCCAAATCCTGCACTTCTTCACTTCTCCCTGACTTTCACAAATCCCAAATCCTGCTGTTCCTCCCTTCTCCCTGGCTCTCCCAAATCCCAAATCTTGCTGTTCCTCACTTTTCCCTGACTCGCCCAAATCCTGCTCTTCGTCCCTTCTCCCTGACTCTCCCAAATCCCAGGATTCTCCCGCTCTTTGTTGCGCTTTCCCTCATCCAGGCTCAGCCCCGTGGCTCTTCCCCGGATCCTGGAATGTTGATTCCAGCCTGTCTCCTTCTCCTTTAATTTTCCTTTCAGGAGCAGAACCACCCAGGGAGGGAAAGGATGGGATGAGCGGGAGCGTGGATTCCCCCATATAATTCCCTCTGCAATTCCAGGGCAGGAACGCTGTGGTTCCTCCCGCAATTAGCACGGTCCCTGTAATTAGCCCGGAGCAGGAATGCTGTGGTTCCATATTTTTTGTCCCACAATTAGCCCGGAGCAGGAACGCTGTGGTTCCATAGGTTTTTCTCCCAAAATTAGCTCAATCTTCCCATAATTTTCTCCCTGTAATTAGCCCAGGATAGACGGAGCTGGCAAGGAAACTCCTCATCAGCCTAATTCCAAACTGTTGTAAAACCAGGGAATGGAAAAGGGGCAGAGCCCATTTGTTTCCAATTGGGAAAAGTGCAGGGTTCAGGCTGCAGCCGTGCCGGATCCCGTGACTTCCGGGATTTTGGGATACTCCGGGATCAGGGTGTGGGGTCAAACCCCATCCCGAGCTTCCCTCGTTTATTTGGCTGCTCCCTTTCTTTGCCTCTTTCCCTGTTCCAAGTCTCCTCCTGGTTTAGATTCCCAAATACTCCCTGGAATAAAAGCACAGGGCTGGTTGGATTCCAGGGAGTTGGAAAATGCAGGGAAATGCTCACGTTGATCCCATGGATCTGTGTCAGAGGAGAGGTTCTGGTTCCTAAATGTTCCTGAATTTTGGATTCACCCCTATCCCAGCTTTTTGGCTCTGCTCCCTTCTCCCAGTTTTTTTCATCCTTGCTCGCCTCTCCCACCAAAATTTTCCTTCCCACCCTAATTCCTGTCTCCAGCCACGGAGACATTCCCATGTCCAGCCTCAGGGACTGGGAAATCCTTTCCACTGCCTGGGGATGGATATGGGAAGAGATAATGGGATGAGATAATGGGAAGGGATAATGGGGTGAGATAACGGGATGGGATAATGGGATGGGATAATTGGGATGGGATAATGGGAAGAGATAATGGGATGGGATAATGGGATGGGATAATTGGGATGGGATAATGGGAAGAGATAATGGGATGAGATAACGGGATGGGATAATGGGATGGGATAATTGGGATGGGATAATGGGATAGGATAACGGGATCACTGTCTGGGGATGGAATTGTGGTTCCCAAACATCGGTTCTCCCTCTTTCCCAAGAAAACGACTCCGAGATTGTCTCAGCCGCGGAATTTTTGCTCCAGGGTCGCTCCGAGCCCCCTGTGCTGTGCTGTCCTTTAAAACTCAGGGATACGCTTTGGGCTGGAATTCCTCTGGCTCCCAGGAAATATTCCCAGGATTCAGCGAGTCCCGTCCTGGCACAGAGGGAACCTTTGGAATAAAATTCCACCCCCCCTCCCCCGCCCAGGGCAGCTCAATCCTCCGGTTCCAAACTCCAACCCCCTGCCAGGTCCGACATTCCAAGTTCCCTGAACCTTTGGCGCTCCCCAGGAGACGCCGTGGGAGGGGAAAAGGGAAGGGCTGGAATTCCAAACAGCCCGTGGGGATGGCACTGAGGATCGATCCTGTCCTTCCGAAACCCCGGGAAAAGGGGTGGAAAAGCAGGATCTGGGGCTGGCAGAAGGAGCAGTCGGGGTTTTTTGGGATACAGAGGAGGCTGGGAAGTTGTTTTGGTTTAAAAGCCAAACCCAAAATGCGTGGATGCGTCCGGAGTGTCCTTGAGGATTCCTCGGATCCAGACAGGGATTCCAGGCTGCTCTCCCTGGCTGAACTGCCCGGGTGTGATTTTGTCAGTGTTTATGTCGGAATTCTGGGATTTGACCCCAAATTCCAGCAGAAAGAGGAAGAGGAAAGTTCACACCTTCCCTTACAGGGAGAAATCCATCAGGATTTGTAGAATCCCAGAAGGATTTGGGTTGGAAGGGACCTTCATGAAATAAATCAAATTTCTTTAGGGAATTAAACTTTTAAATGCCGATTTTGGACTGATTAAAGACTCCTCAGAATCCCGGGTTTTAGTCAGGAATTCCACACCATTCCAAGGGCAGGGACACTTCCCACTACCCCGGGCTGCTCCAAACCCCGATCCAGCCTGGCTTTGAACAATCCCAGGGATGAGACAGCCACAACCTCTCGAGGCCAGCTCAAATCCAGCTTTTCCCAGCAGCCGGTGCGGGCTTTTCCAAGGGGAAAAAGGAATGGGATGGGCTGACTCATCCCACGGAGCCTTCCCTGCCCTCTGCTCCCGATTTCGCTGCTCTGGGAGGCGAGGTGAGATCAGAGCACTGGAGCTCCGGTGGTTTTTGGGGAAAGGAAACCAAACCCCTGCATCTCCACGGCTTGGAATTACAGCCCAAATCCCAATCTACTCGGGAATATCGTGTTCCCAACCAGGAAATCCCGCCCGCCTCACACTTCTCCACCTCCCGTGGATGCGCCGCACGCCGTGACCCAAAATTCCGCCCCCCGCCGCATCCCCAGAACTCCAAAATGGATTTTCTGTCATCTCCAATTCTCCAGAAACTCTTCCCAAGAGCCTCAGGATTTCTCCCGGGGTTCCTTAGCCACGGGAATTCCCCCCCCAGCTGGGGCTGAAGCCGGGAGCTCCTGGCTGTGAACCCCCAAGAGCAGCGAATCCATCGGCACGGATAGAATCCCGACACTTTGGGAAGCAAAGTGCCCCTGGATCCGTGCCTGGCGGGAATGCTGACATCAGGTTTCCAAGAGGGAACGCTCAGATCGGTTTCCCACCTGAGTTCCCCCTTGGAAAGGACCCGTTTGTGCCCTGGAGGGAATTCCCTCAGGTCTGCTGTGAGCCCACCAAGATCCAGAGGCAGCTCCTGTGTCCCGGGAAAGCTGAGCTCCCCCCGCTCCCGCTTTTCCTTTCATCCCCTCCCTGTCTGCTTCCCTAAGCCTGGCTTAGCGGCAGGCTCAGGACTAAATCCCTCTGGATGCCGTGTTAAGGGAAGCGGTTGCCCATTTTTTGGGAGGCTGCAGCTCTTGGCGTCACCCTCTCCACATTTCCCCTTCTTTTTCCCAAGCCCCCTTTCCGTGCTCGTCACTTCTAGGCCAGAGTCCCGTAGGGGTGATATGGGACATCAGTGCTCCCGCCGGGAATTCTCCCAAGGAAAACTGAACCCGGCTGGGCTTTTCCGACCCCATTCCTGCCTCCACAGGGGCCAAACCTCACATTTTAGGAAGTACGGATGAAATGTGTGGTGGGACATCCCTTCCTCTCCTTCATCCATGTTCGTTTTCCAATCTCTGATTCCTGAAAAAAAAAAAAAAAAAAAAAAAAAAAAAAAAAAAAACCGGAATGCTGAGGATTCTTTAATGAGTCCAAAACTGGAATTTTTAAATTTTAATTCCCTAAAGAAACTGGATTTATTTCTCTGGGGTTGGAGACGGATCATCCTCAAGGTCCCTTCCAACCCTGACCAAACCTTCTCTTAAGCTTGGAATACATTGGAAAACTTGGAATCAACCTGATTTTGAGCTGGTCAGAGTCTGGAAAATCCCCCCAGGAGTGAGGGGAGGGAAACGGAACCGTCGAGAGCTCAAAGTTCAGACTCGCCTGGGTTTTATTCCCAGCCCAGCCCGGGATTCCCTGCACCCATTGTTTACTCCCGGCTCCCTTGGCACGAGCTATTCCAAGACACAAACCTCCAGACGGAATTCCTCGTTCCATTGCTCACGGATGAGATCCCCGTCTCTTTTTCAGGAGGCATCCCATCTATTTTTTTTTTATTATTTTTTTTTAATTTTTTTTTTTAAAATAGCGAGGAGCCCGTGCTAAATTTAAGTGAATTCATCAACCCAAAGCCACGGGCTCGGGTGCGCCCCGAAATTCCCGGTGCTGCTCCGAGCGTTCCCAAGTCGGGCACCAGTAAGGCGATACCCGCACGTGCTGGGAGCCCCGGGATATTCCTGGACACAAACCCCTGGATTGTGGCTCTGGGATTCTCAGGGAGAGGGGGGAATCTCAGACAGGGATCCTTCCCCAGCTGACGTCAGCGGGGCGGCTCGATTTCCACCGGCCGGAATTCCAGGGGTTTTTCGCCGCGGCTGCGAGTGGTTGGGGATGCTGGGAGAATTTGCGTCGTTCCCGCCGGGATAGGGATTGGAAAATAGCACCAAGGGGGGAAAAAAAATAAAAATGCAGCCCTGCCTTTGCCAGCTGTGGGTGAGGAGCACAAAGGGAAGATTTTGATGGATGTTGGGGTTTGGGGAGCTCCAAAGGAAACCCGGGAATGTGAGGCTTAAATATCCTTTTTTCCTTGGTTTTAAGAGGAGAGTGGATTGAGATTGGATTTGGGGAAGGAATTCCTGGCTGGGAGGGTGGGGAGGAGCAGGGATGGAATTCCCAGAGATTTGTGGCTGCCCCCGGATCCCTGGAAGTGTCCAAGGCCAGGTTGGAGCACCCTGGTACAGTGGGAGGTCTCCCTGCCTAGGGCAGGGGTGGGAATGGGATCATCCTGAAGTTCTCTTCCATCCCAAACCAACAGGGATGGAGAGGGAAAGCTGGGATCCCGGGATGTTGTGGGTGGGAAGGGCAGGAAGAGGCTCCCAGGGAACAAGGTGATCCCAAAATTGTGGGAAGGTTCACCTGGGAAGGCTCAGCTCTGGCACTTAATCCAGACCCAGGGAGAACAAGCTCTCAGGCTGGTGGGGACAACTTAAATGCAGCTCGTTTTCCCAAAACAATAAATGAAAAAATAGGGAATTGCCTTTTCCAGCACACACCCAGAGCATCCTGCGCAGCAGCTGTGTCCAAAAATCCCCATCAGGAATAGTGACAATCAAGGATATTCCCTGATGGCAGGACTGGGAGATTTCCAGAGCCATAAAAACTTATTCCTTTCACCTCTCATTTCCAGAGTGTTCCTTCTCTTTCTGATGGGAAAATCCCGGTTCACCTGCAGGGAATAAGTGCAGGAAGCACCTGCCTGGCTCAGGTTTCCTTTCCCAGTATTTCCATGGCATCCTGATCCCAGAGCCACAGAATTCCAGACTGGTTGGGATCAGGAGGGACCTTGAACAGCATCTCCAACCCCACGGGCAGGGAGCCTTCCCCAATCCCAAGATGATCCAAGCCTTATCCTGGGACACTTCCAGGGATGGGGCCTCCAGCCTCACCTCCTCACAGCTCTCCCACATCCCTGTGATTCCAATGGAATTTTTTCCCCCTCTGTTTCTTGCTGGCGGCCAGGTGGAGCCTCCAAAGCAGGATGTGAGCACTGTTTGTTGGAATCCTTGCACCGACCTCATCCCAAAAAAAGGAAAAAAACCCTGTTTTCATCCAGACAAAAAACTCATTACTTGTTTTACGGCCTTGTGGACGGGCACTGGCCTTGTTTTTGGAATCCAAAGGGAATTTCTGGAAAAGCTTCCAGCTGGGACGGTGAAGTACAGGAGGATATTTTTGGTGTGGAGTTGTTGGGTTTGGTTTTTTTTTTTCTCCCTTCCCGTAAATCATGAGGATCTGCCTTTGTCCGTGCTGAAAAGGTCACGGGCAGCCGGGAATGCTGGAGGGATCAGCACATCCTTCATCCTGGAAAAGGTGATGGAATCTCAAGTGGGGGGTCCCCAGCGTTTGCAGGAGGAGCTGGTGATTAATAAGCGGCTTATTTTTTAGGGAAAGCAGCAGCAGGAAATAAATCCCAGCTCCAGCCAGGTGATCCATGATCCCCACCACAGAGCTCTGGCTCCGGCAAGGGAGCGCTTGGAAGGAAAACTCGGTTGCAACAGTTTTTAAGGAGGCTGCGGCTTATCGGGAACATCTGTCCCCGCCTGAGCCGGGGCTGTTGACTTTATAAAGCCCGAGTTTAACAGGGCAAAGCCCGGGGCTGGCGCTGGGAGCAGCAATCCTGGGAAAAACCCGAGGAGAGGGCGCAGAGCAGCGGGAGGAAGGCGAGCGAGCCCCTCCGGGTGGCGGAGCCGCTCCCGCTGAGCTCATCCCGGGCTCCCTTTACGGCCTCCCAGGGAAAAGAGGCACTTTTAGGGAATGATTTCGGGGATGATTCATGGCCCTGTTTACGTGTCTGGGTTAGGAGGAGATAAATCACTCCTGGCACCGCAGGCAGCGTCGGCTCCAACAAGGCAAACACCGCCTGGATCCGCTCGGGATTTCACCCGGGATCCAACAGCTCCGGTGGGATGGGGTTTGTGCCGTGCCCTGGGAGAATCCGGGATCAAGGAATGGGGCAGCCCACGGGGCTGGGTGCTGCTCCAGAGCCAGAGGGGTTCTCCAGCCAACACTCATCCCCTCGGGAATATAATTCCCAGAGATTTTGAGCAGATCTGGGTGGGCAAGGGCTCAGCCCGAGGTGCTCAGTTCTGGCGGGATCTGCACGGATCTGCTGGATCCTCCCAAAATGGGAATTTTGGAAAGGCTTTGGGCCGTTTTTGGAGTTGCCTGGTCTATTTTACACGGTTCCAAACACAGTCACAACTGGGGAGACAAGTGTGGAAGGAATAGAGGAAGGGTTAGGTGAGATATCGGGAAGGAATTCCTGGCAAGGAGGGTGGAAAGGAGCTAGGCTGGAATTCCCAGAGCAGCTGTGGCTGCCCCTGGATCCCTGGCAGTGCCAGGTTGGACATTGGGGTTGGAGCAGCCTGGGATCGTGGAAGGTGTCTCTGCCCACAATTCCAGAAGGGTGGAATGGGATCATCCTTAAGGACCTTTCCACCCCAGACCATTCCCTGATTCCACGATGAAGCAGCAGGATGTGTTCTTTCCCCTGAAAATCTCCCTCATCCCACTCATTTATTCCATGCTTTTCCTGGAGATCTGTCCAAGCCTGGTGTCCCCTGTGTTTATGGACAGTCTGGGACAGCAGTGTCCCCTGGAATTTTTGGGTCCCTGATGGATCAGGAGGGCACTGACTCATGGAGCAAAGGCATCACCACCTGCAGCCTTCAGGTTTCCACAGGGAAACCTCCAGGGGATTTTCCAAGCCAATCCAACAGGGAGGCAAAAATAAGAAACCTTCAGGAATTAACCAGACTGAGGAATTCGTTGCTCCAAGAGAGGGATGGAAACCAGGAGCTGCGGACAGGGCTTGGAGCATCCCCCTGGAGTGATGGGTCCTGGCAGGGATAAGGAACCCTGCTGTGTTTGATATGGACAGAGGAAATCCACTCTGGAGTTATGAGGGATGGATCCTGGCAGGGATAAGGAACACTGCCCCAGCTGGATTTAACAGCTGCCCCATGGACAGAGAAAATCCCCCTGGAGTTATGAGGGATGGGTCCTGGCAGGGATAAGGAACCCTGCTGTATTTGATATGGACAGAGGAAATCCCCTTGGAGTTAGGAGGGATGGATCCTGGCAGGGATAAGGAACACTGCTATGTTTGATATGGACAGAGGAAATCCACTCTGGAATTAGGAGGGATGGATCCTGGCAGGGATAAGGAACCCTGCTGTGTTTGATATGGACAGAGGAAATCCACTCTGGAATTAGGAGGGATGGGTCCTGGCAGGGATAAAGAGAACTGCCCCAGTTGGATTTGACAGCTGAGCCATGAGCAGAGGATCTCTCCCTGGATTTATGAGGGATGGGTCCTGGCAGGGATAAAGAGAACTGCCCCAGCTGGATTTTAACACCTGGTGATAGGATAACCCCCTGCACCCCGAGCCACAATCCCACCAGCAGATCAACCTGGCAGGAGTCGATCCCAAATCCCTGCTAGGGCAGCGGAGAGGGATGTGGGATTGGGAATTCCAGCAGGGATATCTCGGGAGCATCCCCCAAACCCCTGCAGGGATGTCAGGGAGAGTTTTGCTCCCAACTCCGTCTCTGCAGCGGGAAGAAGGGAGGGCTGCTCCAGGTCTGTGCCTGTGGAGAGGGAAATTCCTGGGATTCGGGTGCAGCCTGGACAAATGCTCCAGGGAAAGGAGCAGGTTGTCCTGACCCCAAGGATTTGTGCAGCAGGGAAGCCAGGCCAAGATTTTGTCTCTCTCCCAGAATTCCTGAGCTGCCTTGAGGCCACAGAGGGATCCAGAGTGGATTCCCGGGCAGGGCTGCTGGAAGGTGCGGGGTGGGTGCTTTGGGAGGAGGGAACACCAGGAAAATAACGTGGGAAAAAAAGGGGGGGAAAAGGGATCGATCCCAGCGCGACCTGGAGCAGCTGCATTGGGATCTCAGCCAAAAATAATATGGATATGGGTGTGTGGATGTATGGATATGTGGATGTGTGGATATATGGATATATGGAGATATTTATATATGGAGATATGGGTATAGGGAGATATGGATATACGGGTATATGGATATATAGATATATGGATATATAAATATATGGATATAGGGAGATATGGATATATGGATGTATGGATATGTGGATATATGGATATATGGATATATTTATATATAGATATATGGAGATATGGATATATAGATATATGGATGAATGGATATAGGGAGATATGGAGATATGGATATATGGGTATATGGATACACGGATGTATGGATATACAGATATATGGATATATAGATATATGAAGATATGAAAATACGGATATATAAATATATGGATACATGGATGTATGGATATATAGATACATGGATATGGATACATGGATGTATGGATATACAGATATATGCATATATGGATATATGGATAATTTGCCCGTGGGAAGGCTGGAATTCAGGAGCGGGAGCTCTTTTCCCATTCCTGGTGCAGGCAGCACCCTAACCCTCCCCCTCAATCCCAATCCCAAAAACCCCTTTGCCTGGAGCTGCTTTTTGAGGGGGCGCAGGGAGGACCCCGCTATTCCCAAAAATGAGGGGGAACCTTCCCGGGCACATTTGGGATTTGCTTTCATGGCTGGAACATCAGCCCGGGAATGGAAATTCCACAGGACATCCTCATCCTACCCCACGGGCTCCAGAGGGGCAAGGAAAGGGGGGAAAATGGATCCAAGTGGATTTTACAGCCTTGGGATAAAATTGTGTCCCTTTTCCCTTTGGTATTCCTGATTTCTCCAGACAAGGAGGGAAAAAGGGATCCAAGTGGATTTTATAACCTCAGGATAAAATTGTTGTGTCCCTTTTCCCTTTAGCATTCCTGCTTTTCTCTGACAAGGGTGGGGAAAAGGATCCAAGTGGATTTTACAGCCTCAGGATAAAATCATGTCCCTTTTCCCTTCAGCATTCCTGATTTCTCCAGACAAGGAGGGAAAAGCGACATTCCCAAATCTTTTTCCCACCTGGAATCTCTCTTTCCCAGCAAATCCCAGCACTGTGGGATGGGGGATGATTGAGCAAGAGGAGCAGGTGGGATTTGATTGGAAAACCGGGAAGCGCAGGGAGGAGCCCCCATCCCCTCCCAGGTGCTCCTGGGGTTGGTTTTTTAAGGAATGAGGGGGAAAATCTGCACTCCCAGGCTCCTGAATCCCTCGGGATAAAACTGCTCCTGGGATAAACGGAACGCCAAAAAAACTCAGGGAAGGAATTTCTGCTGAGGAAATGTCGGGAGAGCTGATTTAAAGGGATTTGCTGGCAGCTTTTAGAGGGATTTTTAGAGGGATTAAGTCTGCAGGGACAGGATAACCTCGACCTCTTCCTCCAAAGCAGCTGGATTCGGGAGCTGGGACAATTTCTGCCTTCCCTCTGGCTCCCAGAATTCCCATCAGCAGCAATTCCTCCTCAAAAATCTTCTCAAAAGAAACAAAAGCCAAAAATGTGGCTCCTGAGTGGCCAATTAATGGGGAAAAAAAAAGAGGGGTGGGGGAAAGAAATTCCCAAAAAATGGCTGATCCAATTTATTTCAGGTGCTGGTTTGGGAAAAAAATGGGATGGGGGAAAAAAAATCCCAAAAATGCTGATCCAATTTATGGTTTGAGGAAAAAAGGGGGTGAGGAGGAAAAGAAATCCCAAAAAATAGGTGATCCAATTTATGGTTTGAGGGAAAAAGGGGGTGAGAGGGAAAGAAATCCCAAAAAAAAGGCTGATCAATTTATTTCAGGTGCTGGTTTGAGGAAAAAAAAAAAGGTGGGAGAGAAAGAAATCCCCAAAATTTATTATCCAATTTATGGTTTGAGGGAAAAAATAGGGTGAGAGGGAAAGAAATCCCAAAAAAAAAAAAAAAAAAAGGCAGATCCAATTTATTTCAGGGGCTCGTTTGGGGAAAAAAAGGGTGGGGAAAGAAATTCCCAAAAAGACTGATCCAATTTATTTCAGGCGCTGGTTTGGGGAAAAAAATGGGATGGGGGGAAAAAAATCCCAAAAATGCTGATCCAATTTATGGTTTGAGGGAAAAAGGGGGTGAGGGGGGAAAGAAATTCCCAAAAAAAGCTGATCCAATTTATTCCAGGTGCTTGTTTTGGGCGAAAAGGGCTGGGGAAAGAAATCCCAAAAAAGGCTGATCCCATTTATGGTTTGAGGAGAAAAGGGGGTGAAGGAGGAAAGAAATCCCAAAAAAAGCTGATCCAATTTATTCCAGGAGCTGGTTTGAGGATGGAAAAGTTTTCTCGGCCCATCCTGGATATTCCCAGTTTTTCATCAAGGCAGGAATTCTTGGGAAAAATCGATCTTGCCTTTATTCCTTTCTGTTGGCTAAAGGGTTTTACCAGGATAAGAGATTTTATTTGGGGATAAAAAGGTGGGAATTTGAGAAAAGAGGAGGGAAGTGTTGAATGTGGGAATCTTGAGGAGTTTGGGATTGGATGAAAAATTCCCTTTTCCATCTTCC
Organism: Sitta carolinensis; assembly: GCA_032173965.1. Taxonomy (NCBI): domain Eukaryota; kingdom Metazoa; phylum Chordata; class Aves; order Passeriformes; family Sittidae; genus Sitta; species Sitta carolinensis. The sequence goes on along the minus strand of CM063284.1, from coordinate 1,271,393 downwards.
CGAGCGGAAAGTGCCGGGAATTCACGGAATTCATGGTGTGGGACCGGAGCAAATTCTGGAGGCTAAAGTGGATTTTGGGATTCTCAGCACGGCACAGGGATTTAAAAAGAGAGGAAATCCATGGATATTGATGGAAACATCCCTTTTTTTTTGCTATTTTTCCCTCCCAGCCCAATTCCAGGCGGTGCCAGTTCAGGAAAAGAGGGGATTCCTGCTCCCGGAATTTGCATCCCGGATTTTCCCAGCTCCCGCTGAATTTGGGATTTGTTCATTTGTCCCATCCCGGTCGGGATTTGTTGGGATTTTCCAAGCTTTGTTCTCCTCATCTGCATCTCAAATCCCGAAAATTAGGGATTCGCGTCCCTCCTTTCCCATCCTGACACCCCCGTCCCTGTTTTTCTCCCATCCCAAGGGATCCAAATCCCCTCCAAAGCTGCAGCTGCTCCGTTCCCAGCATTTCCCAAATCCCGAAACCCCACCTGGGCACTCCTGGAAGCGAAGCCGCTTCTTTTTCTGCCTGGGAATCTCCAGATTCCCCAAAATCGGCACAAACCATTCCTAAGAGTTTAAGCAAATCTACCCCCCAGGCATTTTATTTTATTTTTTTTTATTTTTATTTTTGTATTTATTTTATTTTTATATTTTATTTTGTTTTATTTTTATTTTATTTCATTTTTTTAAAATTTTATTTCATTTTATTTATCAGGTGTTGTGATTTTTTTTTTTTTCCCCCAAGGGAAAGCTTTGCCCAGCCAAACGTGAATTTATCACAAGGAAAATATTCCCTAGGATTCCTTTGACCTCGGACAGCTGGGCTGGGAGGAGGAGCAGGGAAGCAGTGCCTTAAAACCAGGATATTTTAAATCAGGGCAAGAAAATCCATGGAAATTGCGCAGTTAAAACCTGAGATCCCTCGGTTTTTTGGGTTTTTTTAAGGAAATTCAACCTGAGCTGAGCTCGAGGCTCTGTCTCTGCCCAACCCTTGGAGATTTTCCCCTTTTATTTCTGGGGATGAAATTTTCTGTGCATCCCTCCGCGCACAGCCAGAGGAGCCGAGCTTGGGACGAATCCCTCGGAATTCCTGGGGTCCCATCCCTCTAACCCCATCAGGAGCTGCCCCCGGAGCTTTTTCTGTTCCCGAGCCAAAGCCCCAAACGAGGGCTGCTGCCTTAAACGTGGACAGGCCAAACATCTGGGAAGGGCTGGAATCGCTCCCGCTAACGTGGACGCGGTTTGGAAGCGATTCCCACTTGTGCAGGGGTTTTCAGCCTGGAATTCTTCCAAGGACACGAAAAACCCAACTCCTGTTTGACTCCCGGCCCCTCCATCAGATTTAACCCCACAGCTGCGCCTCCCACTGGGAAATGGGATCCGGGGTTGGGGTGTTTTTTTGGGAACTGGGATACGGGTTTTTTTTTTGGGAGCTGGGATTCGTTAAGCCTGGTTTATGTCCTTTTGGGGGGAGTTTGGATTTTTTTTTTTTTTTTTTTTTTGTCGGGATTTATTGTTCCTCAGCTGGTTCCTGTTACTGGCCTGGCAGAGAAGGGGGAGTGGAAAGGAGGGAAGGAACCTGGATTTGGGATAGGGTGGCTTGGGGGGCAGCAGGGAAATCGTGGAATGGGATGGTGGGACTGGGATCTTGAGGATCACCAGGAGATTGTCAGAGGAGATGATACAAACGTGGAATTAGGGAATGGTTAGGGGTGGGAAGGAATTTATCAGAGGAGATAATATCCTACTGGTAAAACGTGGAATTAGGGAATTGTTTGGGGTGGGAAAGACCTTGTCAGAGAAGACAATATCCTACTGGTTAAACGTGGAATTAGGGAATGGTTTGGGGTGGTTTGGGATGGGAAGGACCTTATCAGAGGACGTAACATCCTGCTGCTTAAATGTGGAATTAGGGAATGGTTAGGGGTGGGAAGGAATTTATCAGAGGAGATAATATCCTGCTGGTAAAACGTTAGGAATTAGTGGAATTGTTTGGGGTGAAAAGGACTTTATCAGAGGAGATAACATCCTACTGGTTAAACATGGAATCAGGGAATGGTTTGGAGTGGTTTGGGATGGGAAGGACCTTGTCAGAGGAGTTAATATCCTGCTGCTCAAACACAGGATTAGGAAATTATTTGGGATGGGAATAACCTTATCAGAGGAGATGACACATCCTACTGCTTCATCATGGAATCAGGGAATGGTTGGGATGGGAAGGAATTTATCAGAGGAGAAAATATCCTACTGTTCAAATATGGAATTAGGGAATGGTTTGGGGTGGAAAGGGCCTTATCAGAGGAGATGACACATCCTACTGCTTCATCATGGAATCAGGGAATGGTTTGGAATGGTTTGGGGTGGGAAGGACCTTAAGGATCATCCCATCCACCCCTGTCCTGGGCAGGGACACCTCCCACCATCCCAGGGGGATCCAGCCTGGCCTTGGACACTTCCAGGGATCCAGGGGAGCTGCTCTGGGAATTCCAGCTCAGCCCCTCCCCACCTTCCCAGCCAGGAATCCCTTCCCAAGATCCCATCCAATCCTACTCTGCAGCCATTCCCTGTGTCCTGTCCCCCTATCCCCTGTCCCCAGCCCCTCTCCAGCTCTCCTGGAGCTCCTCCAGGGGCTCTGAGTTTCCTGGAGCAGAGGCTGGGAGATGCTGTCAGCTCCCAGCCCTGCCTGGGGCCGATCCCTCCACACATTCCTGGGATTCAGGCAGGATTTTGTGCCCGTGGAGGAAATCCCCGTGCAGAGGAGGAAGCAGCAGGGCAGGCTGTGATCCCTAAGAGGAGAGGAGTCCTTGACATTGATTTATTTACCAGGAACATCTCCCTCCTCCCTGCCATCCCAAAAATCGCTGCTTCCGCGCACGAACGCACAAGGGGCTCCTCTGCCACGTCCAGGGATAATTCCTCCAGGGAACCCAGGGAGGGTTGGGATGGTGCCCTGAGCTCTCTGTGCCTTCCCACAGGTGGATGCCGACGATGTCATCACCAAGGAGGAGCAGATCTTCCTCCTGCTGAAGGCCAAGGCCAAGTGCGAGCGCCACCTGAAAGCCAAGGTGCCCAAGGTGCACGGTGAGTGTCCCCAGAACCCCGGGGCAGGGCTGGAAGGAGGCAGCTGGAGCATCCCAGCCAGCTGGGCTTTCCAGGATGGTCCGTGGGGAGGAGGTTTTAGTGCGAGGTGTTGGAAATCGAGGCTGTCCTGGGCTTGTTCTGCTCCGGAATTCTGAGTGTTGAGGGTCCAGGAGAAGTTGTGGAGTTGTGGCCCTGATTGTTCTAGCTGGTGCACAGGAGAGAGATGCTCTCCATGGATCACAGAATTCCAGGATGGGTTGGGAGGGACCTTGAAGATCCCGTTCCACCCCTCTGGAATGGGCAGGGACAGCTCCCACTGTCCCAGGGGATCCAGCCTGGTCTGGGACACTGCCAGGGATCCAGGGGCAGCCACAGCTGCTCTGGGAATTCCATCCCAGCCCCTCCCCACCCTCCCAGTCAGGAATTCAATACCAAAATCCCACCAATCCTACTCTGAAGCCATTCCCTGTGTCCTGTCCCTCCATCCCTGTCCCCAGTCCCTCTCCAGCTCTCCTGGAGCCCCTCCAGGGGCTCTGAGCTCTCCCTGGATCCCCCTCCTCTCCAGGGAACATTCCCAGCTCTCCCAGCCTGGAGCAGCTCCGGGGGCTCCTCTGGCCTTGCTCCAGAGGAGAGCCACAATTCCAAATCCCAAAAAAAGAATTCCCTTGCAGTCCTTTATGACAAGGAACACAGAACATCATTCCAGGACCTTTCTCCTTCCCCACTCTCCCTCCTGAGAATGGCCCGAGCCCCGCTGAGCTGCTTCCTTCAACTTCCTTTCTATTTTGGGCTGGAAAATCACTCCCAGCTGTGGAGCTGGGGGGGAGAGGAGCAGGAGGAAGGAGAGAACTCTCCCATGCGGGGAGCAAAGCCCTCACCCCCCGCTTCTTCCTTTCCTCACATTCCCAAGTGGGAATTCCTGGCGAGCCCAGGGACCCTCTAGTCGCCGGGGTGGGTGTGCTGTCCCACTTCCCTCGATTTTCCAGGAAAACGGGACAAGCCAGGCTGCTCTTCCCTCAAACCCGGAGACCCAAACCCAGCTTTGCCACCTGCCCTCGGGGGTGCCTCTGGAAACTCCGGCACTGCCAGAATTCCCTTTGATTCCCTGCCTCCTGTTTTCCATCAGAAAACCTCAAGCCACATCCTCTGCTGCTCCTTTGTGCCCTCCGCCCCGTGCCCAATTAACACCTCGTTAATGAGCACATGTGCAAAGGCATTTCCTGCTGGTGTCTCTCCGAGCCCACCTGGGGCTGCTCCCGAGCCCCTTTTCCAGCTTTTCCCGGGGCAGCGTTTTGGGATCAACGCCCCTTCGCTGGGGGCAGGGGTGGGGATGTGATTGACAGCGGGATTCTGGGGCAGATCCCAGGGATTTGAGACCTGGATTTGAGACCGGGACCAGAAAACTTCCAGCCCGTGGTGGTTTAATCCCATGGACACAAATCCCGCCTCTGGAAAAAGCTGTTCTGAGCTCCTCGGGCTCCCTGATCCATTCCCTACAGCAAATCCAACCCTAAATTGTCCAAGAGGAGGAACCAGCTGGATTTCAAGTCATTTTCAGCTTTTCCCAGGGAAGTATTTTGGGATCAATGCCCCTTCATTAGGGGCAGGAGTGAGGATGAGATGGGATTTGGGGCAGATCCCAGGGATTTGGAGACCTGGATTTGAGACCTGGACCAGAAAACTTCCAGCCCGTGGTGGTTCAATCCCATGGACACAAATCCCGCCTCTGGAAAAAGCTGCTCTGTGCTCCTCAGGCTCCCTGCTCCATCCTCTACAGCAAACCCGATCCTAAATGGTCCGAGTGGAGGAACCAGCTGGATTTCAAGGCTTTGGAGAATTAGCTCATTAGCAGAGTGGATTAGATCCAATTAATCTGCACTAATCCAAAGGCAGAATGAATTCCCACTCAATCTTTAGCAAGGAATGTTTATTGAGTTGGTTTTTTAGGATTTACCACCCCAGAAATTCCCTTTAGGAGTTCCCAAACCAGGGAGGGATTTGCCAGCCTGCCCCTGAGATGCTTTAAGGAGCTTGTGGTCCCAACAAAGAGTTTTCCAATTTGGAAAAGTTCTTCCCACTTTTCTCAGAGGAGCTGCCATCTGCAGATTTTGGGATTTCAGATGCCCTTGGACCCAGGGAAAGCAATTTGGTCCAGTTCTTTCCTCCTTGGATGATCCAGAATTTGGGATTTGGTGTCTTGGTAATCAGGGATATCCAGAGGGAGGATCTCATCCCGTTACCTCTTCCCTCCCAGCAAATACCATGAAAAAATCTGGGAATGGCAACAATCTTCACAATTATGGCGCTGCAGCTCCTATTTGCAGACAGGATTTAAAAGGAAAAATCCATGAGGGTCAGTTTGGAACAAAATAAATCCTGGATGTGGTTTCCAGTTGCTCCGTGATCAAATCCAAGCTGGGTTTGTCATTCCAAAGAAGGGGAAAAGGCCAGGCCCACAACGGGGCAGCAGTTTTGGGGAGATCCTCAGGAAATCCCATCCCACAGGACGGGATTTCTCCAGTTTTTCTTGGGGAGGTGAGGAGGGAAAACATCCACGTTCAGCTCTGCTGGAAGGGATCTGCCTGGAGAGGCAGAATCCCCCTGGGATCATCCTGGAGCGACTCCAGGCGAGGGCCAGCGCTGCCGACAGCCGGGTGGTGGCGGATGTTTGGGAAAGGAGAAAGTTCCCACTTAAAATTCCTGACCCGAGGCAACGACTTGAGGGGAATCTCCCCTGGGAAGCTCCTCACCACAGGGGTCGTAGGAAAAGAGTCTTTGACCCCGTTCCAGAAGTGGGAACGTGTCCAGCACGGCAGGATATCCCAGAGAAGAAAAATGTTAAGGAACAAAAAGGTTAAAAACCTCTAAAATCTCGAACTTCCTTCAGCCACTGCTTCTGTGTAAAAACTCCAAATTGCCCTTTTTATTCCCCCCCTAAAAGAAAAAAAAGGTTCAAATTCAGTTTTGTGGGAGGATGGGGTCCCTGCTCTCCTCCTGGATGGCTCACAGGGATTCTCCAGGTGTCTCCCAGGTGTCTCCAAGCCCTGGCTCCTGACCCGTGTGGCTCCCACGTGGATCTGTGCCAGGAGTTTCCAAAGATTCCATGCATCATCTCCACCTCTGGCTGAGCCACTGAGGGCTGGAGACCCAAATCATGAAACCCCAAAAAAAAAACCCCTTTCCCCACAAGCATTTGGTTTCCTCCTTTTCTCTTTAGTTTAATTTTCTCCCCCTTCCTCCCCTTTTCTTTTTTTTTTTTTTTCCCCTTAAATTTAGTCTCCAGATGAAAGCTTTCGGGAAAGAACAGGAAACCCGAAAATTTCTCTTCTCCCGACACAAATATTCCATCCCAGCCCTAGTGGGAGGCTGATGCCACCCCAAAGTTAAACCTGGAATGGGATGAAGTGAAATTCCCAGCCCTGAGCCATCAGACCTGACTTTTTTTTTTTTTTTTTTAATTTCTTTTTATTTTTTTCTTTTTTCTTTTTTTAAATCCATGAATTAAAAGCTTGTCTTTCCCTGGTTTGGAAAAGGAGATGGGGACATTTTGTGGGGAAAGAAGAGGGATTTTTTTGCACTACCCTGTCATTAGCAAAGGCCGTGGCCAAGCCTTTCTCTGAGCCTGAGGTGTCGCAGCTCCAAACTGGGTTGTTTTTTTAACAAATAAACCTGTTTTCCCAGGAAAAAGTCTTATTTTTAGTCGGGAACCTGGGTCTGTTTACCCGGGTTGTGCATCCCAGTTTGGCTTCCCTGTCCCTAAAGGACCTAGAACTGGTTCCAGGTTCTCCCTGGGCTTCAGGAACCCCAAAAGCTGCTCCTGGTTTCTTCTCCAGAGGGCCCAGCAGCATTCCCTGATCCAGGAGCTCCCAGAGGGTGGGAGAAGCCTCAGGAACCTCAGGAATTCATGGAGACAGAGGCATCCTAAGCCCTCCATAAATCCATAATTTCTCCAGATGTTCCCAGGTTCTGTGCTCAGCCCTGGCAGATGTGGCCCAAATTCCACAAAAAAAAACCCAAATTTTCCTTTATGGACACATTCCCAGCACAGCTGTGGATTGGGAAAGCTGTCACTGCCCCTGTGGACACCAGGTGGGGGTCAGCACAGACCAGGAGACGTTTTAGGATGGAATTATGGATCAGGAGAGCTCCTAGGATGGAATTATGGATCAGGAGAGTTTCTAGGATGGAATTATGGGCCAGGAGATCTTCTAGGATGGAATTATGGACCAGGAGAGTTTTTACTATAGAATCATGGATCAGGAGAGCTTCTAGGATGGAATTATGGACCAGGAGAGTTTTTACTATAGAATCATGGACCAGGAGAGCTTCTAGGATGGAATTATGGATCAGGAGAACTTCTAGGATGGAATTATGGATCAGGAGAGTTTTTACTATAGAATTATGGACCAGGAGACCTTCTAGGATGGAATTATGGATCAGGAGAACTTCTAGGATGGAATTATGGATCAGGAGAGTTTTTACTATAGAATTATGGACCAGGAGACCTTCTAGGATGGAAGATTTTTCTTTTTCACATCTTGGAATGACTGCAACTTCCATGTGCTTCAGGGGAGAAGGAGAGATCAAGAGATGTCCTGGTGGACAAGAGCCAATGGGATCCTGGAGGGATCCCAAGTTTCCCTTCAGGACTCATTTCTTCAGGAATGTCATCCCAGTGAGATTTTGCTGGTTCCCATCTTGGAACAACTGCAATTTCCACGTGCTTCAGGGGGGAAGGAACGATCCAAGAGAGGTCCTGGTGGATCAGGAGCTGTCCCTGAGCCAGGGACAAGATCCTGGAGGGATCCCAAATTTCCCTCCAGGACTCATTTCTTCAGGAATGTCATCCAATTGAGTTTTCGCTTGTTCCCATCCTGGAATGACTGCAACTTCCACGTGCTTTAGGGGGAAGGAGAGAGCCAAGAGAGATCCAAGAGAGGTCCTGGTGGACAAGAGCCAATGGGATCCTGGAGGGGATCCCATGTTTCACTTCTCCAGCACTGAAGTGGTCGGTGATGTCCTCAAATCCTGAAGAATTCCAGGGCCATTCCTAGTTTCCGTGTCCCCATCCATGAGAGATGCAGCTCTCCAACAGGAGGGTCCCTTCAGCATTCCCTGGATAATGGATACACCCCAAAAACCACTTTGGGATGTGGGATAGGGGTGAGATTTCCTGGTCTTCCTAATAGTTTATGAATTCCTTTGGACTTCCATCATCCGTGAATCCTGCTGTTTCTTCCAAGGAAAGGAATGTTTGACTTTTCATGTCCTGAACTCCCTGGATGGATCCAAACAGCACAGTGGAAACCTCGAGCTTGATCTCACCAAAATTCCAAGAGTTTTTCTATAAGCTTTTCCAACTGGATCCTTTGGAATTCTCTGTGCTTTGGAATATTGTTACTGGTGTCTCAGGAGGCTCTGACTTCTTTCCAGCAGGCCAAATTTGCCCAATTTTCTGCTTTCTTCTTGGAATTCAGCCTGGATCTCCTTGGAGAAATGACTGGGAGAAAAAGAAAACAAAGGGAGAAGCCAAGTTGTTGATACTGGGAATGTTTTTATAAATTCAGGGAAAAAAAAAATGGTTGGAGGAGCTTTTTGGGCAAACAAACAGAAAGGAACAGCTTGTTTGGATTCCAGCACAATGGGAAATACGGGATTTTCCCTTCCTTCTTTTAGCAGAGATCCAGGGAATGATTTGGGGTTGGGAGGGGCCTTAAAGATCCCATCCCACCCCTCTGGAATGGGCAGGGACAACTCCCATTATCCCAGGCTGCTCCAACCAGGCCTTGGACACTGCCAGGGATGGGACACCCACAAATTCTCTGGAAAAGCTGTTCTGGTGTTCCACCACCCTCATTTGACAAAAATGTTCTTGTAATTAGTGGGAATTAATCAGACTTCCTGTGGTTTAATCCCATCCCCCTGTGTGCTCCCAGGGGATCTCCTTGGATGGGAGGACTGGAGGGATTTGGGATGGGACAGGAGGAAGCTGAGACTCCTCCCCAAGACACAGAGGGGACACAAGAATCTTTTGGCCGTGATAAATCCCAGGAATGCGGATCCAACCGTCCCAAAGTGCGGCTGCTCCCGATGTCAGTCCACATTTTTACTTGGAAAAGCTTTTCCAAGAGTTTCCACCAACGTAGGAGCTCCTCAAATCATTCCAGGAGCTCCAGAGGCACCTGGCTGTTCCTCACCAGCTTTCCCTTCCTGCAATCCCTGTTCCCGACCCAAATTCTCTCTCCTCACCCCGTGGCTCTGGGATTTTCAGCAAACATCTGCATTATCCTGAATTTTAGAGCCGTGTCCAGGTGGCAGCTCCCAAATATCCACCTGCCCTTCCCTTAACTCAGCACCCGGGAATTCCAGGAAGGAAAGGATCAAGGAGATGATTTATCCCTCTTGCAAATATTCCTAGAATGGCTTTTCCATGCAAGGAATGGGGCGAGAGAGGCCGGAGGTGATGGAGAGGAGAGGAAGGGATATCCCTGGGGTGGCTCCAGGCTTGGAAACAGCGATGGATCCTTTTGCTGGGAAACTCAGGCACTTCCCAAATTTCGAGTCCCACTGGATTCTCCAACGACTCAATTCCAGGATTGAATCATTTAAGGAATCATTTCCGTGCAGAGGTCAAAATTTTAAATTCAAAATCCATATTTTTTAAATATTCCTCGGGCAGCTCTTGGCTCCCCATAACGCAGCATTCCAGAGGTGTCCCGCCGCTGTTCCCATCAGCTTTTGGGGAGGATTTGAGGGGCTCAAAGGACCCCAAAAAATCAATAATCGTGTGGTTTGTTATCAGTTTTCCATGTTCCCAGCACAAAATTCAGCACATTCTTCTTTTCTGGCCACGCATTCCCGGTGGGATGCGGGACAAAACCTCTCAAAAGTGAAATCTCCCTTCACAAATCGTGAAGATTTTGGAAAAGTGGGAGATTTCCCCCTCTCATTCCAGAGCTCTTTTGCAGGAATATTTTTTTCTCTCGGAGTTTTTTTCCCCGCTGTGCTTCTTTTAATGTTTACCCAAATTGATTTATTTTGTCATAAGAACAGATTTTATTTTAGGCAAGAGCACTTTGAGGGCTCCATTAAATCTTTATTTACTTTCTTGTCTGCAGAAAAGACCTCAAGGACATCAACATTTTGTCCTGAGCCAAATTTTGTGGGGCCCTGTGTTGGTTTTTGGTTTGGGTTTTTTTTTTTTTTTCCCTTTGTCTTTTGTACCTTCCAGAGAACTGAGAAATAAATAAACTCTTTTTATTCCCCCAGTGTAAATTCTCCTGCAAACAACGAGCCAGAGGGGAAGGATTTTCCCAGTTTTCATGAATGGAAATGTATTTTTCCCCTCCTAGCGGGACTTCAAACAGGGAAAACGCAATAAATTATTTCCCTCTTTTTTTTTATCACGCGGATGTTGAGGAATTTTCAGCTCCTGACCTTCTTTCCCAGTGGTTTTTTAGAAGAAAGGCTCTGATCTGTCTGGTCCTTTTCATCCACACCAAAGCAGAGATAAGAAATCAGCTGCTAAATGAGGAGATTTTCAGTGTTTTTCACATCCTAAAAAACCACCAAACTCAATTAATCCGTGTCGGCTCTGACCCCCAGAGCAGCCAAAGGGCTTTGAAGAAATCCTGGTTTTCCTTTAATCCTGGGAACTCAAACTGGGGACGGAGGAGGAATTCCTGGGCGGTCGGGAGCTTTGATATCCAGGGAGATCTTGGCCCTGTTTGGATTTAGAGGAGTTTTTTGGGGGGGGGATCAGAGTAGTTGGTTCCTGTTCCTGGAGGAGATTTTGGGGATCAGAGCAAGTGGTTCTGTTCCTAGAGGAGATTTTTAGGATAAGAGCACGTGGTTCTCTTCGTGGATGATTTTTTGGGATCAGAGTGGATGGTTCTGATCCTAGATGATTTCCTGGGAATCAGAGCAGGGTGGTTCTGTTCCTGGAGGAGATTTTTGGGATAAGAGCAGTTGGTTCCTGTTCCTGGAGAAGATTTTGGGGATCAGAGCAGGTGGTTCTGTTCCTGGAGGAGTTTTTTGGGATCAGAACAGGGTGGTTCTGTTCCTGGAGGAGATTTTTGGGATAAGAGCAGGTGATTCCATTCCTGGATGATTTTTTGGGATCAGAGCTGGTTGCCCTGTTCCTGGATGATTTTTTTTGGGATCAGAGCAGGTGGCTCCATTCCTGGATGACTTTTTTTGGTATCAGAGCGGGTCGCTCCATTCCTGCCTGATTTTTTGGAGATCAGAGCGGGTTATCCCATTCCTGGCTGATCTTTTGGGATCAGATCTGGTTCCTCACGCACACACAGACCCCGTGGTGCCCCCTCCGTTGCTCTGACCCCTCTTTATCCCGTCTCTCCCGCAGATGGATTCTGCCTGCCCGAGTGGGACGGCATCGTGTGCTGGCCCGAGGGCGTGCCCGGCAAGGTGGTGGCCATGCCCTGCCCCGAGTACATCTACGACTTCAACCACAAAGGTGGGTCTGCTCCCCACCTGCCCGCCAGGAACGCCACAATTCCCTTCTCCATCCTGGATTTTCCTGCGCTTTTTTCACTCCCTTCCGAGCAGGAGTAAAACCGGGGAAAAGGAAGGAAAGAGGAGGCTGTTGTTTATTGGTGAATTTTATCCTGTTTTCCCACTCCATGCCTCCACCTTGGGATGGATTTTCTCCCATTTTCCCACTCTGTGCCTCCACCCAGGGATGAATTTTCTCCATTTTCCTGCCTCCACCTTGGGATGAATTTTCTCCCATTTTCCTGCTGACCACAAATCTCCATTGTGGGATGAATTTTCTCCCATTATTCCACTGACTCCAGACCTCCACCCTGGGATAGATTTTCCCCTGTTTCCCCACTCCATGCCTCCACCCTGGGATGGATTTTCTCCCGTTTTCCCATTCTGTACCTCCATCCTGGGATGGATTTTCCCCTGTTTCCCTTCTGTCTCCAAACCTCAACCCTGGGATGGATTTTCTCCCATTTTCCCACTCCATGTCTCCACCTTGGGGTGAATTTTCTCCCATTTTCCTGCCTCCACCCTGGGATGAATTTTCTCCCATTTTCCTGCCTCCACCCTGGGATGGATTTTCCCCCATTTCCCCACTGACTCCAAATCTCCACCCTGGGATGAATTTTCCCCCATTTTCCCACTCTGTTCCTCCACCCTGGGATGGATTTTCTTCCATTTTTCCCACTCTGTGCCTCCACCCTAGGACGGATTTTCCCCTGTTTTCCCACTTCATGCCTCCACCTTGGGATGAATTTTTTCCATTTTCCCGCTGGCTCTGAGTCTCCACTGTGGGATGAATTTTCTCCCATTTTCCTGCCTCCACCCTGGGATGGATTTCCCCCTGTTTCCCCACTCCGTGCCTCCACCCTGGGATGAATTTTCTCCCGTTTTCCCACTCTGTGCCTCCACCCTGGGATGAATTTTCCCCCGTTGCCCCACTCTGTGCCTCCACCCTGGGATGAATTTTCTCCCATTTTCCTGCCTCCACCCTGGGATGGATTTCCCCCCATTTCCCCACTCCATGCCTCCACCCTGGGATGAATTTTCTCCCATTTTCCTGCCTCCACCCTGGGATGGATTTTCCCCCGTTTCCCCACTCCGTGCCTCCACCCTGGGATGGATTTCCCCCCGTTTCCCCACTCTGTGCCTCCACCCTGGGATGAATTTTCTCCCATTTTCCTGCCTCCACCCTGGGATGGATTTTCCCCCGTTTCCCCACTCCGTGCCTCCACCCTGGGATGGATTTCCCCCCGTTTCCCCACTCTGTGCCTCCACCCTGGGATGAATTTTCTCCCATTTTCCTGCCTCCACCCTGGGATGGATTTTCCCCCCGTTTCCCCACTCCGTGCCTCCACCCTGGGATGGATTTTTCCCCCGTTTCCCCGCTGACCCCGCTCCCCGTGTCTCCCGCAGGCCACGCTTATCGCCGGTGTGACCTGAACGGCAGCTGGGAGCTGGCCCCGGGCAACAACCGCACCTGGGCCAACTACAGCGAGTGCGCCAAGTTCCTCACCAACGAGACGCGGGAGCGGGTAAGGCAGCGCCATTCCCGCATGGAGCACCGAGCCCTGGCCTCGTGCCGGGATAACCCACGGCCCTCCACCTCGTTCAAAACCCAGGATGAGCTCCAGCTCATCTGCCTCCTCTTGGGAAACCCTTCCTGAGCTTGCCAAAGCCACGCGAGGCTTTGACGGGCAGCGGTTTGATCGGAAAATCGTCCTCAAAGGCAGAAAAGTTTCCTGCACTGCCATGATCCCGTTCCTGGAGGGATCCTGGGGGGGAATTGGAGACGTCTCGGGGATGCTCAGAAGTGGTTGGAGGTTGTTCCGTGGCACTGAGGCTCCCTCTGCCACAGCAGGAAATCGTTTGGCTGCCAGGCTGTTATCAGAAATTCCAGAGTTTCTGTGGCTGTCTGTGGGATGAGGGGATGTCCAAACACATGTGGAGTCAAACCAGGAGCAACTTGGGAGAGATGGGAGTGTCCAGCCTGAAGAGGAGAAGGCTCCAGGGAGAGCTCAGAGCCTTTTCCAGAGCTTAAAGGAACTCCAGGAGAGCTGGAGAGGGACTGGGAACAAGGGATGGAGGGACAGGACACAGGGAATGGCTGCAGAGTAGGATTGGATGGGATACTGGGAAGGGATTCCTGGCTGGGAGAGTGGGGAGAGGCTGGGCTGGAATTCCCAGAGAAGCTGCATCTGGATCCCTGGAGTGTCCAAGGCCAGGTTGGATGGGGCTTGGAGCAGCCTGGGATGGTGGGAATAGGATGATCCTTAAGATCCCTTCCCACACAATCCTAGCAGCTATTCCATGATCTTGAATTAATTCTGGTGCAGCCACCATTTGGAAAAGCTGGAAAAGGGTTTCAAAGCACAGGGTGTGCTCCTTGGGGGGAAAAAAATTAAAAATCCATGAGCCAGAAATTTACAAAACTTCAGGTAAATTTTTAAATTTAAAGAGCAGCTGCCAGAAATTCCCTGCCTCCCCAGGAGCCAGCTGGGGATTCTGCAATGCTGGAATTGTGGAAGGAATTCCCTGCTAAGGTGACAGCAAAGCTTTCCCTGCTGTCACCTGGGAGGACGTGGCCTCCTCATCCCGCAGGGAATGACGTCCCCACCACTCTGCAGTTCCAAAGAATTGATCCAAACCCTCTGGTTTTTCCAAGAGCCTCGTTCTTGGATACGGGATACAGGGCGTTAGGGACTGAGCAGCTGCAGGGAGGATTATCCCAGACAGCTGGAGATAAGGATCTAACCACGGCTTCCTCCAGCATCATCCAGGGGCCCTTCAGGACAACGGCCTTCATTTTAAATCCAACCACAAAGCCGGGATTTTTTTGGATTGGTTTGGTTTGTCTTGTTTTTATTTTTTGGAGGGGGTTGAGTTCATTTGGGATTTTTGGCGTTTGGGAGGCTTTTTTTTGTTTGTTTTGCCCATTTGTTTGTTTGGGTTTTTGGTTTTTTTGGGGGTGTTTTTGTTGGTTTTTTTTCTCTTTAAGAGTGAAGCAACTCGTGAACGGAGTGATGTAGGAAAATCAGGGAATGAGGAAAAGGAGGGAATGAGTTCTGTGAGTGTTTTCTCTCGGGTGGGCCAGGAGCAGAAGGGCTGGATGAGGTTCCCTTCCAGAACCTTCCAGTCTGGTGGGATTTTCCCGGTTCTGCGCGGAAAGAACTCATTCAGCCTTTTTTTAGAGTTTTCCAGGATGGTCCTGGAGCAGGTGTTGGGATCATCTTGATCAGTGCACAAATTCTTGACCTCTCTGAAATCGTCTCCTCTGTCCCACTATATCCCAGGGTGGGATTTGCCCACTGATCCAAGCTTTCCCCTGATCCAAGCTTTCCCCTGATCCAAGCTTTCCCCTGATCCAAAGTTTCCCCTGATCCAAAGTTTCCCCTGATCCAAGCTTTCCCCTGATCCAAGCCTTCCCCTGATCCAAGCCTTCCCCTGATCCGAGACTTCCCCTGATCCAAGACTTCCCCTGATCCGAGACTTCCCCTGATCCAAGCTTTCCCCTGATCCAAGACTTCCCCTGATCCAAGCTTTCCCTGATCCAAGATTTACTATTAAGACCAATTAAACCTGTTCAGATTAAAGGACCAAGCTGGCCGTATTTAAGTGTTGCTTACCCAGGGCAAAGAACACAGAAAAAATTGATATTTCTGCCAGCTTTGAACAGCAAAAAATGCTTTTTAATTACATCTATTTATTAATTTTATTGTTATTATTATCATTATTTATTTTATATTTGCCAGAGGTCTCTTCCTCTGTGATTCTGAGCCTGGTCATGGAGTTCCTTAATTTTATCAATTACATTATTTTTTTTTTATCAAATATTGTGCATCCACTGCAGGTTTCTTGGGCTTTGAAAATAAAAAAAGTGGGAAAAATTTCAATGT
The DNA here is from genome assembly GCA_032173965.1 of Sitta carolinensis. Classification (NCBI taxonomy): domain Eukaryota; kingdom Metazoa; phylum Chordata; class Aves; order Passeriformes; family Sittidae; genus Sitta; species Sitta carolinensis. Next base: position 1,255,920 of record CM063284.1, on the reverse strand, counting down.
TTCCCTCGGTGAAAATTTATATCCCAGGATTTGGGATATAAAAAAGAGGGGGAAAATTTCAATTTTCCCCTCAGTTTGGCAATGAATTTGCTCACAGAGAGCACCGGGTGCCTCTTGCCACACTTTATTCGGGATTATCCACCCTCGCTCCGCTCTCTCTTTCCATGGGGTAAAAACGTCCCGCGATGTCAGAGCGGGGAATTCAGCCCCTGTCCTGAGCCAGGGATTGTTTTCCATTATTATTTTCCCCTCCCTGGGGAGCAGCATCCCTGCGTCACCACCAGCAGCTGCCTTCTCCCGACGCCCTGCCAGGAGCTCCCAGCAGATGCAAGCAGAGGGAATTTTAAGAAACTGGGCTTTTACAGAAAAAATAAAAAATTAAAATAACAGCGAAACCCAACTGTCTGTGGTTATAAATATATGGATTTTCTGGCTGTCTCTGGAAATAGGACTGGGCCTATAGATAGCTGGAGATATCCACACCTAAATAAACACCTCGTCTCCAGCCAGGCGTGTTGGTTTAGGTGGGGAGTTTTCCCGTTTTAGCCGGGCTGGGGTGATTTTGAGATGGGCCAGAGCAGCGAACAGAGAGCCCCAGAGCATGGTGGTGTCCTGCCCCGAATAAATGGGATTATTTCACCGGGAGCAGCTGGGAGAAGCGCGCTCTGCACGGAGCGAGGGTGTGAAAGCATCGGAGCCCCGAGAATTAACAGAGAATTAACAGAGAATTAACAGCTCGTAACTGCCCCGGGAGCCGCTGCTCCTGGGCTGCTTCCCCAGGGAAAATATTATATATTATTATTATTATTATTATTATTATTATTATTATTATTATTATTATTATTATTATTATTATTATTATTATTGATTATTTATTTTACTATTTTTATTTTCTATTCAATTTACTATTTAATTATTAATTATTTATTATTTTATTATTTATTATTTTTCTATTCAATTTTTTGTGTTTTTATTTTATTTTATTATTTTATTTTACTTATTTTATTTTATTATTATGTTATTTTTTATTTTTCTATTCATTTATGTTTTATTTTATTTTTATTTTATTTTACTTTATTTATTTATTACTATGTATTTTATTTTTTTTATTCATTGATGTTTTTTATTTTATTTTATTATTTTATTTACTTTTTTTATTTTATATTATGTTATTTATTTATTTTTCTTTAATTGATTATTTTATTTTTTTTATTTTTTATTTTATTTATTTTACTTTATTTTATTATTATTTTATTTAATTTATTTTTCCTATTCAACCCGATTATTTCACTTTATTTATTTTACTTTATTTATTTTACTTTATTTATCTTACTTTATTTATTTTTTTCATTCAATCCAATTACTTTATTTCTTTTTTTGTTTTTTTTTTTTTTTTAACTACGGAGCCAAACATTCCCCATCCCCACAAGCATTCCAGCTTGGCAGCAGGGAAAAAATCACGCCAGGATATTTTTCTCTGAAACCTTTGAAACCTCCTCTTCTTGGCTTTCCAGGGCCTGCAGCCTGCACAGACAGATCCATAAAAATCTATAAAAATCTCCCATAAATGCGCAGGGACACACTCAGTAAATTAACGCTGGCAAGGGCTCGGCTGCCGCGGCGCAAACCGCAGGGGAACGGCCCCAAACCCGCGGGTTCTGATGTAACAGGGCTGAGGTTTGGCATTCCAAGACCTCATTCCAAGCCCCAGATCCCGATCAGAGCTGTCATTCACAGCCCAGCATTCCTGACCTTGCAGCAGGGAGGGAATGAAAAGCAACATGGTTGGTTTGGGGGGGTTTTTTTTGGGGATTTATGGTGAAAATCGGACAGGCCAGGTTAAAGGGTTTTAACCCTTCCCAGGAATCCCAGAGTGCAGCTGAGAATCCCAGCAGGATCCAGGGAAATATTTTAATGGAAACCTCAGGGTTGCAAGGCCGGCTTTAGAAAACAGCAATGAAAAACTCCCGAAAAGATTAATTATCAGGAACTCTCCTGTGCCAGGAGCTTTTCCAATGGGATTTTGGCAAGCTCAGGTTGTGTCTGGATGGGATAACCACAGGCTGCTTGGGATTTGAAAAAGGGGAAAATAAATGCAGGTGATTTTTTTTCCCCTCGTATCCCATAGCCAAAGAATTTCCTTCCCGTGTTCTCCGGTGTGGGTTATGCTCCCCCAGGCTGGATATCAGTCATCCAGCAAGGGCTAAATTGTGCAATTCCCTTGCAAAATTCCCAGCTCAGCAGGCATTTTGTCCAGATAAAAATTCCCAAATACTCCCCAAATCGGGCCAGGAGTTTGTAAAGCACTTTGGGGTCCTTTGGGAAAATTCCCAGGTATGGATTAACCCCACTCCATTGTGAATCCCTTGCAAAATTCCCAGCTCAGCTGGCATTTGGTCCAGATAAAAATTCCCAAGTGAATCCTGAGCTGGGCCAGGAGTTTGTAAAGTGCTTTGGGTTCTTTTGGGATGAAAGTCCCGCAAAATTCCCAGGTATGGGATGAACCCCAGGCCATCCTGAATCCCTTGCAAAATCCCCAGCTCAGCAGGCATTTTGTCCAGCTAAAAATTCCCAAATGATCCCCAAATTGGGTCAGGAGTTTGTAAAATGTTTTGGGCTCCTTTGGGACAAAAATCCCTCAAAACCCTCAGGTATGGGATGAACCCCACTCCATCACAAACCCCTTGGGAACATCCCACCTCCCCACCTCCAAGAACACAAACCCCGATTCCCAAGCTGGCCAAAAGTTCGGGATTCCCGCGGGCTCCGGTGCCGCATTCCCAACATGACACTCTTTTCTCTTTTTCCTCTTTTCCTCTTTTCCTCTTTTCCTCTTTTCCTCTTTTCCTTTTTTCCTCTTTTCCTCTTTTCCTCTTTTCCTCTTTTCCTCTTTCCTCTTTTCTCACTCTTTTCCCTTTTCCCTTTTCCCTTTTCCCTTTTCCCTTTTCTTTTTTCCCTTTTCCCTTTTCCCTTTTCTCCCTCATTTCTGCCACAGGAGGTCTTTGATCGCCTCTATTTGATTTATACTGTTGGATACTCCATCTCCCTGGGATCCCTCACGGTTGCTGTCCTCATCCTGGGATATTTCAGGTAGGCAGCTCTGTTTTTACCTAAGCGATGCCGGAAAAGCCATGATTTTTTCGGGAAGGATGGAATCGGGGCGGCGCAGCTCAGGAGGGATTGACACCTGTGATTTGGGCTGTGCCTTAGGGCTAACTTCCTGGGGGATGGTGGGTGGGATGTTGGAATTCCTCCAGCTTCCCTCGGGTACAGTTTTCCAGGCCTTCTTTGTAGCAAATGGGAGTTTCCAGGAATTCCTTGGAAGATTATCCAGGATTTTCTGTCCCTGCAGGTGACTGGTTTAGCTTTAGATGGCTGATTTGCAGAGAAATAGGATTTTCTGAGGGAAATTCCACTCTAAATCCAAGTGTTCGGGATGGATAAACCAGTTGAAAGGGATGGAAAACTGCCAGGCTGATTCCTCCAATCTCCCCACACTGCTGCTCTTCCTAGGGATCCAGAAATTACCCCCATTATCCAATCCTCAATCCATCTTCCACCCCTGGCAGTGTCCAAGGCTGGGTTGGACAGGGCTTGGAGCAACCTGGGACAGTGGGAGGAGTCAGGGCTGGAACAGGATGATATTTCATCCAAAACCATTCTGGGATTCTTGCTGGTATGGAAAGAGTGGGATGGGAGGGATGAAAGGCATCACCCATATCCAGGAATTTGTCCTTTGGGAATGTTCCTCCTGGTGACCCAGAAGAGCAGGGTGACCACAAACCCTGAGCCCCAGATTTGCTCTCCTTCCATGTGTGCCTGGGTCTTCTCCTCAAAATCCAGCAGGACCTGGACAAGAGCTGCTGGGGGCCAAAATGTCACGTGGTGCCTGCAGAGGGATTTGGGATTTTCCACTGGACATGGAGCACTGGGAGTGAAATGTGTGGCTTTGGGCTCTGAAAGTGCTCAGAGCTCTCAGCAGACAGCAAAAGGTGTCAGGGGGGTTTGCTTGGACAGCACATCCCAAATCCGTGGCAGACCCAATCCCAAAGGGAATGCAGACCCCATCCCTCCACCACACTCCAACCTTTTCCCTCCACTTCGCTTCCCACCAGACTCTGGCAAGGTTGTTAAATATTCCATGCCCACGTGTGCAAGAGAATTCCTGGCTTTTCTTTATCCATCTCTTTATCCCAGTTCATTTCCAGCCCAGACCACCTGGGCAGCTGTGCTGGAGCATCTTTATCCCAGAGGATCAGAGCAGCAGCAGGGATCCAGCCAGATTTTATCCTCGATAATCCAGAGATTCACCGGCTCCCTCTCAAAAGCAGGGAACGAAGCCAATCCTCATTTAAACCTCGTCAGGGGTAATTTGGGTTATAAAAGCACAGAGAACATCTGGTGCTGTTATCATGACACCCTGCAAAAGTGACAGAAACACGGCCTTTAATTAGTGCAGATTACTGGGATTTTGGAGGATGTAAATCCACAAATCCAGGCACGGCACCAGAGCTCCAGAGGGCACCCCAAGAGGTCAGTTCCTTCTCCCCAAAATCCCGAATTCCTGATTCCAAAATACACCTCTTGTGCCTGGTTCTGACCTCTCGCCATCCCCCCCAAAAAAAAAAGCTTTTCCTCCAAAAAGGGCCTTAAAGCGCTTTATGGCCAGGATTTGTGGGGTCACTGCTGCCATTGCTGGGGTGGAAGCTGCTCCAAAGGAAAACATTCCCAGCAGGAAAGAGCAGGGAGAGCAGCCCAGCACCCCAGAGTTACTGTGGGAATTGCTCCTAAATTGAGCTGGGAAAAAAAAATAATTAATGTGTTACAGGAAGCTCTGCGAGGTTTCCGGTGGCCCCAAGTTCTGGAGCCTCTGGAATCCAAGGGCAAGCATGGATAGGAGAGTGGGAATGGCTCCCCACTGCCAGAGGGTGGGGTTAGATGGGATTTTGGGAAGGAATTCCTGGCTGGGATGGTGCTGAGGCCCTGGCACAGCTTCCCTGGAATCCTGTGATTCCCTTGGCAGTGCCCAAGGTCAGGTTGGAGCAGCCTGGGATTAGTGGGAGATGCATCCATCCATCCCCAACCATTCCCTGAATCCCTGAAACCCCTGGAGAAGGCATTAATCCACTTCCCAACCTCGTGGGAGAGCAGGGAGTGGCGACCCTCCCTCTGCTCCCCACGGGGGGACACGGCACCGGAAGTTCCACAACTGGGCTGAGCTTCCCCCAAATCCTTTTTTCCGCTCTTCCAGACGTTTGCACTGCACTAGGAACTACATCCACATGCACCTGTTCGTGTCCTTCATGCTGAGAGCCGTCAGCATCTTTGTGAAGGATGCGGTCCTGTACTCCGGGTCGGCCCTGGAGGAGATGGAGCGGATCTCCGAGGAAGACCTGAAATCCATCACGGAAGCGCCTCCGGCGGATAAATCGCAGTTCGTGAGTGTTCCCAGAGCAGTGGTTTTCCAGGATTCCTGCCTTTGTCCTCTCTGCCCAACGCTTTTCCTCTTTTGGGGGTTTTCCGCCCTTCTCGTCTTTCACAGCTTCTTCCCGTCCTTTCCCGCTCTCAGTGGGATCCCAAATTCCTGAGTGAAGGAAAAGCTCAGGCAGTCGAGGTTGATGGTTTGATTCCCATCTATGTTCCCCCGATACCTCCTGGAATTTCTGGCTGTGGAAATATTCCTGACCATCCCAGCACATGGCACATCCAGCTTGGCTCCCAACACTTCCACGGATGGGGAATGCAGGACTTTTCTCTTTCCCATATAGAAAAAAAAAAGACATTTTGGAAGGGAGAATGGGGGAGGATGTGGTGGATTTCATAGGAAAGGAGGTGGTGTCCATGAGAGGGACCTTGGACAGAATCATTGAGGTTGGAGAAGAATTCCAAGGCCATCCAACCTTGGAATGGTTGGTGAGTCCCCAATCCCAAACTTGTCCCCAGCCCAGAGCGTTGAGTGTCAATCCCAGGAATTCCTTGGACACCTCCAGGGATGGAGACTCCAACCTCTGGGCAGCCCCTGCCCAAAGCACCGGTGTCAATCCCGAATTCCTTGGACACCTAGGATGGAGACTCCCTGGCAGCCCTGCCAAAGCCTGACCACCCTTCATGAGAATTCCTCCTGGTGTCCAACCTGAACCTCAGGTTCCGTTATGTCTGGGTGAGTCAAGACAGCCAACCCAGGCGACGAGTCAACATCCCAAAATAAAAATGGGAGTGAGGTCAGTGGACTCTTCTCCAAATTCCATGGGGATTTTGCCGTGTAGAAATCTCTGAGGCAGTATCTGCATGTCATGTGCCTGGGGGATGAAGCCCATCCTCACATCTCCCACATCCTGAAGCTCTTGGCTCTCCTTGTCATTGGTCCCATCATGGATTTCCCATGGAATCCTGGATCTGGCACCTTCTCACTTCCCACAGCTCTGACAGGAGGGGACAGCTGGGGTGGGTTGGGCTCTGCTCCCAGGGAACAGGGACAGGAGGAAAAGGAACGGCCTCAGGCTGGGCCAGGGTTGGACACCAGGAGGAATTTCCCCATGGAAAGGGTGATCAGGCCTTGGAAATGCCATGGACAGTTTGGAGTCCCCGCTCCTGGAGGTGTCCAAGGAATTCCAGGATGTGGCACTCAGTGCTCTGGTGAGGATCAGGCACAGCTTGGGCTCGATGGCCTTGGAGGTCTTTTCCAACCTCAAGAATTCTGGGATTCAATGGCCTTGGAGGTCTTTTCCAACCTCAAGGATTTTGGGATGACCTTTGAAGTCTTTCCCAACATCAAGAATTCTGGGAGTCGATGGTCCTGGAGGTCTTTTCCAACCTCAAGAATTCTGGGTCTTGATGGCCTTGGAGGTCTTTCCCAACCTCAAGGATTCTGGGATGAATCTCCTGCCTGAGGATTTGCTTGGCATCTCCAGCCTTTCCCAGTTTTTGCTACAACCAGGGACCAGCAGCACCCTGGGGAAAAACCAGAGGCTTTGAGAATGTCCCACTGTGCATCCAAGAGTCCCAGCTGGAGTTTTGGCATTGTGTTCCTCTCCCATCCCAGAGATCCGTGTCATTAATTTACGGAGCCTCAGTCAACACGCTCCAAAACTCTCATTTTTTTGGGAAGAACACAAAATGTTTCACTGCATTGTTTGGTGTTTTTCCTCGTTCCAGGCTCATTATGAGGAATAATTAGGATAATCTATGGCATTCTTTGGATATTAGGATTTATTGGCATTTCCCACTCTTCGGAATTGCAAGGCAAACAGCGATGAAGGCGACAATTAATGGATTCCTTTCATTTCCAAATGAAGTGGGAACTTTGGAATTATTGCCTCACATTCCCTGCATGAGGCAATAAATATAATAAAAAAAAAAAATATGGAAAATATTATCAAACCTAGATGGGGATTTTTATAAATATAGAAAAATAGTAATTAATTTAGGGGGATTTTTAATTAATCTATTTTAACTCCCTCTATGAAAGAAAATGAGTGTAATATGTGCATATCTTATCAATATGCAAATATATGTATAGATGTGTACACTGATGGACAAAAAATTAGCAAAAGGGCTGTGTCAGGATTAAAAAAAAAATTATCTTTTTATTTCCAAGGTATTATTATTGGCATTTTCTGCCAATCCTTTGTATTCCTCTCAAAGCCAGGGACAGCACAAAGATGGGCCAAGAGATGTGGCAGCCACAGAATTCCTGGGAAATCCAACTTCCCAAGGATATCCACACTGCAAAATCTGTCTTTGTGCTGGTTAATCCCAAAGTGGCTCCGATATTTTGCAGCCTTTCTCTACTGGAGCTGAGAATTTGGGAAGAAGGGTGGCTCTGTCCCACTCTGTCCCAAGGGACTGTTGTGGCACAGAGCTTTGATCCCCAAAATTTCAAGGATTTCAGCCCAGTGTGGAGCAAGAGCTCAGTTCAGGAGTCAAGGACATCCTCAACACCAGGATGTCCTGGAGATCTCTCCCACATCTCCCTGACCTTGCAGCTCAGCTCTGCTCCTGAACACCTTGAGATTCCCAGGGAAAAACCTCCAGGTCCTCTTGGCTCTTGGAGCACCTGGAGCCACCTGGAACGGTTCCCAGTGGGTGAGGAAGGACAAACAACCCTGGAGGATCCTGGACTTCTATGATTTCATCCCACCTTGGTAATTCCAAAACCTGTGACATCAGCAGGACTCCCAGACCAGAACAGCTTGGCCAAGACCCTTTGGCCTCCAACATGGATGAGGAACATGGGGAAGAGATGAAACCCAAGGAGAGATGAAATCCAACTCTCTGGGAAGTGTGTGAGCCCCTCAGCACAGGTTGGGACAGAGCAGGATCAGGATCCTCGCCTTTTCCCCACTTCCCAACTCACCTGCTGTAGGAAAAGTCATCTTTGGCTCAGGATGTTTCTTTTCCCAGGTGTTCCATCTTTCCTGATCTTCCACAGATCTTCCCACTCACAAAAAAACACAAAAACAAAACTTGAAACAGAATTTATTGCTTTAATTCTTTCCCTTTCCTGCTTTAATTCTTCTCCTTTTCTATTTTAATTCTCTTCCCTTTCCGCTTTAATTCTCTTCCCTTTCCGCTTTAATTCTTTCCCTTTCTGCTTTAATTCTTCTCCCTTCCTGCTTTAATCTTCTCCTTTTCTATTTTAATTCTTCTCCTTCTGCTTTAATCTCTTCCCTTTCTGCTTTAATTTCTCTTCCCTTTCCGCTTTAATTCTTTCCCTTCCTGCTTTAATTTTCTCCTTTCCTGCTTTAATTCTTCTCCTTTCCTGCTTTAATTCTTTCCCTTCCTGCTTTAATTTTTCCTTTCCTGCTTTAATTCTCTCCCTTTCTGCTTTAATTCTTTCCCTTTCCTGCTTTAATTCTTCTCCATTCCTGCTTTAAATTCTTCTCCTTTTCTGCTTTAATTCTTCTCCTTTTCTATTTTAATTATTTTCTTTTCTGCTTTAAATCTCTTCCTTTCCACTTTAATTCTCTTCCCTTTCCGCTTTAATTCTCTTCCCTTTCTGCTTTAATTCTTCTCCCTTCCTGCTTTAATTCTTCTCCTTTCCTGCTTTAATTCTTTCCCTTTCCTGCTTTAATTCTTCTCCTTCCTGCTTTAATTCTCTCCTTTTCCGCTTTAATTCTTTTCCCTTTCCTGCTTTAATTCTTTCCCTTTCCTGCTTTAATTCTTTCCCTTTCCTGCTTTAATTCTTCTCCTTTTCTGCTTTAATTTTCTCCTTTTCTGCTTTAAATTCTTCTTTTTCTCTTAATTTTCTTTCACTTTAATTCTCTTCCTTTTCCACTTTAATTCCTCTCCTTTCCTGCTGTAATTCCTCTCCTTTCCTGCTTTAACTCTTCTCCTTTCCCCACCCCATTCCCACCCCGCCTCACGCGTTCGCGCAGCGCCGGATTTTCACCCCGTGTTCCTCTCTGTCCTTCTGTGCTCGCTGCAGGTGGGCTGTAAAGTAGCTGTCACCTTCTTCCTCTACTTCCTGGCAACCAATTACTACTGGATCCTGGTGGAAGGGCTCTATCTCCACAGCCTCATCTTCATGGCATTTTTCTCAGAGAAGAAATATCTTTGGGGATTCACTTTATTTGGCTGGGGTAAGTCACGGCTGTGCCTCCGGGCTCCCCCTGGGAAAACCTCTTGGAGGTGGTTCTTGAAGAGGAAATACGGGAGAGGGGGTGATCAGGAGATCCTTGCAAAGATGGGTTTTCCATCCTGAGAAGCGTTTCTCACTCTGGAATTGTGGTGTTCACACCTTGGCTCTTCCAGGGTCTCCAGAGGGATCAGCCCAGGCTTGGAGAGGCAGCAGAAAGAGACAGGGAATGTCAGGATCCATCCAGAGCCACCCCTGCCATGGGCAGGGACACTTCCCACTGCTCCAGGGTGCTCCAGACCCTGTCCAACCTGGCCTTGGGCACTTCCAGGGATCCAGGGGCACCTCAGCTCTCTGGTGGGGCCTCGCCACCCCCACACTTGTGCCATCCTTCCAAGGGCAGGAAATGCGAGGGCTAAATTTGGGATGAGGCAGCCATTTTCAGGGATTTATCCCCATCCCTTCCTAGGATCTCCTGCTGGGAAACCAGTGCTGAGCTGGAGGGGCACAAATCTGTGGGAGGTTTTGAGCATCTGCTCCCAATGAGAGCCCCGAGCTCTGATTTCCTCCCTCAAACCTCAGCTGCTTCAAATCCTTGAGGTCTCCCGAGCCTCGGAACACCAGTGGAAACCTGCAATTTGTGGGGAAGGTTTTTTTTATTTTCCTTTTCTTTCAACTCGGGCATCTTTTCCCTGAGTAATGAGAAAAGGGGTGGGATGTGGGCGCAGGGAAGGGGCTCGTTAGGAGAAGACGCTGTGGGCACGCACATTTCAGAGGAGAATGGGATTTCTGTTCCCTCCTGGCTTTAATTTTGGCTTCCCAGGAGTTACGAGGTGCTGGGACAATAAAACAACTGCCCACGGTTGTCTCGGAGTCTGGAGGTTGGGAGGAGAACGGGGAATGTTTCCGACGATCCTTGAGGATGTAAGGAAGGATAACGGGGTGCGGGTTTAAACGGGAATTACAGAAGGAAAACCTTCCTGGGGTTACCTGGCCCAGCTTCCCAAATTCCATCCCCCCAAATCCACCTGGCCACATCCTGACTGCATTTCAGGGCAAGGTTCAGGTGTGTAACACCCCGTCCCCATTCCAGAAGGAGGTTTTCATGGAAAAAAGTCGGTGGCTCTCTCTAACGCTGGAGCTGAGAACTAACAAAACTGAGTTTACGAAGGATTTGCAGATTTTGGGGATTCAATGCTCCAGGGCAGGGATCTCTCCAGCTTTTCTCCTTCCCAAATGGAATACAGGGAAGAAGCTGCTTCCAAACCTCCAGTTCAGCTGCTCCCTAGGTCAGAAACCCCTGGTGCTGACAGCTGAAAAAGATGGGAAGTGTAAATATAGGAACATTCCAAAGCGGGAATCCATCTCTCAGGAAAAGCCAAGTCCTGGACAGCTGGAAAAATCTTGGGAAAATCAAGAAATTGAGAGATATTTGATGGGGCTTGGAGCAACCTGGGAGAGTGGAAGTTGTGGCTGCCCTTGGCAGGGGCTGGGATGGGATGGGGTGGGATTTTAGGTCCCTCGTAACCCAGATAATTCTGGATTCTATTTTGGGGATCTGGCATTTCTTATCTCAGCTGCTGAGGGACAGAGAGGGCTTCGGATGGCTCCTCCTGGCTAAAGCAAATGAACAAAACCCCAACTAAATCAAATTAGAAAAGAGAAATAAACCCATCTCCCTCCAAACCTTCAGGCTCCGTAAAACTCCCCTCTCCAAAAAAAAATTAGCATTAAACTGCAAAGAGCAGACTTAAGGAAGCAATTCCCCAGGGGGAATCCGGGAGGAAGGAGGGGAAGCGGCTGGAAAATAACGCCACGTGTTTAACAAGCAAAAACCGACTGGAAACGTTGGGACAGGCTAGTTAATTCACCCAAATTCCACCAGGGAATAATCATTTTTATCGGGACGACCACAGGGCTGGAGTCACACCTGTCACAACAGCCAGCACCCCTGGGCTTCCAGGAGGCTGGAAAGGGCTCTGGAATGAGAACACAGGATCCTGCCGGTGGCAGTCGGCTTTGTTTGGATTGGGATGATAATGTCCACACAGGCACCAGCTCAGGAGGATTGTTTGGATAATTTTTTTGGGCACTGGAAAGGGCAAACCAATCCAGGAGCCACTGGAGACAGTGGAAAAATTCCAGTTCCCCTCCGGCGGGTACTGGGATCCTGCCCACGCCGCAGCAATGAGGGACAGGGAGTCAGGGGTAAATAATTACTCCACGGAAAAGGCGGATTTGTCCCCAAAATTGGAATATTCTGGAATTAATCATTTATCCTGTCTGGAAATCTCCCAAGGTGGAAACAGGGGGCAAAAATCACCCTATTTCTGGGAAGAACAGGACAAAGAGCAATCCTTTGATGTCATCCCCACGGATTTCTGCCCGGTATTTTCAATCCACATCCTCACTGGCACAGACTCCATCGAAATCCTCAATTCCCTTCTTCCAAGGGAGACCCTGCTGACGGAAAGGAGCTCATTCCATGCCAGCACCCCCCTAGAATAAATAAATAATGACATTATGGGCAACAATAAATCCCCTTGGGAGACTCCCAGCTCCCTGCAGCTGGTTTTTGAAGGGAGTTTAGGAACCATGACCAGGAAACCCAAGAGGATTCCATTGGCATTTTTCCTTCCCACTGTGTTAATTCCCACACACACAGGGCTGGGCCGCCCTGGATTTCAGCAAATTGGGGATAGAAAAGATAAAAAGGATGGTGGGAGATGCTCTGAAAATCCATGATGATGAGCCCTGCGTGTTTATCCAAGCAGGAAAAATTTGTACCAAGAAGGACCAGAGGCCTTAAAAGTATTACTATTATTATTATTATTATTATTATTACTATTATTATTATTATTACTATTATTACTTCCATTTATTAATATTTATTAGATATTAATATTATTATTTATTTAAATTATTATTATTATTCCCATTTAACGTCAGGAAAAAGGGACCCAGAGGGCCTCATAAAACACAGGCATTGTTCCTCAGAGAGGCCTTAAAATCCCAGGGAATCGAGACCAGAATTCCCTGACTTACTCAAAGTTTTTATTCCTAAACTCTCTCCCAGCACTCACTCCCTCACTTCATAGGCAGGAAACTTATTTTTCCAGCTGCTGGGAGACACAGACACAGGGGAAAGCCCTGGAGTTGGTGGGGTGGCCAGGAGATCTTGCCTGTTTTCCAGCTGCTGGGGAGATTCCTGACTTTATAGCACCTGCATTGTACACACTGTGTGTGTGGTGGAAATGCACAGCGCATACAATGTGGATTCTGTAGAGTCGCTCTCGGCACGGCAGGAACGGGGCTGGAGCAGGGGAGAACATCCATGGATCCATCATCCATGGGTGGATCCATCCATCCATCCATCCATCATCCATCCATCCATCCATCCATCCCATCCATCCATCCTCCATCCATCCATCCATCCATCATCCATCCATCCATCCATCCATCCATCCATCCATCCATCCATCCATCATCCATCCATCCATCCATCCATCATCCATCCATCCATCCATCCATCCATCCATCCATCCATCCATCCATCATCCATCCATCATCCATCCATATCCATCCATCCATCCATCCATCCATCCATCCATCATCCATCCATCATCCATCCATCCCATCCATCCATCCATCCATCCATCATCATCCATCCATCCATCCTCCATCATCCATCCATCCATCCGTCCATCATCCATCCATCATCCATCCATCCATCATCCATCCATCCATCCATCATCCATCCATCCATCCATCCATCATCCATCCATCCATCCATCCATCCATCCATCATCCATCCATCCATCCATGCACATGTTGGGATTTTTAGGGATAACTCTTTTCCCCTGTGCTTTTTGCTGTTGCTTGGGAGCGCGAAGTTGGCACAGGATCAGTAAAATTGGGAATTGTGTCTCTTCTGAAGGTCAGGACAGGCAAGAGAGGAACAAATTCCCATCAAATACATCCAAATCTCCCAAAAAAATCCATCCATCTTGCTTAGAGCTTCTCCATAGTGGGAATATCCAATATTTCATGGACAGCCTCTCAACATGGCAATTCCTCCATGGCTAAAAACTGAAACGGCACCAAAAAATTCAATCCACAGATGCTTTTCCAGAGCCTGCCCTACTTCCCATGGATAGCTGGATACCAAACAGGAGGAAAGATCTGCTCACCTCCCCCCGAGCCCTCAAATTCCCAACATGACAGGTCCAGGATTTTCCTCCCAACACCGGCAGCACAGGGAATTGTGGAGCGGGATGAATTCCTTATAAATGTGGCTTTGTAGGAGCGCTGGGCCTGAGTGAGGCTCTGTGTTTAATTATTTATGCTTTCTTACATTACCTCGGCATTCCCAGCTCCCAGCCCGGGATAAGGGCCCCGTTGTCCCGGGGTTTGGGACACGGCCGTCCCTGCTCCACGCCCCGTGGTCAGGAAAACTTTTAAGCACCCTAATGAGAGTTAAGTGCACGCTGGAAGTTAAGCCTGGGCTTATCCCCGAGCCCCAGCGAGCTCAGACTGGGAACAGCCTCTTCACAGTCCCCGCTGATAAATGTCGCCTTTATTTATTTTTTAATAATTTTTTTTTCTCCCCCCCCACCTGAAAGGGGTCATTCTTCCCGGATTTGTGGAAGCTACTGTGGATTTGGATCCTGCTTTTTAAGGGAAGCCGGTAGGGGACTCAGTTGTACAAATAACTGGACCCTAAGGAGAAAAAAATAAATACAGGGTTGCATTTGGATATTGGGGATTTTTTTTTTTTCCACGTTTCACAGGGAAAAGGTGAAAGCCCTGGGTAGCTGTGCTGAAATCAGGATGGTTCTTTTGGGAATGAACTTTTGGCTGGATATTTTGGAAGCATAATTCCGAATTTTAGCATTTCTCTGCTTTGTCCAGCGGCTCTCTCCTATTTAACAGAGATTCCAATCCATCCAGGGATTTTCTGGGAGAAACCGGCTGAGCCTGTCTCCTGCTCTGCCTTTCCTTGATGGGAAGGAAGGGGGGAAGTATGTTGGAGAAGCTGTGCTGCATAAAACTATGGGAATCATGGAATCATGGAAGAGTTTGGGTTGGAATGGGTCTTGAGGATCATCCCATTCCCCCTCCTACCATGGGCAGAGACACCTCCCGCTCTCCCAGCTGCTCCAAGTGTCCAGCCTGGCCTTGGACACTCCAGGGATCCAGGGGCAGCCACAGCTGCTCTGGGAATTCAATTCCAGCCCCTCCCCACCCTCCCAGCCAGGAATTCCATCCCAAGATCCCATCCAATCCTACTTTGGAGCCATTCCCTGGGTCCTCTAGCTCCATCCCTTGGGAATTGTCTTTCTCCATTTTTCCTGCAGCTCCTCCAGGTCCTGCAGGGTCACAGTGAGGTCACCCCAAAGTTTCTCCTCTCCTTCCCAGTATCCCATCCAATCCTACTCTGCAGCCATTCCCTGTGTCCTGTCCCTCCATCCCTTGTCCCCAGCCCCTCTCCAGCTCTCCTGGAGCCCCTCCAGGCCCTGCCAGGGGCTCTGAGCTCTCCCTGGATCCCTCTCCTCTCCAGGGAACATTCCCAGCTCTCCCAGCCTGGCTCCAGAGCAGAGTTCTCTGCTTCCCATGGGATGAGCTGCCCGAAGCCGGTTCCAGCACTCTCAGGCCTCGGAATCCATTGAGTCCAACCATCCCCAGCCCTGCCAAGGCCACCACTGCCCCTGTCCCAGGAGCCACATCCACATGGATGTTACATCCCTCCAGGGATGGGGACTCCAGCACAGTCCAAATGGCAACAGCCCTTTTGGGAAGGATATTCCCAATTTCCACCCTGACCCTCCCTGACCCAGTCTGAGCCCATTCCCTCTCCTCCTGTCCCTGTTCCCTGGGGATTCCCAAATCCCCCCCAGCTGTCCCCTCCTGTCAGGAGCTGTGCAGATCCTGAGCCCCCTCTGCTCCAGGCTGAGCCCCTTCCCAGCTCCCTCAGGAGTTTTCTAGACCCCTCCCAGCTCCCTCAGGGATTCTCCAGCCCCTTCCCAGCTCCCTCAGGATTCTCCAGCCCCTTCCCAGCTCCCTCAGGAGTTATCTAGACCCTTCCCAGCTCCCTCAGGATTCTCCAGCCCCTTACCAGCTCCCTCAGGAGTTTTCTAGACCCTTCCCAGCTCCCTCAGGGATTCTCCAGCCCCTTCCCAGCTCCCTCAGGAGTTTTCTAGACCCTTCCCAGCTCCCTCGGGAGTTATCTAGACCCTTCCCACCTTCCTCGGGAGTTATCTAGACCCTTCCCAGCTCCCTCAGGAGTTATCTAGACCCTTCCCAGCTCCCTCAGGGATTCTCCAGCCCCTTCCCAGCTCCCTCAGGAGTTTTCTAGACCCTTCCCAGCTCCCTCAGGAGTTTTCTAGACCTTTCCCAGCTCCCTCATGAGTCTTCTAGACCCTTCCCAGCTCCCTCAGGAGTTTTCTAGACCCTTCCCATCTCCCTTGGGAGTTTTCTAGACCCTTCCCAGCTCCCTCAGGAATTCTCCAGCCCCTTCCCAGCTCCATTCCCTTCCCTGGACACCCTCCAGCCCCTCAGTGTCTTTGTCATGAGCACCCCAACCTGATCCAGGTTGGTCCTTAGGTGTGACAGCTCAGCTTTTCCAGGTCTCCGTCATGCCTGAACGATTGAAAACCGCTCTTTCCACCTTCCCCTAACCCTCTCCAGCTGGAATTCTGGCTCCGGAGCCCTGGGTCCCCGCTGACCTGGTGTCACCTGTGTTCTCTTGCAGGGCTCCCTGCTGTGTTTGTCACAGTGTGGGCCAGCGTCAGAGCCACTCTGGCCGACACAGAGTAAGTCCCACTGGGTTTCCTTCTCTCCATTTTTTTTTTTTTTTTTTTTTGGGGGGGGATTTAGGGGTGAATTCAAAAGGGGAAAGAACCAGGAAAAGCTGGAATTCTACTCAGGCGTCATCAACTTTTGGAGGAGGGTGGTGGATGGAAGGGAAGGGTAATTTTTCCTTTCCTTTCTGGGAATTCCTGCAGTTGCTATCCCTGGGGATAAAGGGCACAGCTGGGCAGGGACAAGACAGGGATCCTTAAAATCCTGGATTAATTTGGGACACAGCAGCAGCAGCAGCACAGCCAGAGAGGTTTGGTGGTGCTGGGGTGGTAGAACTGTAACTCCTCCATGGATTTTACATTCCCAGAATAATTTGGGTTGGAAGAGACCCTAAGGCTCATCCCATTCCACCCCCTGCCATGGGCATGGACACTTCCCACTATCCCAGGCTGCTCCAAGCCCCCCCCAACCTGGCCTTGCTCCCAAAATTCACGGGCTTGACCACACCAGCCCTTCCATGTTCTCCTCCAGCAGAGGGTCCCCAGGTATTCCCAAATGGGAACAGGAATCCAAATGAGAATTGCATGGGAAGACTGGGCTTTCCAAAGGGGATTCCAGCTCCAGGCATGGATCAGCAGAGCTGCTGAAGGGTCACACAGCTGGGACAGCAGCTCATCCTCACAGATGAGGAGCCCTGGTGGCTTTCCAGCCTCGCTTTCCCTGAGGAGCCGGCCTGGGAGAACTGGAGCTGCTGTGGTGGGGTTACTGGGTCAGGGAAGGAGAAGCCCATGGCATTCCAGAGCTGGGGAGAATTCCAGCAGGATAATTAACACCCAGTCAGCTTCTCCAATGGTGCTGGGAACCCCTGGGAGCAAACAGAGCCTGTTCCCTTCTTGGCAGATGGAGGGTTGAATCCCAACATCCCAACATCCAATATCTCAACACCCCAACATCCCAACATCCAACACCCCAGCATCCCAACATCCCAGCATCCCAACATCCCAGCATCCCAACACCCCAACATCCCAGCATCCCAACATCCCAGCATCCCAACATCCCAATATCTCAATATCCCAACATCCCAAAATCCCAACACCCCAACATCGACATCTCCCATTGATCCTTCCAGTCCTCACTGGGATAAGGACTGAAGGTGGATGGAGATAAGGATTTTGGGGGATTTGTCCAGGTCTCCCTGGAAGGGTAGGGTTGAAGGAAACCCTGGAAGCGAGTTTGGAACCCCAGCACCTGTCAGACCCCTCCTGTCCCCGTGGGAGAATGTGCAGTTTTATTCCAAGGGGGAATCACAGAAGGATTGGGATGGAAAAGACCTTTAAAGGTCATCCAGTCCAACCCCCTGCCATGAGCAGGGACAGATCCAGGCCTGGAGAGGGATTATTCCTCAGGAACTGGAGGGACAAGACACAGGGAATGGCTTCCCACTGCCAGAGGGCAAGGAGAGATGGGATTCTGGGAAAAATTCTTCCCTGTGAGGGTGGGCAGGCCCTGGCACAGGTCACCCAGAGAAGCTGCGGCTGCCCCATCCTTGGAAATGTCCAAGGCCAGCTTGGATGGGGCTTGGAGCAACCTCTCTCCCATGGCAGGGATTTGGAATTAAATCATCTTAAAGATCCCTTCCAACCCCACTCATTCCAGGATTCTGGGATCCTACATCAGTTCAGCCTCCCCTGTGTTCACAAAACCTGGATTACTTTTAACATAGGGATTTTTTTTTTCTGGTGAGGAGGTGAAAAAGTGGAAAAGGATCCATTCCTGCCCAGAAGGGACAAGTCTGGATGAGTGTGGAGAGAGCTGGAAAGAGCTTCACCCTCTGGAGAGCAGAACCATCCCAACCATAGGAATATTCTCAATTTTTAGGAATGTAACAGCAGGAAAAGGGATATTCCAAAGTCTCACTGAGTGCAGGCAGGGTTAGAGCAAGGTTTTTCCAGCAGGATTTGGAGGAGCTCATCCTCCTGGGGGATTTTTCCAACAAAACTCCTGAGCCAATTGCTCTTCCAGTGCTTTCCTGACAGGATATCGATCTCTCCTCAGGTGTTGGGATTTGAGTGCTGGCAATTTGAAGTGGATTATTCAGGTGCCCATCCTGGCAGCTATCGTGGTGAGTAGGGGGTGAGAGAGGGGCTGGGAGACCTCTGGGACCTTGGGAAGAGCTGCTCCAGGATTCCCTACTCCAATTGCCCTGTTATCCAAAATCCTGCCTGCTAATAATCCCCACACATCCACTCTGAGGGGTCTGCGTTGGTCCTGCCTGGAATTTTGGCAGCTGAGTGTTTGTGAGGGACTTCAAGGAGAGAAAACCCCCACATTTTTAGTGCTAAGACTCTAAAATCATCGATGAAGCCAACATCCAAGGCAATATTCCCAACCCAGACGATCCTGGAAACTCTCAGGGGTCACAACACGTTCCTTGCAGGCATCTCCAGTGGGAAGAGGTGGAATTTGGGATCTGTAGCTGGACCAGAGCTTTTCCCAGGCACGTTTCAGTGTCATCCCGTTCTTTCTGAACTGGTGAAAGCTTGGGAAGCCTGAGTTGGGACGGGAAATGAAACCATCCCAGCTTGGGTTGGATCTTTAATCACCGAGGGTGGATTATTCCAGAGGGGAAAGAAAGGATCCAAGTGACATTATCCCAGCGTTAAAGGGTGTTAAAAGATTTCATTACCTGCACCAGGCAAATTCAATTACACCCTAATTAATGGCTTCATTAATTGAATTCTCTCTTCCCTGCTCTCTTTATTTGGGTTCCCCATGGAATCCGTGTGAAAGAGCTCAGGCACTCCCTCAAATCCCATCCCCCTTTCCCACTCATCCGTGAGAGGTGCCTGCAGGAATCTCCCCATGGCCCAGAGGGTTTGGGATCAGGCTCTTCCTCACAAATCTGGAGTCGCTGGAAGATGCCCAGTGTGGGTGAGAAGAGCACCAGACACACAGAGAGCAGGAAATTTTTCCGAGGTGGATGCGCTCAGCTCTGCCGTTAGGTGAGGGTTTTGGGGTTTGGGGGGGCTGGATTTCATCCCTTGGGTGGAAATGCTCCACCTGGCTCCAGCAATTCCTTGGAAGAGACCACATCTTTGGAAATTGGCCAGTCGAGACTGGAGAAGAAAGTTCAGGCTCCTCAATTAAATGAATTCCAGCAACCCCAGCGCATTTCATTTAAAGGCCAATTAGCAGAGGAGAAAGAGCCCAATTGAGGCTCATCCTTGGAAAAATAAGGTTTCTCCAGGAGGCTGTGCCTGCGCCCTGGCAATTTGCAAATGCAGCTGTTTATTATGCAAAAATATTCCGCGGGCTGCGCCTGTTTAATTTCTGTGGGTTCGTATTGTTCCCTTGGCTGCTCCTGCCATTCCCACGTTGCTGGAGTGAGTCCTGCATTTTCTGGATGAGATTTTGGAGGGGTTTAAAATCCCTCCACTTTCTGCTAATTTTGGATGTGATTCCCTTGTCTGGATTTCTTTTCACATTTAGGGAAATCAGAGGAGCTGGGTGTGATGAGGTTGGGCGTCTTTAATTTTGCCAACAAATGCAGAGCAAGGTCCCACTTTGGAGCCTTTAAAGCTGGAAAAGCTCCCACAGAGACACAAATCCTGCTTGGTTTTTCCCTTCCAGAGGGGTTTCCAAAGAATTAAATGCCCCCAGGCTCTGTGCTGCCCTGCCTGTCGGTCTGTCCGTTCTTCCCTTACAATTCCTGCGCCAGGCAGGAAATTTCAGCCAAATGGAACTCAGGGAGTGGGGTTGCAGGGATGTAAAATCCCCACAAACCTCATGAAAACAGGGAAATGGATATGGGAGAGAATTTTCACTCATATCCCAGCGATGGAAAGGGTATGGCACGACCTTCCCTGCTTTTTTTTTTAATGGAGAACAATTCCAAAGGAGCTTGCACCTCCTTAAAGGAGGAGGAGCCCAACCACAGGAGACCAAGCCATGGCAAAGCAGCCCCTGCTGGTTCAGCAGCTCAGGGAAAATTCCTGGGTTTAATTCCCAGTTTTACCAGCAAGGAACTGGTGAAAACTGGTTCCAGCTGACCATGGGCACGCCTCTCCAGTGGTTGTGGTGGGATCTCGGTCACGGATCTGCTCCGGCTCCAGGCAATCCAGGGAGGTCTCCAGCTTGAGGTTCACCATGGTCCCTCCCTGGAATTCCAAACCTGTGTGTGGTGTGGGAATCTGGGATCCAAACGAGACGGGGTCGACCGATGTGGAGATTAAAAGATGATTTATTGCCAAATCAGTCTCAGGGCAGGGTGGGACCTTCGGGTTGTTACATTCGGCGCCACGACACCAGAAAACCATTTTAATTCCAGTTACAATGCATTTTATCGATTTCTTAGCCAATCAATTACTCCCAGAAAGTTCTCTGGTGTCTTCATAAGAATTAATCCATTAATTAATTAATTAATCCATTAATTGTTACGTTTGCTACATTTCTGCTGCACTACGTCTCTTTTTTATCCAATCATATAATTCTACGAAAACCCATTGCTGTACCTTGAGTTTTAACAACTCCATAAGAGGTTCTACCACCAAACTTCAATATTTTCTATTAAAATTGCTGCACCTTTAACAACTCCATAAGAGGTTCTATCACCAAACTTTAATATTTTCTATTAAAATTGCTGCACCTTGAACAACTCCATAAGAGGTTCTATCACCAAACTTTAATATTTTCTATTAAAATTGCTGTACCTTGACTTTTAACAAATCCATAGGAGGTTCTACCACCAAACTTTAATATTTTCTATTAAAATTGCTGCACTTTGACTTTTAACAAATCCATAGGAGGTTCTACCACCAAACTTTAATATTTTCTATTAAAATTGCTGCATCTTTAACAAATCCATAGGAGGTTCTACCACCAAACTTTAATATTTTCTACCATCTTGCTGAACGTATTGATTTTTTTCCATGAGGCTTATTTCTACTTGCTTGAAGCATATTTCTGTACAAAACACAAATGACAGTTTTATTTTTAATATTCTAAACCCCTGAGCCTTCTCCAAGGTCAGACTTTGTGTCCATCTCTGAGCCTGAACACTCCAGGCCTTGGGAGCTCTCTAAATTTCCAACAATATGTGGGAATTTGGTGCCTTGAGGCTCCAGAAGGATCCATAGGGATTCTCCAACAGCATGGATCTGCTCAGGATGGTTCTGCCTGTACCCTCTCCATAATCCCATGGATGGGTTGGGCTGGGCCAGCAGCTGGAGGAATCCAGGGAAGCCAAGCTCTGACAAAGATGGGAATCTCCCCAGGGTCAACCCATCTTCCCTCCCCACCAGGGGTTGCCATTAAATTTTCCTCCGCGTGTTCCTGCAGGACAAGAGTGGGAATCATGGAGTCATGAAGGTTGGGAATGTTCTCCCAGGTCAAGTCGAGCTATTCCTCCAGCTCCACCATGGGCACCACTAACCTTTGTCCCCAAGTGCCACATCCAGGCTCCCTGGGATTCCACCAGATCCCAGGATGGGGATTCCACCATTTCCCAGGATGGGGACTCCTCCAGATCCCAGCATGGGGATTCCACCAGATCCTGGGATGGGGATTCCACCATTTCCCAGGATGGGGATTCCACCACTTCCTAGGATGAGATTTCTCTTCATCCTGGGATGGGATTCCACCAGATCCAGGGATGGGGATTCTACCAATTCTCAGGATGAGGATTCCACCATTTCCCGGGATTGTATTCCTCTTCATCCTGGGATGGGGATTCCCCCGCTTCCCAGGATGGGTATTCTGCCAGATCCTGGGATGGGGATTCCACCAGATCGTGGGATGGGGATTTCACCTTTTCCCAGGATGAGCATTCCACTTCTTCCTGGGGCAGCTTTTCCAAAGGTGCTCAGGCACCACTGGAATTATCTTCAGCAGTTGGCCACAAGTTGCTCCCTTGACAATATTCCCTGACTGTCCTTGTCTGCTCCATCCTAAACCCTTCCCAGAGGAAAATCCAAAAATTCCATTGCCCTTCCACATTTTTGAGCTGTCATCTCCAGTTAGGCCCACTCTGTGTCTCCACCATGGTGCACTTGGCTTCTTCCTCTTTCCTTTTGCTCACGGAAATGTGGGAAGACATCCCACAAGTGCTCCCAGTGTTCCCGAGGAGAATCTTAATCCCAGCTGGGCTGTGAAGGACAAATAAAACCTCATTTTGGCCTTCTCCTGGTGCCTGCTGGGCTGGCTGGGATGTTTCCATGGGAGATGTCCACACCTTGTGGGCCATCCCACGTTGCCCCTGGATGTTAAAAACCCTGGGATCATTCCCGGAGCTCTCACCCCTTCCCCAGGAGGAGCTTCCATCCCCTGCCTCACCTGGGGGCACCATCAGCTGCACAACTGAGCCATCCCCACCAGGTTTTTTTTGGCAGTTCTCACGTCTTTGCTCTTTGTTTTCTTCCCCTTGCAGGTAAATTTTATTCTCTTTATCAATATTATCAGAGTCCTCGCAACCAAGCTCCGAGAGACGAATGCAGGGAGGTGCGACTCGAGACAACAGTACAGGTGAGTGACCCCTGCCCAGGGACCCCAGCCCAGGGACCCCTGCCCAGTGTCCCCCTCCTGGGGAGGGGCAGAGTCCTCAGTTCACCCCTTGGCCGTGGAGAAAGCCCAGGGTGACGCTGGTGCCACCCAAAACAGCTCCCAAACTCTGTTGTCTTCCAAGCGTGGCAATGCAGAACGAACCAGAGCAACTCAGAACCCTCCAGAAACTTCCAAATCCAACCTGCTGGAGGTTAGGGAGGGATTCCAGCTCTCTGTCCAGTTCTTGAAGCAGAAGTGCAAAAATAAGACGTTGTTTGGGCTGTTGAAGGCTTGTATCAGCCTATTTGTTTTTTTTTATTTCTCTGCTGTGCTTTGTTAAGCTTGGCCTATTTGTTAAACCTGCCCCTGGCTGAAGTGAAAACAAAGATTCCGATTTCGTTTTGTTTTTCGTTCAGTTTTCCTTTGTTCTGCCAGCCCATCTCCCCTGGCAATTCAGGTTATTTGCAGCATGGTCAAAAACTGGATGGAAAACTCAGATTGCTGGGACACCACGGCTGCTTGAGAGCTCCCAGGGCTTCTCAGGATCTCCCGGAATTGCCCAGCAGGACCCTTGGGAAAGGGGAGATGATTCGGGATGTAAACCATGAGCTCACTGCTCCCCTCTCCCTCTCCAAACACACATTTGAGGCAGGAGGGAGCTTTGGCAGGAAAACACCTCCCAGTTTTCCTCACTGCCCTGTCAGGGCTCTGATTTATCCATTTATTTACTTCTCCCCGGCCGAAGCTTTGCCATTAATTATGGTTTGGACTGGGCCTGCTCCTTTTAAAGTGTTAAATTCCCTCGGTGGTTTGCAGGCGCTGGACAGGGGCGGTGCCGGGGTTTTCTGGGAGCCGTTCCTGCCCTTCCCGGTCCCTGCCGCGCTTGGGGGCTTGCTGGAACTCTTGGCACAAGGATTAATCCCTCAATTAAAGTCACTTCCAGGCAAAGCTGATTCCCTCCGGAGCCAGCCCGGCCAAACACTCCGGGCTCTGGTGCCTCCTTGGAGTCCCCAGCCCCGATCCTGTGCTGAGGTGGAGCTGCTGCCTGGAAAAAAAAAGGAGTTTTCCAAGTGATGCTGGAGCCCAAAGCGCCCCCAGGGAGTGTTCAGCTCTGCTCTGTCCTCTCCTCCTGGATATCTGGAGTAATTCCACGCCCCTCTCCTCCAGATCTGCTCATTCCACATGAGCCAGGGTGGCTCTGGGAAAAAAAAATATCTACAAATATAGATTCGATATTACAATATTCAATTATTATCAATGTGTAAAATACACATATTCCATGCATTTTCTTAGGTCAAAAATAATCTGCAGGTAGATGTAAATGTGGATTTTCCTGTCTTGCCTCAACGGAGCGGCTGAGGTTGGAAAAGGCTTCTGGAAGTCAATTCTCCAACCTCAGGGTTCGTGTAGGACCATGTGAGGAGGGAGAACCATCCCTCAGGGATGAGGGGCTTTGGCGGCTGCCGGAGCCTGAGGGTGGAATTGCAGCACGAATTCCTTGCATTCCTTTCCACCTTCCAGCCAAGATCCTGAGCCAGACCCGGAGCTGGTCCGAGGCTGGAGGAGGAATCTCGGTGTTGTCACCTCCAGCACCACATGGGGACGCGCGGAGGGTTGGACTGGCAGCAGCTTGGAATTCCGGGTGGAATTCCACAGCACCTGTGTAAACATCCCACATACAAGGGGAGCAGGGGACAGCCATGAGCGGTTCGTGCCTGGGGACAAACCGGGAATGTTCATCCATAGAATCCCAGGATCAGAGGATCACAGAAGCACAGGATCACTGAATCCCAGGATCACAGAAGCACAGGGTCATAGGGTCACAGAATCACAGGATCACAGAATGACAGAATTCCAGAATCACAGAGTCACAGAATTCCAGAAACACAGAGTCACAGAATCACAGAATGATGGAATTCCAGAATCACAGAATCAGAGAATCACAGGATCACAGAATCCCAGAATGACAGAACTCCAGAATCCCAGAATCACCAAATCACAGAATCCCAGAATCACTGAATCACAGAATCACAGAATCTCAGAATCACAGAATCACAGAATCCCAGGATCACAGAATGTCAGAATTACAGAATCCCAGGATGACCAGGTTGGAAGAGCCCTCCAGGACCATCGAGTCCAACCCAGCCCCAGCCCCTCACCCAGGCCCTGGCCCCCAGTGCCACAGCCAGCCTGTTTGAAACACACCAGGGATGGGGACTGCACCACCTCCCCAGGCAGAACATTCCAGCACTTTATTCCTCTTTCTGTGAAAAACTTCCCCTGATATCCAGCCATCCCTCTCAGGGTTTGTGTTCCCAGCCCCTCTCCAGCCTCAGTGCCTCCTCTGGACTCTCACCAGAGGAGCTCCAGTCTCCAGATCCTTCCTAAACTGAGCACCCAGAACTGCACACGCACTAATTCCTACTGTATCCCTTTATTTTTTCCCCCTGCAGGAAGCTGCTGAAATCTACCCTCGTCCTTATGCCTCTGTTCGGCGTTCACTATATTGTTTTCATGGCTATGCCATACACAGACGTGTCAGGGATTCTTTGGCAAGTTCAAATGCACTATGAAATGCTGTTCAACTCTTTCCAGGTACGGGAAACCCCGGGAATTTCAAGGGGGGTGGGGGGTGTGATGCCTTTGGTTTTAGCTGTTATATTTTTTACATTCTGGGCTGTTTGGGTGGGTGGGTTTAGGTTTCACACTCAGTGCTGCTGAGCTCTCTTCTCAGAGCAGGGAGACAAAACAATTCCTGCTCCACTTTGGGACCAAGGACAGAAATTTCAGGCCCAAGAGCAAAACCAAGGGGGCAGGAAGAGAGAAAACCCAGGAGGGTGGAGCTGCACCAGCTGGGGCTGGAACTGGACACTGAACCCCAAAGTGCTGCTGGAGCAGAGCTGAGCCAAGGCTGGGACCTCGGGGCTGGTTCTTCATTTCTGTGCCCGTTTTGGGGCCCCCCTGGGTGTGGGCACTGCCCAGGGTGCCCAGGGAGGCCTTTAATAAATCCCAAATTTATCCTTTCCTCTGGCTAGTCCTGCTCCAGGGCAGCCCCAGGGAGAGGAGGGACACGTGGGTGCAAGGCTGGCTTTGGAAGCAAGGCTGGCTTCACAGAATTAATCCATGAGGAGATCTGAAAATACCTGAGCCTCAAATCCGGTTTTTTTGCAAACAAGAAAAGGGGGCAGGATGTTTGTCCAGCAAAAAAATGTTTTTCCCAATGCACCCCAGGATCCCACTGGCCTCTTGTCCCCCAGGACTCTGCTGGCTCAGGGACAGCTCCTTGTCCACCAGGAACTCCATCCACAGGGAATTTTCTCTGTTCCACTCTCCCACCCCATTTCTCACACACATTTTCCACAGTGGGTTTTGAATGTCCCCAACCTCACAGAAGCCCCGGGGGTACTGGGCAGAAAAGAGACCCAAATATCCCTAAATTCCCATTAATTTGTTGTTTCTTCCTCCTTCCAGGGATTTTTTGTTGCCATCATATACTGTTTTTGCAACGGAGAGGTGAGTCACGAACGTTTAATTCCCTCCCTTCTTGGGTTAATTCCCCACCCAGGTGGATGCACATCAGCACATCCTCATTTTTCAACAACAAACAAACCTTATTTTGCACTCCACTGTCTCTCAGTCCACATAAAAAATTCAAATCCTCAATTTTTTTTTTTTTTTTTCTGGTGGAAAACCCCCAGGTCAGTATGGCACCAATAAATGAGCTACTGGAAGCAGCTAATGGAGAAAAGAAGTGGAATTTTTAATTTCCTAGCACAAGCGCTGCTTCATTTCAAATTAAGGAGAAAAATAGATTGAAAGAGTCACTGATCAACAAAAAAAAAAAAAAAAAAAAAAACAAAACCAAAAAAAAAAAAAAAAAACCCTGGATTTTTCCAGGCTCTTTCGAAATTTTTATGTATTTCCAGAATAATATACTTTAATTTCCTCATTTCCATTAATTCCCTCTATTGCTGCTAATTAAGAAAGTAGATGGTCAGCACCTGCAGCCCAGGGAAGAACTTTATGAAATTTATGGATTTTTAAGTGGAATATATAACCTAAACCTATGGATTTTTAAGGGGAATATGTAACCTAAATCTATGGATTTTTTTTTGAAAGGGGAATATGTAACCTAAACCTATGGATTTTAAGGGGAAATAAAACTACGAAATCACTGTTAATGTCCTGCAAATAAAACAAGGATAAAATCTGAGGGGAATTATCTCATCCTAACTTTAGAGACCTACTTTAGACCCCGCCTAAAATCCCTGTTCTAGGGGAATTTCTCAGGATTCAGGTGCCTCTCTGGTGGTTTTCCCACTCACACTTGGTTTTCATGGGACTTGGAGACAATTCCCTCCTGGACATGCTGCTCTCCACCCCATAACCCTTGGGCAGAACTTTCCAGCCAGATGTTCTCAGCCATTCCCAGTAACCCAACATTTCATCTGGATTTTACTTGAGTTTTATGGTTTATATTTTATTTTGTATTTTATTTAATGTGAATTTGGCCCTTTCCAATGCTGCGGAATCACAGAATCTCCTGAGTTGGATGGGGAAACCCCACAAAATTCCAAACCCTCACAGAGTTTCCTCCCCACTCTACACACACCCCATTTTTCTGGCGTTTCTCTTCTCCCACTCATGCTTTTGGGTTTGGTTTTTTTTTCCCCCTTCAGGTCCAAGCAGAAATCAAGAAATCGTGGAGCAGGTGGACTTTAGCACTTGACTTTAAAAGGAAAGCCCGGAGTGGGAGCACGACGTACAGTTACGGACCGATGGTGTCTCACACCAGCATCACAAATGTAGCCACGAGAGGGGCGCTGGCCCTCCACCTCAACACCAGACTCCTTCCAGGGACCCTCAACGGCCACCGGAATTTGCCGGGTTACGTGAAAAACGGCTCCATCTCCGAGAATTCCATGCCTTCCTCCGGCCCGGAGCAGTACAACAAGGACGAGGAATACCTGAACGGCTCCGGGCTTTATGATGGAGACAGACCCACGGTGCTCGTGGAAGAGGAGAGGGAGACGGTGATGTGAGGATGGGAGGAGGAAAAACACAAATTTAAAAAACGAAACAAAACAAAACAAAACAAAAAAAACCAAATCAGCCAAACGTTCCCGGAGAGCATTTAGTGGGAAAAGACCGTCGGGCCACGCGGCGGATTCCGAGGGTTTCCATGCAGTTTCTTTGTTCTGTGGAATGAGAGATTAAGTTATTTCGGGGAAAAAACTTAAAAAAAAAAACACACAAAAAAAAAAAAAAAAAAAAAAAAAAGCGAGCTGCCGGGGTGGCCAGCGATGGTGACGCCATCCATGAATTCCGTGATCCACGTGGTAACAGAGCCAGAGCCCCACGTGGTCCTTGGATGCCTCGGCCGAGGAGGATGGGAGTGTCCCTCAGGGGAGCAAGGGGGAGGTGCTGGGAGGGGCCAAGCCCCCCCCGGGGGGCAGTGGCTGGGGCTGGGGGTCCTGCCTGGGGACACACACGGGGCTGGGAGCGACCCCGCCACCGTCGGACACGGCGGCCTTGGCTGCGACCGGTGCCGCGCTCTTCTTCCTTTGGGAATTCTCACTCCATGGCAAAACGCTCCTCTGGCGTGGGCAGCTCATGGGGGCAGGCTGGGATTGTCCTCTCCTCTCCCTGAGTCCTCTCTGAGTCCTCTCCCTGAGTCCTGGGAGCAAGGCAGGAGCTGGTGTGGTTTTAGGGTTATGGAAATGTGCGGCGTTCCTGTTCTTCCAGCGGTGGCGGAGGGAAGCACCGAGGGCAGGGAATTTGCACATCCCAGAGTGGGGTTTTGTGGCCCAAATCGGCTCCCTGGGGGGGGGGAGAACTCAGCCCTCCCTATTTGGGGGTGATCCTGGAAAAAGCTTCAGTCCTTTCTTAAAGCTGGGAATGGTTCCTTCCTCTGCCCTGTTCCACATGGAATTCTGGAATGGTTTGGGTGGGAAGGGACATAAGAGGTCACCTCATTCCAGCCCCTGGAATGCCTCCCACTATCCCAGGGTGCTCCAGGCCCTGTCCAACATGGCCTTGGACACTTGCAGGGATGGAGTATCCACAGAGTCCCTGGAAAATTAATCCAAGCCCTAACAAGGAGAAAGACTCCACCAGCAGCAAGCAGCTGCTCTCCTGAGGGCCAATCAAGGATTAATTTCCCCAAATCCTGAAGGAAGTCAGGGAGAGCAGGTGGGATCCTGAGTTTGCATCCCACATCTTTATCAGCCTTTCAGATCAGGGCCTGACCAAACCCCAGAGGAATCCAGGGAAAAATCTCCTCCCTTTGATGTGTCTGGAGTCAGAGCTGGTGGGGATGTGGTGGCTGTGAGGTTCTGACAGGGGCTGGAGCTCCTCTCCATCTGTTGAAGGTCACAGAATCCCAAAATCCCTGAGGCTGGAAAAGCCCTCCAAGGTCCTCAAGTCCAAGCTGTGCCCGATCCCCACCTAAGCACTGAGTGGGAATTCCTTGGACACCTCTAGGGATGGACACTCCAAACCTCCCTGGGCAGCTCCATCCAATTCCTGACCACCCTTTCCATGGAGAAATTCCCCCTGGAGTCCCACCTGAGCCTCCCCTTGAAGCTGTTCCCTCTTGCTCTGAACAGAAATCTTTGACTGCCAATATTTATTTGTGATGTTCTCTTCTGGTTTCACCTCATCAAAAGAAGCCAAGCCTCATCAGAACCATTTCCCACCCGAATAAGACTTATCAAAATTATCAGCTTCTCAAAAATTAATCCGTTTTCCTGCTCCCTTCTCCTGCCCCTCCTGATTTTCTGGCTCAAAGACATTTCTGAGCTATCATTTCACTGCTGGAACAAAGCAAAAGCACCAAAAAAACCCCAGCCAGTGACTCACTCTTCGCTTGTGTTTATTGCTCAAGATTGAGAACATTTGACAATCCCTCAAAAATTCAAGGAATCGGCAAAAGCCGTAAATTTATTTATAAACAAACACAACCCCCCTCCTAAAACTGCAGCTCTCACTGAAATGAATTCCACACTGGATAATTTAGGATTAAAATAAATCAAACCTGTTGTTAAACGCAGATAAAATTTACAGGCACTAGGGTAGAGCAGGGGGAAGAAATTTTTAATTTTTTTTAACCCTTTGAATTGCAAATCATAAATAGATTTTTTTTTTCCCTTGAATGTTTCTGTGCATGAGCAACATCCATGCAAAAATTGGGAAAATGCTGACACCAAAACAGAGGGAAAGCTGCCACGAAGGCCCAGCAGGATCTGTTTGTCACAGCATGTTCCCATCATTCCTGGGCTGATCCCAAACTCTTGATCGAGTGTAATGGATCAGGATCTGCTACCTGGAGATCCCTCCTGGATTTTAGTGAGGAAGAATCGGAGCTGGAATGTCTGGAAAGAGAGAAGAAGCCCCAGTTTCAGGTTGGGATTTGCCCTGGAAGGACAAAAGGGATGATCCCATTGGAGCTCAGCCAGAGCCTTTGGATTCAGAGCAGGCTCCTCTTCCCTTCCTCCTCCACTGGGAGCTGAGGACATTTCCTGAGGAGTTTGTCCCCATCCAAAGCTCTGGGTCCACCAGGGAGGACAGTTTCTCTCCTGTGGGATTTTCCCATGGAAACATGGTCCCAAAGGCCACAGGAGACAGAAACCTTGGAGGGGAGGATTCATTTTTTCTGGATTCATCCACTGCCCTCCACGAATCCTGCAGGAATGGCAGGGCTTGTGCCCATCCTGGTTCAGATCCAGCATGGGATCATGGAGCAGGGAGAGCAGATTGGAGATGGGGGGTAGCAAGAATAACATGGGATGGTTATCATGGAATTGTTATCATGGAATCATTGTTATGGAGTCGTCATCATGGAATTGTTACCATGGAATTGTTGTCATGGAATCATCATCATCATGGAATCCTTGTCATGGAATTGTTGTCATGGAATCATCCCAGAACGAGTTGGGCTGGAAAGGCCCTCAAAACCCATCCCATTCCATGGGATGGGACACTTTCCACTATCCCAGGTCTCTCAAAGCCCTGCCCACCTGGAAAAACAGGAGAAGAAACTTTCCCAAGTTCACCTCAAGGAGGAGGCGAAGACCCAAAGGAGCTGTTCCCTGTATTTTCCCAGTTTTCCCTCCCCCTCTGTGGCAGGTCTGTGCCCGTTTTCCTCTCATCCCAGAAAACATCTGGCAATGCTCTGGAGTTCTCTGGAGCCTCTCCCCTCTCCAAGCCAAGCTGTGCTTTGCAGTATCCCGGCTGACTGGCTCACTTGGAATGTCCCTGGAATCCTTTGGAGCTGGGTCCTCTTCTCCAGAGCCACATGTGGGGCTTGGACAGGGAATCTCACCCCTGGCAGGTTCCTCTGTTGTTCCTCTTCTCTTCCAGGCCACAGCAGCTGAGTTCTCCTCGTGATTCCTTGCTCCATGATCCCGCTCTTTCCTGGGATTTGACAGGGGTTTAATCTCCCTTTTATGTTTTTGGGATGGCTTTTGGCAGCAGTTCTGCCGCTCCTGCTCCTCCTGGATAAGTGCAGACAATTGCTTCTCTGCCTCCTCCATCCTCCTTGGTCCGGGTTCAGATGAGATCATGTCTTGTCCTGCCCCTCATCATTCCTCAACTCCCCTCCTCGTCCTGTCCCAGAGCCAAAAGAGTTCACCAAGATCTCCCAAAACCGAATTTTTCAGCTGGGGATTGGCTTTGTTTATCTGTTCATGGGCAATCAGCTGGAGCTCAGGGGACATCCACAGCGCCGGGAAGGATTTTCCACTTTTTAAACCATGAAAATCTGCAGAGAGCGAAGATCTCCAAAGTTTTTACTCCTCCTTGTTGTCTCGACAAGCTCAGTGGCTGAAAGGGTTTTAGATTTCAGGTTCTGATGTTTCAGAAAGTTAAGAAACCTCGTTTATAGCTTGGGTTCTTTTGCTCTCACGTCCTCCTTGGTGATTCCAGGTTCTCCTTGATGTTTTCATTCTTCCTTGGTGTTCCCAAGACCTCCTTGATGTTTTCAAGTCCTCCTTAGAGTTCCCAGGTCCTCCTCAGTGTTCCTAAGTCCTCCTTGGTGATTCCAGATTCTCCCTGATGTTTCCATGTTCTCCTCGGGGTTCCCAGGTCCTCCTCAGTGATTCCCAGGTCCTCCTTGGTTTTTCCAAATCCTTCTTGATCTTTCCAAATCCTCCTTGGTGATTCCAGGTTCTCCTTGATCTTTCCAAATCCTTCGTGGTGGTTCCAGGTTCTCCTTGATGTTTCCACATCCTCCTCAGTGTTCCCAGGTCCTCCTCGGTGTCCCCAGGTCCTCCTTGGTGTTTCCAAGCCCACCTTGATGTTCCCTCCTCAATGTTTCCAGGTCTTCCTTGGCCATTTAAAGCTCAGAGACGTCACACAAATTTTGCTGAGACACAAATCCTTTGGATGTGCTGCAGTGGGTGATTAACTCCAAACTAATTGGCTGTCAAGGATTTTAATGGACCTCGCTAAATCTCCTAATCCTGGTTTTTCTCCCCTCAGTGCTGACAGGAACCATCACTGCCTGCTCTTTGCTCTGTAGGAGGTTTGGGACAGTTTGGAGCCAGGATTTTCTTCTGGGAGCCTTTTCCCACACTTAATTCTTTTTTCCAAACTCTCCCTCCAAAACAATCCCAAAATCTTATTTAAATAACTTAATTCAGCATTTAATTTTCCCTTTTAACTGGGTGCAAACTTGGTTGGAGTGAAGGATTTATGGTTCAAAGCCAATCTCAGCTGGCAGTTCCCAAACCAATCCAGAGCTTTGGGATGGGAATGTGATTTCCTTGGGTCTCGTTATTCTCATCACACCTGGAGTGGAGTTCAGGTATCCCGAGGTGGGAGATGACTCCCAAATAGTCCTAAATCTTGGTGGAATTGTGGGAAAAGGGCACAGAGAGCAGGGAAAACACTCGTTGTGTTTGTGCCCCACCCCAGGAGGATTTCAAACAATAAAACAGAAATCTTAAGCTATTTTTATTTATTTTCTGGAGTCCTGCTGAGTGCTCTGCTGGGCTCTGGACAGTGTCTGGAATGCTGGCTTCTCCCAGTTCTCAGTGCTGGATAAAACCTCTCCAGTGAGTGGGCAGAGACGCTCTGAGCCGGGCTCCAGGGCAGGGCAGCTGGAAGGGCTCCGATGTGGATTTGATATTCCCTGGCATGAGGCAGGAGATGCTGGGCCCAAGGGAATTTGGAGTAACTCAGAGCAGCTCTGCAGCTAAAGCAGAGCTCAGGACTCAGGTCCAGTTTGCAGAATGGATTTCAAATCCAGCTTCCAACTGCAGCTCCAGAAAGGCTCTGCTGAGAGTTACAGACCAGGCTCAGTGCTGGGATTAAATCCAAGGACACCCAATGATCAGCTCGACATAAACCAATCCCATTTATTTTTCCTTTCCTTTCCTTTCCTTTCCTTTCCTTTCCTTTCCTTTCCTTTCCTTTCCTTTCCTTTCCTTTCCTTTCCTTTCCTTTCCTTTCCTTTCCTTTCCTTTCCTTTCCTTTCCTTTCCTTTCCTTTCCTTTCTTTCCTTTCCTTTCCTTTCCTTTCCTTTCCTTTCCTTTCCTTTCCTTTCCTTTCCTTTCCTTCTTTCCTTCCCTGAAACTTCCCTGAAACTTCCCCTACTTTTTCTCCTTCTATTTCCCATCCTTGCAGCTGAATTCAGTCCCTCCACATTTTCCCACCATTTTCCAGGTTTCCAGTAGCCCCAGAGCACGCAAAGTTCCCGACAATATCAACATTTTGCCAAGATTTGGGAGTCAAGAGGAGAAAAGAAGATCCTGGGGGAGCATTAAAAGAAACATTAACTCGGGTTCCTCTGAACTCTTTCCCACGGAGCAGGGAAGGGTTTCCAGCCCAGCATTTCACCCTCCAAGTGAACTCCTGTTTTCCTCAAGGATCTGGACTCAGAGTTCCCGAGTTCCCAGGAATCTTTCCGCCGTGTCCAGGGTTTGGCGTTAGAGCTGAGACAACGTTAAAATATTCTTGCTTCATTTGAGCTTCGCCTCTTCACCTGCTCCTGTGGTTTTGTGGGTCGGTGCTGTCTGGTTGGAGTTGATCCAGTTGGGCTTTTCCAACCCCAGAAATTCCCTGATTCTCTGGGAATTCTCCTTTGGGAACTCTTGTCCCTTGAGCTGCCTTTGCACCCGGGGCACGTCACAAAATCTGCCCCCGGAGAGGAATTTCCAGGCGTTTCTCAGGGCTGGAAATCAGCTGAATGGAAAAGTTCTGGAAAACTCAGCCAGTTAATCAGGAATAATTAATGAGGAACTGCAATAAATCTGATTTATTTCCAGCCTGGCCAGCACAGATCTGACAGGGATAAATTAGTGCCTAATTAGGATTTCTCCTAATTGGAGGAATATTATGAGAACAAAGGGGGGAAGGTGGGGTGTGGCAAAATTAGTACATCTTCCTTTTTATCCTCACTGCCACTTTTCCTTCTTTTTTCACTGGAAAAAGAGGTGAATTAGAACAAACCCAGCTTGAGAACACAGAATTCCAACCCATTTCCCCTGGGTCCCACGGAGAAACTTCTCCCTTCAACTGGCGCAATGGTTTTCCTGGCATTTTAAGTAAGGAATTCAATGGAATTTAATTATTTCCTCGGACCAAGGGTTGATGATTCTGGGCTAATGATGGAAGGTGCAAACCCAGAGGTGCTGGCACAATTTGGGATGAAATCCTGATCCCATGAAAATCAACACCGAGGTGTCTGTTGATTTCCAGGGAATGGGTTTCACCCATAAGTTCTGAAGCAGAAAAGGGGAATGATTCAAATAAATTCCTTATTCCCAAAACCTGAATTGGCATTGGGATTTCAGGATGTCCTCATCCTTCAGATCCAGGATCCAGCAGGATTCTCTGAAAATTCTTCATTTTCTCTGGGTATCAGCTTCCCCCTGTGGAGATTTCGGATGTGGGGGACACTTGGCTGGAAAGAGCTGGAATTGAAATGTTTGGGATGGAGGGATCAGTGCATGCCTGGCTCCCAAAACTCCCAGGGTTGCATCCTCTGAAATAGGGACACGAAATCAATTGGAAAGGCAGCTGAAGCCCAGCTGAACTGAAGGTGGCTCAGGTGCCTGGAGAGGGGAACTAAACCAGGAGAAACGGCATCGATTTAAGGCAGAGCTTTATGAGACGTGAGCCAGCCTCAACACAGACCTGAGCCCTTCTGGCCAGGACAGCCTTTGACCTCGTTCTCTATCCAAACAAATCCTTCTTCCCTGAGAACTGCAGGAAAGGAGGAATGGGAGAATCCTGGGATGTCTGAGGTTGGAAAGGAGCTTAAACCCTGCCCAGTTCTGGTTCCATGGTCAGGGAATTATTTTCCACTCCCCCAGGTCCTCCAAGCCCTGCCCAAGGTGGCCTTGGACAAGAAGCCATTTGTTGTTGAAGGTGGGATTTTTGGAAGGCCAGGCTGGATGAGGTGGAGCTGCTGGGACAGGAGTGGTGGTGGTGGGAGAAGAGGAAGGACAGGCCCAGCCGAGCACCAAACCCATCCCATAATCCAAATCCAATCTCCCCCCAACGGGATTCGTTATGAGACAAAGCTGCTGCTAAACCCCTTTGCTCCATCTCAGCAGATTCAGGGGGACCCAGCCCTGGTGGGCACCACAAATCAGGAGGGCTGGGCTTTGGAAAAAGGGTTTTTTTCCAGGATATTGGCTCCTTTTCCCACTCGGAGCGGGAGGGAGAGGAGCAGGGGGTGTTTCAAGACCTTGTTGCCCTCCAGAAAGGGGACAAACCCCAAAAAACTATGGGATAAAGGTGTGATTCCAGAGGCATTGCCATGTGTGTGTCTCCAGGCAGGAATTGGGTTTACATTCCTCCACTTCAGCTTTCTGCATGGACCAAAGTAACGAGCGGGAAAAGGCAAACCACAGGTGTATGTAAAAGGGAATTCCAATAAAAAAGAAACCTTTATTGATTCTCATGGAACCTTCCTCTGGTGTCTTTTCCTGTCTCCTGGACTCAGAACCTCAAAAAAATCCCATTGGGAATGCCTGGATGGATGTGGGTTAATGATTCCTCTTGGGTTCATGAGGAAGAAGCTCCATGGGATCCTCCAGTTCATAAAGGACACAGAAAGATGGGAGTGACTTTCCCTGGAAACCCTGCAGGAAAAATCTCACACTGGGTGGCTTCAGAACCTCCTTAGGCTCCTGATTCTCAGGAGCACTGGGAACAATCCTGGACAGCTCCCCTCTGAGCTTCCAGGAGTCCTGGAGATGGAATTCCACTGCTGACATCCTAATCCTTCTGCCTGCTTCAGCTCCTTCACCCAGAGAATCCCAGAATGGGTGGGATGGGATGATGGGATGGTGGATGGGATGGGATGGGATGGGATGGATGGGATGGGATGGGATGGGATGGGATGGGATGGGATGGGATGGGATGGATGGGATGGTCAGATTGGGTTGGGTTGGGCTGGTTTGGGTTGGCTGGATTCTTTGGGTTGGAAGGGACCACACGGAAGATCCAGGGCCACCCATTTCAGGATGCCCTCATCTTTCAGATCCAGGATCCAGCAGGATCCCTGGACATCCAGAGGTAGGAGAAGGTCTGAGGGGCACCTTCCTTTCCAAAAATTCTTCATTTTCTCTGGGTATCAACTTCCATGTGTGGAGATTTCAGATGTGGAGGACACTTGGCTGGGAAGAGCTGGAATTGAAATGTTTGGGATGGAGGGATCAGCACATGCCTGGCTTCCAAAATGCCCAGGGTTGCATCCTCTGAAGTAGGGAACACAAAATCCACCATCCCAGGGTGCTCCAAGCCCTGTTTTATATCCAACCTGGATATGGAATGGCCCCAGTCTCACTGAAAGAAAACTCTCCACTAAAGTGGGCCTCAGGACATTGTGGATTCTGGAGCCATTTTTTTTCTGGACTGACTGAATCAGAGGGGCAGGGCTGGAGTGGGAGGGAATTCCAAGGAGGGTCTGATGGACCTGAGCAGCCAAAGCAGTAGGAATGGCATTCCATGGAGGACTACCCCAGCTTCCCTGGGATTGTATTTGACATTTGCAGGGGGAGCAGCATCTGCTGGTGCCGGCTCCAGCCTCCTCCCTGTGCAGAGCAGAGCTCCAGGGCACCCACGAGGGGCCACTGACACCTCCGGGGCTGCCCTGGAGCAGGGACCAGCCAGAGCAAAGGACAAATCCGGGATTGATGGAAAGGCCTCCCTGGACACAGCCTGGGCAGTGCCCACACCCAGGGGAACCCCAAAATGGGCACAGGATGGAGCCCAATGGGCCACGAGGCCCCAGCCTTGGATCAGTTCTGCTCCAGCGCACTTTGGGGTTCATGGTCCAATCCCAGCTCCAGGGGATGCAGCTCCACCCTCCTGGGCATTCCTTGGCCTCCCAGGGAAGGGTTGGATTGGCCCAAGAAGAATTCCAACAGCACTCATTGCTACAGAAAAGAAAAAAATATTAACTCAAATTTCAGTTGATTTTTCTCTTGGTTGTGTCATTCCATGATGATCCAGAAATACATTCCACGATCCAGAAATCCATTCCATGACCTGGAAATACAGCCCAGGGCAAGCTGTAATCAGCCAGATCATTTCTTTCCTCACCCAACAATCAGGTGAACTTTCCTGAGTGGGAGTGTTTCCCCTCCATGCAGATCCATGGAATGAAACCCCCCTGCAATACAGAAATCCCAGGGAACCTCTCCTGCCTTGCCCATTGGTTTTGCTCCTGGGCCTGAGCTGTGTCTGGGCTGTGCTTGGTGCCGAGCTGGAGCAGGAATTGTTTTGTGTCCCTGCTCTGTGAGGAGAGCTCGGCAGCGCTGTGTGAAATCCAGGACTACCCACCAAAACAGCCCAGAGCCCGGAAAACACAACAGATCCAACTCCAGGCATCCCCACCAGTCCCAGAGAGCTTTCCTAAAAAGGGACAGGGCTGGAGGGATCCGTGCTGTGGGACATTTGACCAGTTCAGCTTTTCCCACCGCTTATTTTCTGTTTATTCCTCAATTTCTCCTCCATTCCCCAGTTAGGATTTAGGGCCGCCCTCAGGGAGATGCTGTGCAGCCTTTTATCCAAGGAAAGTTAAGGAAAACAGTGTGGGAAAGGCTCAGTCTTAACGTGAGGTGAAGGGAAGGCTCAGATTTGCTGAACTGAGTCATCCCAGGAATTGTTTTCCCCATGGCTGGTTCAGGGAAGCGGGTCTGGAGCGATCCATTAAGGCCAGGACTGGGAGAAGGGTTTTAAACTAAATAAGGGAAGATTCAGGCAGGATAAAAGGAAGATGAAAGTGGGGAGGGGCTGGGATGGAATTCCCAGAGAAGCTTTGGCTGCTCCTGAATTCCTGGAATTGTCCAAGGCCAGGTTGGACACAAACCATGGATAATTCTCCCCCTGAGAAACAGGGATTGCAGTTTGTGGCCAGCTCCAAATCTCTGCAGTTCTCTCTCGAAGAACAAAACCTTTGGAAAACATTTTCCACTTCTCTTCACTCCACGGAACGCCTCAAGGATTAACAAGTAATATCAGCTCTGCCGAAGGGCCTTCATCTGCTCCTGGAAAAGAGGGAACATCCAAGCAGCCCCTGGAAAAGAGGGAACATCCAAGCAGCCAAATGCTGAGTGAAAAACCGAAATTTAATCCCATCCATGTCTGTTTGGAATCAACAGCCCTTGGAGAAGGGGGAGGATGGAGGCGTGCCAAGGTGCTGACAAACAGCTGGATCCCATCTGCAGCTCTGCTTGGGCTTTCTGTAGGAATTCTGCTGGATGCAGGTCTGGGGAATGGTTTCCCTGGAGCAGCAGGTGGATCACAAAGCCACAGCGTGCGGGGGGGACAGGGGGCTTCGGCCAGGGGTAAACTGAGGCCGTGAATGCTGCAGGGTGGGAGCCAACCAGGCCATTCCATGAGTCCATCCCTGAGTTCCAGCCTCCAAACAGCTCGTGCAGAATTCCTTGGATGTATTCAATCCTGTCTGGGAGAGGGCAGAGCAGTGGAATCAGTGTGGCAAAGGAGGAAGCTGGAATTCGGATTTTGAGTTTAAGCAGGGACTCTCCTTCTAAAGGCTGCTCATTCCCAGTGGGTGCAGATCCTGTGAGTTTGGGAAGGATAGGAGAGGGATGGAGAACATTTCTGATGAGGAAAGGCTGGGAGAGCTGGGAATGTTCAGCCTGGAGAAGATAATTTTTTGGGGTGTCCTTGTTGGGGCCCTGCAGGGTCTGAAGGAGCCGCCAGAAAGATGGAGAGAGAAAATTTCCAAGGAAATTGGAGGGACAGGACCCAGGGAATGACTTAAAACTGAAAGGGAGCAGCTTCAGATGGGATTTTGGGAAGGAGTCCCTCCCTGGGAAGGTGGGGAGGCCCTGGCACACATTCCCAGAGAAGCTGCAGCTGCCCCTCAAGGACTGGAAATTCCATTTGGGTTTTGAAGGAAATGTTCTCTGGAAACAACCACAGGACCCCAGAAACTGAATCCTGAGAGGAAAACCCTCTTGGAAAAGCTGCAGTAAATTCAGAGGCAGCAGCAAGGCTGGAAGGGCAGCGAGAGTTGTTTGAGGGAGTGTCTGGAAAGGAAAAGCCAAAAGGGAAAGAAGACACGGGCCCAATCCCGAGGGATCCGTGAGATCCAAACCAATTCCCGTTGTTTGTTGTTGGGCACATTCCCTTTGTCAGCTCCTATCTGCCAGCAGGACACCACCGGGGCCCGAGGAAAAACAACTTCAGTGAATTCCAAATCATTCTCCAGCTGAGGGATGTGGGGAACGGAGTCTTGAGTTTCAGGGGGAAAAAAAGCCAACAACTTTCAACAGCTGGAATGGTGCCAAAGGAATGCTGAAAATCCCTCAATCCCACGGTTAATTCCAGCCAGGTTTGGAGGTTTTGTCTCCTCTCTGTCCCGTTCATCCTCCCTCCAACACCTTCCCTGATCTTGGTGTGGGGTTGGGGTAAAGCCCTTCCATAAATCTCCCAAGATGTTGAGAAGCGGGAATCCTGGGGAGGATCCCAAAAACACGAGGGGGACACGAGATGGAAAAATTGCAAAAAAAAGGATTTGCTCTGAAAAAAAAGGACTTGGGATTTTTCCAGTTGAAACTGGAACGTGCTAAAAATCCAGGATGATTCCCAATAAAGGTTTGTTTCCAATAATTTTATGGAGCACTATAAAAATCAGAAAAATTATTACTATTATTATTGTTGTTGTTGTTATTATTATTACTTTTATTATTATTCCTTTAAGTTTGGAGTCAAGCTCTCCACTGCCTCTAAATCACTGAAATTCTGGGAATGTCAGCTCTGGGATTTTAATCAGACTGGATTCTCCTAATTGTCCCCAAATCCAGACTTGGGGGGACACTGAGGGACTCTGACGTCACGGTGGTCACATTTGGGGATTTAATGATCCCATTTCTTTTCAATCCCACAAATTCCATTTGAGGCTCTTTGGAGAATCGGATTAGAGAGACAAAACTGGGTTTTATTCTCTGCCCAGACAACTCTTTCACAGCAGGTAATAAACAACCTTATTTTTATGCTGTGATCGAATTAAAATCTGGATCAAATCAAATTCCGAGGGCATCTCCCGGCTCCAAACAGCTCGGATTCGTTTATGGCATCTGAAATGATTCATTTCCTCAATAAAGTCCTTTTCCCTGGTAAATTCCATTTATTTGATATGTCTCCAACTCCACTAGCCCTGTGCAGGGCAGAAGAAGCTTTTCCATCTTCCAGATTTCGGGAGATTCCATGAAATCTCTCTCCGGAGCAGAGCAAGGAGGTTTTGTCCTCAATCTCAGGGTTTTGGACCCCAAAAACATTCCAGCCAGCTCCCAGCATTTCCTGTTGTGCTTTTCCCTGTCCTTGCCGTGTTTATATCCAGCCCAATCCAAGGGGAGATTTCCAAGAACCT
The DNA here is from genome assembly GCA_032173965.1 of Sitta carolinensis. Taxonomy (NCBI): domain Eukaryota; kingdom Metazoa; phylum Chordata; class Aves; order Passeriformes; family Sittidae; genus Sitta; species Sitta carolinensis. The sequence goes on along the minus strand of CM063284.1, from coordinate 1,215,151 downwards.
GGAAGTCATTAAAATCCTTATAAAATCCTATAGAAATCGCTGCTCTGCACTCTGGAATTTTCCCTGGAAAATGTTCCTGGTGACATTTTCTACATTCCCTTTCTCCTCATCACAGCAACTTCCCCAGGGATTTCTGGGAGCACCAACTGCTCTTATTCCCACCTGGATCCCCTCAACAGGTGAATTAAACCCAATCCACGTTTATTTTGTTCTCTCTTCCCAGACAGAACTGAACACTGGAAAATTCCCTCGGAAGGGTAGAGGTTAAAGATCCTTCATTCCCTGAAAATCTGGGAGATTCCTGGTGCCACCACCAAGGGAAGAACCTCAGCTGAGAGACCAGGAGCCGACCTGGACACAGCAGTGGGGTGGGAATCTCCAGAATGGGAAAGACCTGGATCTGTTGGAGCAGCTCCAGAGGAGGTCATGGAGCTGATCCAGGCTAGGAGAGCTGGGAATGTTCCCCTGGAGAGGAGAGGGATCCAGGGAGAGCTCAGAGCCCCTGGAGGGGCTCCAGGAGAGCTAGAGAGGGGCTGGGGACAGGGATGGAGGGACAGGACACAGGGAATGGCTGCAGAGTAGGATTGGATGGGATACTGGGAAGGAGAGGAGAAGCTTTGGGGTGACCTCAGGGTGACCCTGCAGGACCTGGAGGAGCTGCAGGAAAAATGGAGAAAGACAATTCCCAAGGGATGGAGCTAGAGGACCCAGGGAATGGCTTCAGAGTAGGATTTGATGGGATCTTGGGATGGAATTCCTGGCTGGGAGGGTGAGGAGGGACTGGGCTGGAATTCCCAGAGAAGCCCTGGCTGCCCCTGGATCCCTGGAATTGCCCAAGGCCAGGCTGGATCCCCTGGGACAGTGGGAGCTGTCCCTGCCCATGGAATGATCCTTATGATCCCTTCCAACCCAGATTATTCCGGGATGTCTCGATATTCCCCTCTGCGACTGCTCTTTTAATCCAAAATTTCTGATTTTCACGGCAAAACTCTCCCCAGCCAACCCATGGCAAAGCCCTGGAAGAGCAGAGCAGGGACAGCACTCCTGAGGGAAGCTCAGGAATATCCCAGCTGATCCCAGCCAGGAATAGCACTCTGATTTTTCCCAAAAGAGGGGAAAAATTCTAATTCCATAATTCCATTCTAAAATAGTCCAAATTCTAAATAAATAAATTCAATAAACTAAATATTCTAAATTCTAAATAAATAAAATAAATAAATTCAATAAATTAAATTTTCTAAATTCTAAAAGAAAAAAAATAAGGAAAAAAAAATTAAAAGAAGAAATTCCAGGATTCCAGGACTCTGAGCAGGTGGGGAGCTGTCGGGAAATAAGAAATCAAACAATTCCAAGCCAATTAAAAGCCAATTAATGTGAATTTCCTTGTACCATTAAGCAAACCCTGTTGAGCTCTGGGGGATAATATTCCAAGGAGCAGGGATGTGACGAGATTCCCTTTCCTTGGTCCGAAACTCCTGAATTTTTCATTCCTCTGCAGGAGGAGAGGTCCCAGGGCCGTGTCCCTGGCTTCACCTCGCCTCACACAATTCCTGCCCAGGGGAACAAAGGAAAGCTGGATCGATATCCATGGATTGATATCCATAGATAGATATCCCTGGATTGATATCCATGAATTTATATCCATGAATTGATATCCATAGATTGATATCCCTGAATTGATATTCCTGGATTGATATTCCTGGATTGATATCCCTGGATTGATATCCATAGATAGATATCCCTGGATTGATATCCATGAATTTATATCCATGAATTGATATCCATAGATTGATATCCCTGAATTGATATCCCTGGATAGATATCCCTGGATCAATATCCCTGGATAGACATCCCTGGATTGATATCCCCAAATTGATATCCATGAATTGATATTCCTGAATTGATATCCCTGAACTGATATCCCTGAATTGATATCCATAAATTGATATCCATGGATTGTTATCCCAGAAATGATATCCATGGACTGATATCCCTAAATTGATATCCCTGGATCGATATCCATGGATTGAGATCCCTGGATCAATATCCCTGAATTGATATCCCTGAATTGATAACCCAGGATCAATATCCCAGGATCAATATCCCTGGATCGATATCCCAGCTCCAGGACAGCCCTCCTGCCTCAGCCCAGCTGTTCCCCCCAGTTTGCTCTTCCCAGCAGGAAAAGCTCATTTTTCCATGGATTAATTGTCCCTTTTTTCCTGTCTGAGGCTCCAGGCAGGGTTGGGATCCTCCCTCCCCTCCCCAGGAGCTGTGAAATCTGGGAATTCCCCTTTTCCTGGGAATGCTGAGCTCCTGCAGCACCCCTGATTTTATCCCAGGATAAATTTGGATCCCAGGATTTTAATTAACAATGTGATCATTATACCACCCGTTTATCCACTGATAAACCTAAAGAACTCCCGATTCTGCAAATCCACGGATTCCCCCTCCTCCTAAATTTGGCTTTCCCGGGCCCTTTCCAAGGTGACAAATTCCATAAATCCCCCCAGGCACATTCCCTGATTTAATCGGGAGATTAACGAGACTCAGCCCTTGGCCTGGGCTCAAGTTTAATCCCGCCCCCCCAGCTTGGGATGTGCTGCTTTCCTGACAGAAAATGCTGCCAGAGGCTGGGAAAGCAGCAGCTCTTCCCAAAAAACCATTTGTTCCAGCCCCGGCACGGAGCTCCCAGCGGGAATTTTGGGATGTAATTCCAGCAGCCATCCCTGGGTCCTCTCCCTCCATGGAAAAACCAATATCCAGACAAAAGGGAACGTCTCCCAGGGCAGAGCTGTGCTCCAATGCACTCACCGAGACATCACAGAGACAAAACCTGCTCCAAGATGGGAATTCTGTGCCCTGGAATTACGAGGAGAGCGGATCTGGGGCCTTTTTGGGATCTTCACTTCTCCCTTTCCGTGTGGGATTTGGGACCTGCCCCCACCTCAAAGAAAGCACACCCAGGAAAGTCTCCCCCACTTCTTCCTGCAGATCCCAAAATAGTCCAAGCTCCAGCTGAAAGCCCACCCAGGACAGGGAAAAGGGCACCAAGACAGAGGGAACCGGGAGGCTCCCTTTGGAATTTCGCCTCCAGGGTCAGCCCCTCTCTCAGTTTTCCATTTTTTTTTCCCTTTGCAAATCTCACCCTCGTAGTGAGATTCCAACCCTGATCCCAGTCCACCCTCATGGATGAGTTTCCTCTCCTTGGGTGATTTTCCCAGCCTCCCTCTGGACTGATGGATTGAGTTTGGGAAGCAGAGTGTTGCTAATCCAGGGAAAACAATTCCTCCCCTTTAAATCCCCTCTGGACTAATAATCCCTGGGGATTGCCATTTCCCATGGAAAGCTAAAGTTTAGGTGAAGAGATCTTGTGGCACAGTGGTAAAACCTCTCCGGAGAGAAGCTCAGGGTGGGAACCAGAGAATCCTGGAATTTTTGTGTATGGAAGGACCCCAAAGCCCACCCCATCCCAGGGGCAGGAACCCCTCCCACTGCTCCCAGCCCCAGTGTCCAACCCAGCCTTGGACATTCCAGGGATCCAGGGGCTTCCCTGGGAATGCAGGGCCTCAAACCATTCTGGGATATTCCCTGATCCAGACAGGGCTGGTCCTTCAGCCCTGCCAGGCAGGGAATTTCATCCCAAATCCGTTTTTAGGGAGCCAGCCAGGGATCATTGGCTCTGGATGCACAGTTGGGGCTGTGAAGGTCAGATCAGCCAGTGCCCAGGAATTCCTGGGAAAGTGGGAAAAGGGCTCCTTCCTGCCTTTTATTCCCTTTTCTGCCTGGCTGGATTTGCCAGATCCCTTTCCAGGGATCACTCACCAGAGCCAGGCCCACTCAAGCTCAGCTCTGATTTAAGCAGGGAAGGTTTTCCCAGCTCCTCCCAAACTGGATCCCAGGGCACTCCAGCCATCCCTCCTGGCTGTCAGGAGAATGGATCCCCTCAAACCCCGGAGATTTGTGTCCAAAAAGGAGACAGAGGATAATTTTGCTTTATTCCAATAAAGGGAGAGGCCGTGGGGCATCACCCTGGGGTCTCAAACTTTTTGGAGGATGCAGCCTCCTTTTTAATCCCAATAAATTAATAAATAAACAAATAAACAAATAAATAAATAAATTTGTTTCAAAGAATAAGAATAAGAATAAAGAAATAAGAATAAGAATAAGAATAAGAATAAGAATAAGAAATAAGGAGTAAGAATAAGAATAAGAATAAGAATAACTTTTTATCCAATTAGTAATAACAATGACAATAACAATAGCAATAATTATAATTATTATAATGTATTTATTGATATTAATAATAATAATAATTTCCTCCTTTTTATCCCAATTCCTGGCCCTGTTTCCCTCTCTTTCCCCACTGGCTGAGGTTCCTGAGAGGCACAGACTGCCCAGCACCCCTGACACCTGAGATTCCCCTCTCATGTACAACCCTCCCTTTGAATTTTTAATTCTTATGGAATTTATTTTTTTTTCCCCATTGTTCCTTTCATCTTGCAATATCCAGTTTCCTTTCTCAGCAAACCCACAGTTTGTTTGTAAAGGCAAATATCTTTTTTTTTTTTTCCGTTTATCCATCAGTGGAATCCTTCCCATTGTTTCTTTTCTCTCTCACTGCTGGTTTTATCTCCCAGCAGCCCCAGAGAGGGTTTGGAAAAACACATCCCTCCTTCCTCTCCTGGCTGTCTCCTGGCTCTCCCGGCCTCCTCACCCCTGTGCTCTCCACAGGAAGGATGGAAAATCAGCTCCTCCCTGTTTACAGCCCCAGTGACTCCACTCCGTGCTTTTCCCCGGCCAAACTGACACCATTCCACGAAAACAAAAATAAAATAAACCCTCAGTCCAGCGTGTTCTAAACAGCACAAAAAGTCCCAACCCTCTCCTTGGAGGCACGGGAGCACAAAAACACGGGAGAGGAGCTCGGTGCTGATCCTGGAATTCCCTGCCCTGCTCCTTAAGAGCAGCGCTGTCCTCAAATCCAGCGGGAATGGCAGCGGCACGGGCTGGGAGCAGGGCTGGAATCCAAAGGGCACGGAGCCCTCAGAACAGCGGGACCAGGAGCCAAAGCTGGGGATTGAACACAGGGCTCGAGCTGAGACCCCCGGGAAAATTGCCAAAATCGGATTTTAGAAGCCAAACTGTGGATGTGAAGTTGTCTTGGGATGCGGTGCAGGATGTGCCCGGCAGCAGCAGCTGGCCAGCTGTGTTCCACCAGGAGCTGCTGGAACCAGGGCCAGGGGCTGCTGGACCTCTGTCCATGGGGCAGCTGTGAAATCCAGCTGGGGCAGGGAGCCTCATCCCTGCCAGGACCCATCCCTCAAAAATCCAGGGAGACATCCTCTGTCCATATCAAATACAGCAGAGTTCCTTATCGCTGCCAGGACCCATCCCTCAAAAATCCTGGGAGACATCCTCCGTCCATGGCCCAGCAGCTCAACCCAAACACTGCGGGGTTCCTTATCCCTTCCAGGACCCATCCCTCAAAAATCCAAGGAGAGATCCTCTGTCCATATCAAACACAGAAGAGTTCCTCATCCCTTCCAGGACCCATCCCTCATAAATCCAGGGAGACATCCTCTGTCCATATCAAACACAGAAGAGTTCCTTATCCCTTCCAGGACCCATCCCTCAAAAATCCAGGGAGACATCCTCTGTCCATATCAAACACAGAAGAGTTCCTTATCCCTTCCAGGACCCATCCCTCAAAAATCCAGGGAGACATCCTCTGTCCATATCAAACACAGAAGAGTTCCTTATCCCTTCCAGGACCCATCCCTCATAAATCCAGAGTGGATTTCCTCTGTCCATATCAAACACAGAAGAGTTCCTTATCCCTTCCAGGACCCATCCCTCATAAATCCAGAGTGGATTTCCTCTGTCCATATCAAATACAGCAGAGTTCCTTAACCCTGCCAGGACCCATCCCTCATAACTCCACAGTGGATTTCCTCTGTTCATGGCCCAGCTGTTAAAATCCAGCATTCCCACCTCTCCTTCAGCTCCTGCATTCCCACCTTTCCTTCAGCTCCTGTATTCCTACCTCTCCTTCAGGAACTGCATTCCCACCTTTCCCTTCAGCTCCTGCATTCCCACCTTTCCTCCAGGAACTGCATTCCCACCTTTCCCTTCAGCTCCTGCATTCCCACCTTTCCCTTCAGCTCCTGCATTCCCACCTTTCCCTTCAGCTCCTGCATTCCCACCTTTCCCTTCAGCTCCTGCATTCCCACCTTTCCTCCAGGAACTGCATTCCCACCTTTCCCTTCAGCTCCTGCATTCCCACCTTTCCTCCAGGAACTGCATTCCCACCTTTCCCTTCAGCTCCTGCATTCCCACCTTTCCTCCAGGAGCTGCTGTTCCCATGAGGAATTTCAATGATCCCAGGATTTTCCACCAGAATAACAACGGGCTTTGTTTGGACCCATGGATTTATTTCTTTCCCTATTTCTGTCCTCTCTGGGAGTGGGAAGGTGGGAAGGAATTCCTGGCCTGGTTTTAAAGGAGGCTCTGTGAAGGCTTTTGGAATTCCCAGCCCTCTGGAAAAGAAAACAGACAGAAAATTCCCTCCGGATATTCCAACAAACAAACAAGCAAACAAACAGGTGTTGTTTTTTGGGAGCAAACTGCTCTGGAATGAAGGGAATGAGGTCACAACCCCACTCCCAGTTTGGTTTTGTGGGATTTTTTAGGAGAACGGAATATCCAGCCTGGGAAAGGAGCAGCTCAGTTTTTAGGGAGCATTGGCTGGGGGAAATGCACAAGGAGGAGCTGGAGGAATTTCACCCAGGATTTGGGAAGGGAGGATTGGAACCCTGACCAGAAAAATCAGGGAATATCCTGAGTTGGAAGGACCCACAAGGATCATCCCACCCTGTCCCCGAAAATCCCACCCAGTACCTGGGAGCGTTGTCCAAACCCTCCTGGAGTTTGGGAATTCCTCCTTGGGAATGTGCCCGTTCCCTGGGGAGCCTGTTCAGTGCCACAGGGGGAAGAACCTGTCCCTGATTTCCAGCCTGAAAATTCCAAAGCATAAAGGCCCACAATTCCCAAAAACCCTACAACTGCACAGCTTAAAATCCAGAACTGTAATTCCCAAAAACCCTTCGACTACACAACAAAAATTCCAGAATTGTAATTCCAAAAAACCTATGATTACACAATTAAAAATCTAACATTGTAATTCCCAAAACCCTACAAAGCACACGACAAAAAGTCCAGAACTTCAATTCCAAAAACCCTGCAAATGCACAACAAAAAATCCGGAATTGCAATTCCCACAAACCCTACAACTGCACAACTTAAAATCCAGAATTGCAATTCCTAAAGCCCCACAACTGCACAACTAAAAATCCAGAATTTTAATTCCAAAAAACCCTACAACCACACAAATAAAATATCCAGAATTGCAATTCCCAAAATCCCTATGAGTTACAACAAAAAATCCAGAATCCAGGGAAGCTGAAGTTTTCCTGTGCCTCTTCCCAGTGGCACAAAGTAGGAAAGAGTGAAAAAGGAAGGAATTGCCAGGGGGTTTGGAAACTGAGTGTTTTCTTCTCTTCCCTCTTCCTAAATTTGGTGGAATTGGAAGAGAATTCCTTGGCTCTGCTGCTGTTCTAGGTAATTTTATTAATTTGAAACCCAAATCCAATTATTGCCTCCGGGATAAATCCCAGCCCTGCTCTGTCCCAGGAATGGGAATCCTCTGGATCATCAGGGAAATGTTATAAAATATAACATATATAAATATATAAAATATCTCTCTATCCCAGATCTTCTCCAGGAAGAACAATCCCAGATCCCTCCAACATCTGCTGCTCCAGCCATCCTGGTGTCCCTGCACTGGGATCCCTGCAAAATTCCCATGGTTTTCCTCTCCTGGGAATGCCCAGTGCTGATCCATCATCCCCTCCATTTCCAGAAGGATCCCTCCTTCTTTTCCATAAATCCTTTTTCCAGCTCACCTGGCAAGGCTATAGGGCTGGGGATCCTAAATAATGGGAATTACTCCTTCCAATCCTTTTCCTCAGCAGTTTTCCATACTTGACCCCTTGGTAATTCCTTCCTTCCTTCCACTTCCCCTGTCTTGCACTTTTCCCTCTCCCCAATTCCCTCCTCTGTCTTCCATGAGCAACATTCCTGGGAAATCCTGCAATTCCACTGCCTGGCTCCTGAAATATTTAAGGATGGAGCGAGGGCAGCCAGTTGGAAATCCTCTCCTGCGTTGGAGTTGGTTGAAACCAACCCAATCCCTGTTCCACCCTGGAATTTTCCTCCTTTATCCCTGGTTTTAGTGCCCCCTGCTCCCAAGATGATATTTTTGGGATACACCGCCCCGAAAGGCCCTTCCCAGGAATATCCATGCATGGATCCAGACCCGGCTGCCTCTCAGCTCCCCAGTTTGTGAGGGCAGGGCCATAAAAGTGCCTCTAAAAGGGGGCTGGGTTTGTGGGATTCCTTTGGGAATACCCTCGAGGCATCCCAGGATTCATCCCCCGCCACGGAACAGAGCCGGGGGGTTGTTCCCAGTGTCCCAGCCAGATGGGACACACATTTTGGGAATCCAGATTTAAAGGCTCCATGGAATTCCTTTGTTTGTTTTCTTCCCAGAGTGGAGAGATAATTTAATAACCCAGCCTTTAATTAGTGCCACAATTAACGAGATTTAGGAACTGTGGCGTGAGGACGTTCCCTGGAGCTCCTGCAATCCCTTTCAAGTCCCATTGCTTCATCCAGGCCTTGGAAATTCCCAGGGCTCTGCTCCCCGAGCTGCACGAAGCCTCTGGAGCGGGTCCCACCCATTCCAGAGGGTCTCCAGGCTGGAAAATGTCGCTCCTGGATTTCTTCTCCATCAGTGGGAAGAGCCTGAAGTGGAGGTGAAGGTATGGACACAACTGGGACAGTAAGGAAAAACCCTTCCTGGATTTTTTCTGGAATCTTGGAGGAGCACATCTGGCTCAGGGCAGGACGGAAAGGCCCCGAGCTGGGACAGGGCAGAACTTCTGTGGGGAATTCCTGTGGGACTGGAAATTAATTCACAATTCCCACAGTTTCCATCCCAAGGACACACGTTGGGTTGGCGGGCCAGGCTTTGGGAGTGAGGGAAAATCCATGGGCAGGGACAGCTCCCACTATACCAGACTGGTCAGAATTCCATACAGCCTGGATGGAATTCAGGATGGAATCCACTGCCAGGGATCCAGGGGCAGCCACAGCTGCTCTGGGAATTCCAGCCCAGGCCCTGCCCCACCCTCCCAGCCAGGAATTCCTTCCCAAGATCCCATCCAACCCTACTCTGAAGCCATTCCCTGTGTCCTGTCCTTCCATCCTTTGTCCCAAATCCCTCTCCAGCTCTCCTGGAGCCCCTCCAGGCCCTGCCAGGGGCTCTGAGCTCTTTCTCTGTTACTCCTGGCTTTTTATTCTGCTGGTTTATTGTTATTGGTTTTAACGTTGATGGTTTGTTCTGGTGTGTTCTCCGTGTGTACCCCAAATTGGTTTATCCCTGAAAGTTGTATCCTTCCCTAAGGTACCCTCATGGCAATGCCCTCCCCTTGTTCTGCTCCCTTCCCTGTCAATCATTGTCACCCTGCTCCTTGTCCTGGTCCCTTCCCTGTCAATCATTGATATCCCTCCCCTTGTTCTGCTCCCTTCCCTGTCAATCATTGATACCTCTCCCCTTGTCCTGGTCCCTTCCCTGTCAATCATTGTCACCCTGCCCCTTGTCCTGGTCCCTTCCCTGTCAATCATTGTCACCCTGCCCCTTGTCCTGGTCCCTTCCCTGTCACTCCTCCCTTGAGCCAATCCTTCCAGTGTTCCCCTGGCTGTTCCTGGGGTCTCCCCATCTCTGACACCCCACTGGGACCTGTGCCCTGTGCTCCCCCCTTCTGTAACTGCCCCCAGGCTGTGCCTGACCCTGCCCTGCTGGTTTATGATCTGTTCCCACCCCAGAGTCCCCAGATTTTAAACCCTGCCCAGCAGTGCTGGGGGCTCTCCTGTTGTGACCCCTTCAGCCCCAACAAACCCCTCCTGCTGGAACCTCACACCCAGAGCCTCCTCCTGCTGGAATCTCTCACACCCAGAGCCTCCTCCAAACCTCTCCTGCTGGAACCTCACACCCAGAGCCTCCTCCAAACCTCTCCTGCTGGAACCTCACACCCAGAGCCTCCTCCTGCTGGAATCTCTCACACCAAGCCTCCTACAAACCTCTCCTGCTGGAACCTCACACCCAGAGCCTCCACAAACCTCTCCTGCTGGAACCTCACACCCAGAGCCTCTCTGCTGGAACCTCACACCAGAGCCTCCTCCTGCTGGAACCTCACACCCAGAGCCTCCTCCAAACCTCTCCTGCTGGAACTCACCCCAGAGCCTCCTACAAACCCTCCTGCTGGAACCTCACACCCAGAGCCTCCTCCAAACCCCTCCTGCTGGAACCTCACACCCAGAGCCTCCTCCAAACCTCTCCTGCTGGAATCTCTCACACCCAGAGCCTCCTCCAAACCTCTCCTGCTGGAACCTCACACCCAGAGCCTCCTCCAAACCCTCCTGCTGGAATCTCACACCCAGAGCCTCCTCTGCTGGAACCTCACACCAGAGCCTCCTACAAACCTCTCCTGCTGGAACCCCCACCCCAGAGCCTCCTCCAAACCTCTCCTGCTGGAACATCACACCCAGAGCCTCCTCCTGCTCCTTCTCCTGGCTGGCAGCCCCTGCCCTGTTGCTGTTTCAGATAACACACGACACAGACTCCGTGATCAGAAGGGTTAATAAAACTAACTGATGAGAAAAATTTAGAAAGAATCTCTAAATTCTTAGGAATTTAGAAGACAAATTATTCTGAAGAAAATGACTCTTTTTATTAGGGGTGGTTCTCCCTTATAGACAATTTTACACATGGTTGGTGAAACAAAGGCAAACCTCTTCACTCACAGTGGTCAAACCAGAGGGACATCCAGAAGAAATCCCTCCTTTCAGAAGGAATAACATAAATATCCTTACAAAAATCGTGTTTATCACACTTTCCTGGGAAAGAACATCAGAAAACCAAAACACCAGGCCTGAAAACATCAGCAGCTCTGAAGGTTCAGCCCTTGGTCCAACCCCACACCACCCTGGCTGCATCCTCTCTCCTCCCTCCTGGAATCCTCCTGGGTGGGATTCACCTGCAGCTCCAGCCTCTCCCACGCTGCCACTCTGCATCCGAGCGGGACAACGGGAGCGAAGCAGAGATTTTTAAATTTCACTTGAGTTAGTGAAATGAATTTAGCATCGAAATTTTAGCTGGTAAAATTACGTGTTGAATTTTAACCTTTTTACTTAAAAAAAAAAATTTAAAAAAAAAAACTCTACCATGTTACAAAGGGCACAGGAAAATGCAATTTTCTGAAGCTTCTTGCATGAAGAACAATACTGGGAGAAGAACAAAGGATGAAGAGAACCCAGGTAAGAGAGCTCCTCTGTCTGTAATCTCATCGAGTCTGACAGAGGTGCTCAGATAAGCACCAAGAGCACAGCGCAGAGGAGAAAATTCAAAAGTTCACTCATGAGGAAGACCAAAATCTTCAGCCTCAGAGACCACCAAAGACCCCCGTGCGACCACGGGGCCAGAAGGGCGTGGATCGAATTACCATGGGAAGCGAGGACGGGCGTGGCCAGGGGATGAATACGCATGGAAAAGCTGGAATATGCATGGAACACCTTTGTGAGTAAAGATGTGGGTCAGAGCGAGACTCGGGGCACACGAGACTGTGAGACTGATCTCGCCTGCTCGTTCCATAACTTTATGGAATTTTACATACTGGCTTTAACGTGCTCGTTTCACAGCTTTATTCATTTCCAAGAGTGGTGGAGTCTTTATTCCGCGGATCGGGAGAGGAGCTGCTGGGTGGTCCCTCCTGCAGGACACAGCGGGCGGAGAAGCTGAAGTTCTTTGGGAAAGCAGAGCCTGCAGGAAGCTGCTGTGGTGAACAGCTGGATCCAGCTGGATGGCAGCTGGATTTATGTTCCCGCTGGGTGAGATTTATCCCAGCGGTGGGAATGGTGAGGGTCAGGAAAAGGCACAGCTCGCGTGCGCTTCGAGGAGGAGGGAAGGAGCAGCACTGCCTGCCCAGAATTCCAGGGAGAACAGGCACCTCTCTCCCAGGGATTGGGAAGCTGAAGTTCAGGTGCCAGGCACTCCCTGGATTGCAGCCTCTGCCTCACAGCTGGGCCTGGAGCTCCAAATCTCTCATCCTGTCCCAAATTCCGGAGCTCCAGGAGCTCCTCGGGATTGGTGGGAGGTTTGTGCAGGGCAGGAGCTGCCCTGGATGATCCCTGTGGGTCAGCTGAGGATTTTCCAGGATTCCCCAGCTCTCCAAGGCCAGGAATGAGGTGGGGTTTCCATGGGCAGCTCCTGTCTTGTCTTATCTGAGTGATGAACCCTCCGTGGGGATGAAGAGTTTAATGCAGGGATGGAAATTGCACAGCCAGGGGGATGGAATTCCCTCTTTCCCAGGCTGCTCCCTGTTCTGCACAGCCACTCCTGGTGGGAAATGGGGATGCAATTCAGGATTTCCTGGGATTTTGGGTGATGCTGGGAGCTCTGCACACTTGGAATGCCACACCCTGGTTTGTATCTCACCTGTTCACACCAGGTGCTCTCAAATCCAAGCTGGGCCTGGCTCCTGACGTGCCCAAATTCCAAAGCTCCTGTTTTTCCAAGAGGAATAAAGATGCACTAAACCTCTCCCAACCCATCCAGCTCCATCCATCCCATGCCCTTCCCTGCTTTTTACTCCCTGGATTTATTTGCTCATCCTTCCCCTGTGCTCCGTATCTCCCCTCCATGATCCCTCCCTGCTCCCCAATCCAGCTGGGAAGTGAGAGGAGCCCATTCCATTTAAGGATTTTAATTCATTGTGTCACAATTGTGGGACAGCTGGGAATGCCATGGAGGGAGAGGGCACATCCCAAAATTCCCTCTTCTTTCCTTTCACTCCGCCTGGGAGCCACCCATGTGGATTTTAAGGCTCTGCTCTGCAAGCTCTCCGACCCCCATCCCATGGGAATGTTGTTCCCTCTCTCACAGAGGGAAATAATTGAAACAGAGGAGGGTAAAAAAAAAAAAAAAAAAAGGGAATTAAGAACGAAGGGAGAACTCTGGAGTCTCCCAAGGATTCTCTGGAAAACAGGCAGCCCCCTCCAGGCTTGGATTGCATCCCAGCCTCGGGAGCTGCCACCCAACAGGCCGGGGGTCCGGGAAGGGACTGGGAGCTTTGCTCTGGGATAACAGGAACGGGGCAGCCTCGGGATGGGGGGGATCAGGTGGGATTTGAGGGCAGGGAAAGCAGGAGAGGGGGGAAATCGTGCCTGGAGTCCTTATCTGAGCCAGCCTCAAGGGCTCATTAACATATCATTTGCATTTTTGTGCATTTATTAATTATTTATTATTTATTAACGTATCCAGCCTGCACTGGGGCTGATGCAGGGAATTCCTTGGGCTGCTCAGCATCCAGGGACACCGGGGTGAGGTTGGGATATCCCACCCCTGGATCTCCCCCGGATCCTCTCCCTGATACACAGAAAAATTCACTCCACAACTTGGGAAAAACAATCAAGGAATGGGGGAATTCCTTCCAGGCATGGAATGCCGGAGCCATAAATGTTTTTACAGCTCCAAACATCGAACGACTCCAAGGGGGAAGAGCCCACGGGATCTTCTGAGCAGACCCAAACCAGTGGATAATCGACTTCAGAGGGAACACAAGGTCAAAGGAAGGGATGGGGGAGTGGAACCTGGAAAAACAGATCCCAAAAAAAAAAAACATGGAGGAGTCAGGGCAGAGCACACAAAGGCACCACAGGGAGGGAAGGAGCCTTTCCAACATGCCCTATCCCATGGAAGTGATGGCTCTGTGTGAAATCATCCTGTCAGATCCTGGGAACTGGATTTTTCTCAATCCCCGTGGGTTCAAGGCATCAATCCTTGGAGAATCTTTGGGGTTTCCTTGGTTTTTCCTGGTGATGGCACCTTGGAATGCGCCCACCTGAAAGGGATCCTCCAGCACCAACCAGTATCCAGCCCTTGGTCTGGGAATTCCTGCCTCTCCCGTTGGGAATTCTAGCTTCCCCACCTGCTGCACAAGACTTTCCTTTTCCCAGGAATCTTGGAAATCAAATCTAAACTCCGGGAAAACGGTGGCGTTTCACCTTTGCAGCAACTCCCTCATTTTTAACTGGTTAAACAACAATTCCTGGGGATTGTCTGGAGCAGGAATCTCCTTGAAACTGCAGAGCTGCGGGCAGCTGGATTCTCTGCTTGCTATTAATCCCAGCTTTTGTGTTTTCCCAGGAAGGGTGGGGATAGGAATGCTGTGTTTACCAGCCCTGCTCACCTCCCGCATTCCCCACACTCCCAAAGGCAGTCAAAGCCCTCCAGCAGGTGCCTGTTCCCGTTTTCCAGACCCTCAGCAGGGAAAGAATCACCTCAGAGCCCCCGAGTGCCACCTCGGACACACCCGGCTGCTTCCCATGCCAGGGAGATCCTGGATGCCCCCCCTTCCAGCAGGAATGAGGTGGGACAAAGAAGATCCCACTGATGCCTTCTGGAGCAGAGCCCAGCCAGAGCAAAGGACAAATCCGGGATTGATGGAAAGGCCTCCCTGGACACAGCCTGGGCGGTGCCCACACCCAGGGGAACCCCAAAATGGGCACAGGATGGAGCCCAATGGGCCACGAGGTCCCAGCCTTGGATCAGTTCTGCTCCAGCTGCACTTTGGGGTTCATGGTCCAATTCCAGCTCCAGGGGATGCAGCTCCACCCTCCTGGGCATTCCTTGGCCTCCCAGGGAAGGGTTGGCTTGGCCCAAGAAGAATTCCAACAGCACTTGTTGCTATGGGGAAAAAAAAACAAAAAAAAACCATTTTTAACTCAAATTTCAGTTGATTTTTCTCTTGGTTGTGTCATTCCATGATGATCCAGAAATACATTCCATGATCCAGAAATACATTCCATGACCCAGAAATATATTCCATGATGATCCAGAAATACATTCCATGACCTGGAAATACATTCCATGATCCAGAAATACAGCCCAGGAATACGTTCCATGATCCAGAAGTGCATTCCATGACCCGGAAATACAGCCCAGGACAAGCTTTAACCAGCGAGATCATTTCTGTTGTTTCCCCAAAATCTTTCTTCAATGGGAGTGTTTCCACCTCCATGCAGATCCATGGAATAAAATAAACCCAATAAATAAAAAAATGCCACAGAACCTTATTTTTCCAATCAAAATTGCCTTTTACTTCACCAAAATAAACTTCACAAGGGAAATCTCATTGGCACAGCTGGAAACCAGAAAAAAATCTGGAAAAAGCAGAGAAAAAATAGAGGCTCTGAGTGACAAGCCGAAACATTCCAGCGTCTTTTCCAAAGGGGAATGCTTCATCCCCGTTTGAAAGAGTTCCAGTCAGGTCTGCTCCTCCCTCATCCGTGTGTTCCCTGCGGAATTAGAGCCATGCCAGAGCTCCTCAGCTCCCAACATCTGCTCCCAGCTGCGTCAAGAAGCTGCTCAGACTCATCCCTCCGGAAACCAATCCCGCATTTTCCTGGCTCCCAGTGGTGCCAGCTGGGAAGCAGAACCGGTGGCAGAGGCGCGGGATGGGGAGGAGAAGCTCTGAGATCCACACGGCCTTTCCCTGAGAGGTTGGGAAAGTTCCTTGGAATTTGGAAGAGGCAGAAGAGCTGAGGTCTTGTTGACCCACCGGAGCTGCCCTAGGGAATAATTTGTCCAGGTGGTGTTCCAGCCTTCCCAGACCTTCCCTCTCGGATAACACCGTGTTTTTGGAAGATGCAACAACCAGGATATGAATTTTGTGTTTCCTTCGCTATCAAATCAGTCAAGGTCACTTAAATGGAAAGAGGAGAGGTTTTGGTGGGATATTGGGAGGGAATTCTTGGCTGGGAGGGTGGGGAGGGACTGGGCTGGAATTCCCAGAGCAGCTGTGGAATCTGGATCCCTGGAAGTGTCCAAGGCCAGACTGGACAGGGCTTGGAGCACCCTGGGATAATGGAAATGGACAAATCCTAGCCCAGAACTGGAGCACATCAGGATCATCCCAGGATGGATCCAGCTCCGAATGGCTCCAGGTCAGATGGCCATGGCACCATTCCCACAGAAACAAGCAGGAAATCAGGGATTTATCAATTTTGGATGAGGTTATCATTGATTTCCATAAAACCTTTCCATAACATTTCCATAAAACTTTCCAGCAGGACTGGCAACATCCAGAACATCCGTCTTGTCCATATCCAAATTTAACAAGGATGGATCCTCCCAATTTCCCTGATCCACGGGCCTGGCAGCACAGGGAGAAGCCGGGAGGACTCAGGAAAACCATCCCTGTGCTCTGTGGTGTAGACATTCCTCCCCTCTGGCATTTGGGAGCAGGAGGGGGCGTCGAGACGGGGAAAGCGGCGCAAATCCCAAATCCCGCTCCGGCCTCCCGGGATCTCACGCAGGAATCCGTCAGCAGCCCGGGATATCGCTCCCACTCACTCATCACCTCCCATCCCTGCCAGGAGCAGGGAGCACATCTTGCCTCCACATTTTCTGCTGGAGTCAGGCAACGGCACATCCCAGCCCAGATGTGCCTCCAGGAATTCCAACCCGCTGCGCTCTCGCCGCCTGGGCCTGCGGTCAGATCCAGATTCCTCACCTTATTTTAGGATTGGGATGGAAGCAGATCCAAGATCAAAGGCACCAGGTCCAGAACTGCGTTTTTTTCCCCCATTCCAGCAGTTCCTCGCGCTTGGCAGAGGCGGTTGGCGAGGTCATTCCCACAGATGGTGCAGGAGCAATCCCATCCCAAATTCTGGGCCTTAAAAACGAGGGATAGGGATGAGTGGGAAGTGCAGCCACATGCCAGGGACACAGGGGTTGGGATGGACCTTCCAGCCTTGTCCCGTTTGCTCTTCACCCAAATCCAAGCAGGAAAACTCAACCAAAGGAGTTTCAAACCCTGCTGGAAACTCTTGGGAAACATCCAGTGGGAATATTTCAAGTTCCTTTTCTATTTAGGAATTTTTTTGTGTTTCCTTTGCTTTCTGCTGGAGGATCCCACCTGGATTTTTGGGTTCATCCCATTTTCTGCCAGAGCTTGTCCATGGGGCTTCAGACAAGACTTTGAGCCCTTTTTTTTTTTAAATTCCAGGTAACTAAAAAAGTAAATATTTGGAAATTAGAGGTTTCCAGCTGGATTTATTTAACTTCCACAGTGGGGAGAGCAGCTCCCATGGGATTCCCTCCTCCAGTGGGATTAGACTTCTGGCCTTGGCCCAAGGGAAAGGTTTTTTTTTCCTTTTTTTCCTAATTTTCCTAATTTCCCAAATCTCCTCTCGCTGGAGATTTGGGAATTAAAGCCCAGAGAAGGATTAGGCTCTTTCCCAGGTGGATAACGAATCTAAATCACCTTTAAAGGTCCCTTCCAAGCCAAACCATTCCATGATTCTGGACCTTTGGAAGGAGGATGGGAAGTCAGGAATGTCCCTGTCTCACCAGGAGGAGGAGCTCCCAACCAGCCAAGGTGCGAAATCCCAGAAAATCCAACAAACCCCGCTGCTGGAGACCAACCAGGATCATTCCTGCAGCATTTTTTACCTCCAAGTCTGGACCTTTTCCATTCCTCTGCTGCTCTGGACACCAAAGGGATGATTCCATTGTCCCATTCCCGATTTACGGAGCCCTGGCCACCAGCCAGGGAAGCACAACTGGGCCTGATCCCAAAATATCCCTCTGGCAGCTCCCACTGGATCCTTCATGGATGCTGAGCAGATGCCTCCATGGCTTTGACCACAGAGATCCCCAAAAATGGAGCAGTGCCGGGCGGGAAGCCGGAATTCCCGCTTGGAATAACGGAGGCGGAGACAACGGCTGAAGGAAAATGTTTTAGGGATCACACGAGGCTGGAAATCAAAGAGGCCTCTGGGGTCTCTTCTTCTCCTGACTCGGGAGAAATCGGAGTTGGCACGAATCTGCAGCAGGAAAATCATAAAAATTATCATAAAATTTATCATAAAAATTCATAAAAAGGTGAATCCAGAGGGTGTGGAAGCGGAAGAGGAATTTCCAACACTCTCCAAGTCGCTCTTCCTGCACCTTTTCCATAGCAATGGGAAATAATCCTCTGGAAACAGGGCAGGTTATCCCAAAAAATGGGGGTTTTGGGTGTTGTTTTTCATTTCCTCCGAGCCCTTTAGAAAATGCAGCTGCTGGGAGGGAAATGAAGTTCTTAAAATCGAGGATTTTACAGTCGGACTCACTGGATAACCTGGAATTTCTACTCCCCAGCCTGGATCATAAATCTAGGAGTTAAAATAATCTGGATTATCTGTTCTTTTCTCTTTGCTGGGAATTCTTTTCGTGCCTGATGTGGGGAGTTGGATTCTGCCTGTGCAAAAAAAATTCCAGTTATAAATAAAGGCTGTGCTGCCTCTCCCTCAGGGCATAAATCCAATGGGATATTTTATAAATGGACATTTCCTAAGGGGATTTCTCATCCCAGTGAAATGTTCCTTGTGGTGCTGAGTCCCAAACACCCTGACACGCAGGAACAGCTGAGATTTTGGGAGAATTATGGGAGCAGAGAAACCTGGAAATGAGAGGGAGAGGGAAGGAAGGGAAAAAAGGATCATGGATTTAAATCAGAGGATAATCTTCATTTCACGCCCAATGAGAAGCAAAGCAGGAAAATCCCATTTCCCCCAGGAATTCCAAACCTAAAGCAAACCAGGAGCATCCCATTTCCCCCAGGAATTCCAAACCTAAAGCAAACCAGGATCATCCCATTTCCACCAGGAATTCCAAACCTAAAGCAAACCAGGAGCATCCCATTTCCCCCAGGAATTCCAAACCTAAAGCAAACCAGGAGCATCCCATTTCCCCCAGGAATTCCAAACCTAAAGCAAACCAGGAGCATCCCATTTCCACCAGGAATTCCAAAGCCCAAGCAAACCAGGAGAATCCCATTTCCACCAGGAATTCCAAACCTAAAGCAAACCAGGAGCATCCCATTTCCCCCAGGAATTCCAAACCTAAAGCAAACCAGGAGAATCCCATTTCCACCAGGAATTCCAAATCTGAAGCAAACCAGGAGCATCCCATTTCCACCAGGAATTCCAAACCTAAAGCAAACCAGGAGCATCCCATTTCCACCAGGAATTCCAAACCTAAAGCAAACCAGGAGCATCCCATTTCCCCCAGGAATTCCAAACCTGAAACAAGGAGAAGACCAGGGAAAAAGTAAAGGAGGAGAGAAAGCAGAGTTTGGGGATTTATCAGGAATTTTAATGAATTTGAGACGGGATTTCCGATCCCCTTTAGATATTGTAATTAATTTTTCTTGTCTTCTACCCAGGTAGGAAGGCTGAGTCCAGCTCACATCTTCACCTCGTGGTTCAGGAGGTCACAAGGAATTTTTAAGGATTTATTAACCAATAAAATACTGCCACCAACAATATTTATGTTTTTAACCCAACAGTTAATTATTTTTTTAATTTTTTTTTACATTGTTAACTTACTGTTAATTAATAGTTAATTAATTTTTTTTTTTTTTTGCCACAGCGTGGGCTTTCCGAGCCAATCAGAAAATTACTCATAATTTACAATGCAACACTAAAACTTCTTATTGCCTTTAAAACTCCTTTTATTTCTTAAACTCTAGTGGGTTTTGGGGTTTTTTTGGGGGGGTGTTTTGGGGTTTTTGAGTTTTGGGGGGGTTTTGTTGTGGTTGGTTGGTTGGGTGGGTTTTGGGGTTTTTTGGGGGGGTTGTTTTGGGGATTTTGGGGTTTTGGGGTTTTTGTTGTGGTTGGTTGGTTGGGTTTTGGGGTTTTTCTGGGGAAGTGTTTTAATTTTGGTGTTTTTGGGGTTTTTGTTGTGGTTGGTTGGGGTTTGGGTTTTTTTTTTGGGGAGGGGTTTTGGGAATTTTGGGTTTTTGGGGATTTTGTTGTGGTTGGTTGGTTGGGTTTTGGGGATTTTCTGGGGAAGTGTTTTAATTTTGGGGGTTTTCTTGTGGTTGGTTGGTTGGGTTTTGGGGATTTTTTTGGGGGGTGTGTTTTGGGGTTTTTGAGTTTTGGGGGGTTTTCTTAGTGGTTGGGTGGGTGAGTTTTGGGGGTTTTTTTTGGGGGGTGTTCTGAGGATTTGAGGGTTTTGGGGTTTTTTGTTGTGGTTGGTCGGTTGGGTTTTGGGGGTTTTTTTTGGGGGGTTGTTTTGGGGATTTGGGGTTTTTTTTGAGTTTTAGTTGCAGTTGGTCAGTTGGGTTTTGGGGTTTTTCTGGGGGAAGTGTTTTAATTTTGGGGGTTTTGGGGTTTTTGTTGTGGTTGGTTGGTTGGGGTTTGGGGTTTTTTTGGGGGGTTGTTTTGGGGATTTTGGGGTTTTGGGGTTTTTGTTGTGGTTGGTTGGTTGGGTTTTGGGGTTTTTCTGCGGGAAGTGTTTTAATTTTGGGGGTTTTTTGAGTTTTGGGGGGTTTTCTTGTTGTGGTTGATGGATTGGGTTTTGGGGTGGGTTTTTTTGGGGGAGTGTTTTGGAGTTTTTGGGGTTTTGTTGTGGTTGGTTGGTTGGGTTTTTCGGGGTTTTTTCGGGGGGTGTTTTCACTTTTTGGAGGGTTGTTTTGTTGTCATTTTTTGAGGGGTTGGGGGGATTTTTTTTGTTTGGTTTGTGTTGGGTTTTGGGGAGGTTTTTGAGGGGGTTTATTTATTTTTGGATTATTTTTGTTTGTTTGTTTGTTTTCTTTCCTTGTTTGTGTGTTTGTTTGGTTTGATTTGGTTTGGTTTTTTCGTTTGGTTGATTTGTTTTTTGTTTCGTGGGGTCCCATCCATCCCAGAGACAAAACCGCAGCAGGGAAGCCTCTCCCAGCTCCACCATTCCCAATCCCTGTTTCCCAAACCAGCATCCCGGGCTCTGCCAGATATTTTCTGGATTTCTGGGAGCATCCTCACCCTGACACTTCTGGATTTGCAGAGCACCACAAGCGGTGGCCCCTGGAGGGGGCTGGAAAATCCCGCAGGAATCCCAAGGGCCCGCGAGGATTTCAGGATCATATTCCAGCCGGGAATCGATGCAGCGGCTCCTGTGTCCATCCCCAGCCCGGCTCGGGTTACAAACCCGCTCTCGTCTTTCCAGGCAGGAAAATTGATCTCCCTTCCCAGCCCTGTCCTGCTGGATTAACCCCTGAGGTGCCCTGGGAATGCTGGAGCAGGGAAAAGCACCCCGGGCTTGGGAAAAGGTTGGACTTGGGAAGGTGGACATGGAAATCACGGAGAAAAGGAGAATTTCTTGGACCTCCTGAATTCCCAGGAAGCCAAGGCAGCTCCTTCTCTGCTGGGATTTCACGATGGGGAAGCCCTTGAAATCCCAGCTCTCAAAATCTCTCGTGTCTGGGCTGATTTTCCAGCCTTTCCCGTTGTCCCTGTGTTTTTCCAGCCTTTGCACCCTCTGATTCTTCCCTTTTCCCTTTATTTTCCCAGCCTTTTCTCTCTGTGTTTCTCCCTTTTCTCCTCTGCTTTTCCATTCTGTTCTCGCTCAGTTTCTCCCCTTTTCCCTTTGGTTTTCCATACTTTTCTCTCTCAGTTTCTCCCTTTTTCCCTCTGCTTTTCCAGCCTTTTCTCTCATAGTTTCTCATGCTTTTCCTCCCTGAATTTCTCCCTTTCCCCCTTTGTTTTTCCAGCCTTTTCTCCCCCTATTTCTCCCTTTTTCCATTTGGTTTCTCATGTTTTTCCTCCCTGAATTTCTCCCTTTCCCCCTTTGTTTTTCCAGCCTTTTCTCCCCCTATTTCTCCCTTTTTCCATTTGGTTTCTCATGTTTTTCCTCCCTGAATTTCTCCCTTTCCCCCTTTGTTTTTCCAGCCTTTTCTCCCCCTATTTCTCCCTTTTTCCATTTGGTTTCTCATGTTTTTCCTCCCTGAATTTCTCCTTTTTCACCTTTGTTTTCCCAGCCTTTTCTCTCTCTGTTTCTCCCTTTCCCCCTTCATTTTTCCAGCCTTTTTTCCCCCTATTTCTCCCTTTTCCCTGAGTTTCTCTCCCTGCCACGAGTCCCAATCCCAACCCCGTTGGATTTCATTATGTTGGAGAAGGACACGGGGATATTGAGACATTCCAGGACAATTCCTCTTTTCTTTATCTGGAATTTTCCCTTCCCAGGCAGGCCACGGTGTCTTTGCCATCCCAGATCCCGGCTTTGGAATCTCCCAATCCCAAATAAAAGTGGCTCTGGTGTTTTTCCACCTCCTCCTTTCACCTGATTCCTGGTGGGAAACCTTTGTCCCTCATTGTCCTCATAATTTCCCAGTTGCTTCAAAATTTATCCGTGGCCGATTTTCCCTTTCCCTGCAAAAAACAAGGAATATTTTTACAGGAATGAGAGGATTTTAAAGGCTTATCCCTGAAGTCTGTCCCATTTTCAGGGAGAAGAGACATCCATGGGGTCTGGAGGTAGCAATAATTTCATCCAGAGCCATAAATTATTCCAAAGGAAGCTCTGGCAAATAACTGAGTCTCCTTCACTGCAGAAGGGGAGAAAATAAAATTTGGGAATCAGGCTGGGAAGGATTTTTTTAATAATAAACCCTGGATGTGATGGAAAAGCAAACCCCAAGGTGAACAAACAACAAATTCCCCAACTCTCATTCCCAATCCCTGCTGCTTCCCAGCTGTTGTCCTCATTTCCCAAGGGATTAAAATAATCAGACACGAGGCTCCTGTTATCACCTGATTTGATTACATATTTTTAATAAATAATAAAATAATATATAAATAAATTAAATAAAATATATCAATAAATAAATAAATATATAAATAATAAAAATATAAATATATATATAATTTTATATATATAAATAATAAAAAACATTTTAAAAATAAAAATATTTAAAATCAAATAATAATATTTATATTAAAAATAATATTTTATTATGCTTATCAGAACTGATAAGGGATTGAGTGCTCTGAGGGCTTTGGTGCTTCCACGACCAATAAAGAAATTCTCTTTCCCAATAAATTCCAGCTCCTTAAACGCACAGGGCCCAGTGGGAATATCTGGGATTTTGGAGCATTCACTAGAGGTAATTGGTTTAAAATTAGGGAAGGGCCATGGAAACACTGGAGAAACTGGAAAAGGTGGAAGGGTTCGGGAAGAGCTCTGAGTTCTCTCCTGGGGGAAGAGAGGAAACTGGGAAAGGGATAAATAACAGCTGGAAGTTGGGAATCTCGGCTAAGTGATGGAATTCTGGAATTGGGTGGGAAGGGACCCTTGGGATCATCCCATTCCATAGGCAGGGACACCTCCCATTGTCCCAGGTGCTCCAGCCTGGCCTGGGGCATTCCAGGGATCCAGGGGCAGCCCCGAATCTGGGAATTCCATTCCAACCCCTGCCCACCCTCCCAGCCAGGAATCCCTTCCCAAAATCCCAGCAGCCCTTCCCCCTGGCATTCCCCCTGTCCATTCCTTATCTCCTAAAATGATTCCAAATGAAGAGCAAGGACCATGGCTCCAAATCCACCCATGCCAGGAAAATGGGAGCACACAGGGAAACTGAGGCAGCCAGAAAAGAAAGGATCCCAGGGATCCAAACACCACCAGAGGGATCAATGGAAAATCCTGGCAGGTTCCCACAGGTACTGATGGTGTCCAGAACATTCCTTGGAAAATGAAATCCCTGGGATTTATCTAATTTATCTAATTATTTATTAATAAAGATTTTAAAAAATATTTTAATAAAATATAAAAAATAAAAATTTATATAATCCCGGGTTTAGGCAAGGGTGGGAAGAGGGAATCCCAACTCCAAACCAATCCTGTATTGATTTATTGGAATTGTGGTATTGATTTACTGGAATGATGGTATTGATTTATTTGGAATCATAGTATTGATTTATTGGAATCATGATATTGATTTATTGGAATCATGGTATTGATTTATTGGAATCATGATATTGATTTATTGGAATTATGGTATTGATTTATTTGGAATCATAGTATTGATTTATTGGAATCATAGTATTGATTTATTTGAATCGTGGTATTGATTCACTGGAATCACGGCATTGATTTATTGGAATCATGGCATTGATTTATTGGAATCATGGTACTGATTTACTGGAATCATGGTATTGATTTTCTGGAATTCCCAGAGCAGCTGTGGGTGCCCCTGGATCCCTGGCAGTGTCCCAGGCCAGGCTGGATTTGGTTTGGAGCAGCCTGGGATGGTGGGAGGTGACCCTGTCCATGGAATGGGTGGCACTGGATGGTTCTTAACATTCCTTCCAAATATTCCACGATTTTATCCTGAAGGAATTCTGCTGCCTAAAGAGCAGAGCACGGCCTCCTCCTCCAGCACATCCACAGGATCTGATCCATGGAAAAGACCCCATTCCTGGGAATGTTCTGATGCCTCCAAGGAGCCCAGGGAGTTTGGGAATGACAGCCAAAGCCTTGAAACGTGGGCTTTGTGTGGAGCAAGCAGTGGACAAGACGATGGGAGAGGAAGAGGAATCTCCTTGAGGAATCCAGAGCCACCAATGGAAGGAGACGTGAAAAAAAAAATTTAAAAAAAAATTAAAAATACGGAGGGGGGAAAAATAATGAAAAGGCCCAAACATCTCCAGGTTTGGTGGAGAAACTCCACACAAAGAGAGCCTTTCTGGGAAAGAAAGACAAAGCGCTACCTTTGCTGGAATTCAGGGATACAGACGTCTCTTTTTTGGGAATTGTTTACACCTGGACACCAGGGAGGGAACGGAACAGCCAAAAAAGACTGAGGGAACGTTGAAAAAAAAAAATCCGCGCCGGGCCTGTGGGTTTTGTTTTATATGATTTGTTTATTTAAATGGGATTTTTTTCCCCCAATGAAGCAGCCACTGTTTGAAGAGCTGGAGCGTGGTGGGATCAAGGAACATTTTTAGGTCAGTGGTAGCTCTATTTATCATTTTTTAAGACAAATTTGATTATCCTGATGGGAATTCAGGTCTTCAGGGAAAGCTGCCCAGTTGTCATATTAATCATTGCTTTTAGTGTTTTCCTTAGGCTTTGGGGTTTGGGTTTAATAGGGAATATTCATTTTTTTTTCCCCTTTTAATTTAGCTTTCAGTTGCCCCAGGGCTTTGGCCTGGGAACCTTTGCGGAGTGTTTTTCCTCCAGTTCCAACCTTGGAATTCTGGGAAGGCCTTGCTGCAGGTCCATCCCTCCTTCCACTGGTGGGGAGCTGGGATTCAGGGAATTCTTTCTTGGAAGAAGAAGAAGAAGAAGAAATAAAGGAAAAAAATGCCAGAATAAAAATAAACATTTACAGTTCCAGCCATGGAGCACGTCACGTTGTTGTCCTTTCCAGTGGTTTTGTGGGATGCTGCTCCTGGCTTTTTCTGTTATCATGGAATCATGGAATGGTTTGGGTGGGAAGGGACAGTGAATCCCATCCAGTGCCATGGACAGGGACACCTCCTGCTGTCCCAGGGTGCTCCAAGCTCTGCCCAACCTTGGAGATTCCAGGGGGAAGCGGGATTGGAATGACAGAGGAGGAGAGTGGAGAGCACCAAAACCTCATCCTTGTCCAGTGCATCCCAGTGCAGACACTGGGAATGAAAGGAACCTTTGGGAAAAAAAAGGGGGATCACCGTTTCTGGAGGAGCTGGATCCTCACCAGCAGCAAAGGAGTTCGGTTTAAGGACGTTTGTGCTTTGGGAATCTCCGTGGAGTGGAAAAGCAGGCGAGGGAAATCCAGCTGCAGCAGCGCCGCCGTCCCCGCTCCCTGAAATGAGAACAGGAAAGGAGTCAGGAAAACAGTCCGTAAAACTTAACTAGTGGCCATATTTAAGAGAAATTAGAGGAAACGGCCCCACATCCTGTGGAATTCACCTTTGCCAAAGTCTGCAAAGCCCAGTCCCAGGGCCGGATTTAGAAAGGGAGCGGAGACTTCACCGGCCAAAAACGCGGGGAAGGAAAAACGCTCCATGGCCACAAGAGTGAGGCTTCTGTCTGGGCTGGGATGGCTGGGAGCGTGGCTGGGACACGGGGCTGGAATGCCCCAGGTATTCCATGGAAATGGCTCCGTCACCGCTGCAGACGTGGAAATGTCATCAGTGCTACAAATCCAGCCCCAAGGCATTGCGGGGTGGGAAACGCGTCCAAGGTTTTAGAGGCAAAATCCATCACCCCTCGGCTAAAGCTGAGCTTGGATTAATCCAGATTTTAAGCTCAGCCCAGTTCACTTTGCGAGAGGTCACAGGGAAGAAATCCAGGAATTTTTTACCCCCCGTGGAAAGAAATGGCACCACAAAGAGAACATCAACTCGTGGCTGCAGCACATCCCACAGCAGTTTTGGGTGCTGCTCCCGATTCCCTAAATGTTTTCCATGAATTCCCTTCATGGTCCAGGTGCTGCTGTGCCTGATGGTTTCCACCACAAATCCTGCAGAATGGGGCTGGATTCAGTCCAGGAATTTAGGAAAAATCATAAGTTTTTATGCAAAACCATAAGTTGAGGAAAACAACAAGCCAGAATTCCCAGTGTCCTCTTCCAAGTGTCTCTCCCAGTTTTTGGACCTGTCTCATCACCACTTCATCCCACCCTCAGGATCAAAACCATGGGAAACACATGGCAGACATATAAAGAGGTTCAGACTCAAAATTAGGAATTTTTTTCATGGAAAGGGGGGTAAATTATTTGAACAAACCACCAAATGTTTCGGATTGATTTGGTGATTCCACCACCCTGGGAATGTTCCAGAAGGTGTGGATGTGGCACTCGAGGACACGCTGCAAGGGTGAGCATGGTGGTGGTGCTGGGTTGGTGGTGGGACTTGATTTTAAAGGCCTTTTCCAACCTTAACCATTCTGTAATTCCATGATTTTCTGTCAGTGGGATGCACAGGCCATTTCTCATGGCTTGTATGAAGTCTGAAGGCAATCTTCCCTTCTTCCCTTTTTTCCTTCTTCCCTTCTTCCTTTCTTTCCTTCTTCCCCTCCTCCCTTCTTCCTCCCTTCCCTTTTTCCCTTTTTCCCTTTTTCCCTTTTTCCCTTTTTCCCTTTTTCCCTTTTTCCCATTTTCCTTTCTTCCCTTTTTCCCTTTTTCCCTTTTCCCCATTTTCCTTTCTTCCCTTTTTCCCTTTTTCCCTTTTTCCCATTTTCCTTTCTTTCCTTTTTCCCTTCTTCCCTTTTCCCCTTCTTCCCTTCCTCTTCCCTTCTTCCCTTTTTTTCTCTTTTCTTTATTCTCTTCTTCCATTTATTGCTTCTTCCCACCTTCCATCCTCCCTTTTTTCCCTTCTTCCCTGTTTCCCTTACACACATCTTCCCTGTTTCCCTCTGTTCCTTCTCTTCTTCCATTCTTTACTTCTTGCCCTTTTCCATTCTTCCCTTCTTCATTTTTTTCCTTCTGCAATTCCACTTCTTCTCTTCTTTCCTTTTCCCCTTTTTCCCTTTTCCCTCTCTTCCTTCTTCTCTCCTTCCATTCTTTACTTATTCCCCTCCACCATTCTTCCCTTTTTCCCTCTTTTCCTTCTCTTCTTCCATTCTTTGCTTCTTCCCCTCTTCCATTCTTTGCTTCTTCCCCTCTTCCATTTTTCCTTTCTTCCCTTTTTCCCTTCTTTTTCCTTTCTTCCCTTCTTCCCTTCTTCCCTTTTTTCTTCTTCCCTTCATCCATTTTTTGCTTCTTCCATTCTTCCTTTCTTCCCTTTTTCCTTCTTCTTCCCTTCTTCCCCTTTTCCATTCTTTCTTTTTCCCTTCTTCCTTTCTCCTTCCCTTCTTCCCTCCTCCTTCCCTTCTCCAGAGGTTCTCCTCATACAAACAGAACCTTTGCCCCTCCAAAGGCCCCTGCCACGCCCAGGAAAATCCCCATTAATTGGAAGGTGATGTCCATAAGGGACATCCCTGAAAAAAACTCAGGGAATCCTGGATTGTTAAATCCATGAGAACTCCTGCACTCGGTTCTCCCTGAATTTCCTGGCAGGAGCATGAGGGTGGTGAGTGGGGCAAAGCAGATCCCAGATGGGGAAGGGTTGTCCCTCTTCATTCCATGGAAATGAGGATTTATAGGAGGCATGAAAATGTCCGGATAATCCCGGTGGTGCAGACGGAGTGGCTGCTCCTTGTCCCTTCCAGCACAAGCCTTTATCCCAGCACTTCCCTATTTTTAGGAAGGGAAAACTCCTTTAGGGTGGAGTTCTCAGTGGTAGACCTGGGATGAGGTGGGAAAAGCCCTCCAAGACCGAGTCTAACCCTTCTCCACCACTGGCCATGTTCCCAAGAGTCACATCCACATTAAATCCCTCTGGGAATGGGGACTCTACTGGATCCCACCAGCCTGGAATTTGGCACAGATCCCACACATGATCCCTCTTGCCCAGCAGTGGGATCAGGAGATAAAAGCTGCATCTCTAGGGCTTTTCCACACGGATTTCCAAGCAAACCTTGCTTGCAGGATCCAGCCCACATCGGAGCAGGGACAGGGATTATCCAACCATGGAAAACATTCCCATTCCCAGGATATAAAATACCATTCAGACCAAGGTCTGGTCATTTAAAATGAGTTCTCCCGATGCTGAACAGAGGCTTCTCCCAAGATCCAGGTCCTGCTCAGATCTCCCTCAGGTGCAATTTAAATGATCCATGTGTTTCATTCCCAAAATCCCTGGAGAACTCATTGCATGCTCCGGCACGTTCCACATCCGACACCCAGGTTAGTTTTATGAGTTCCACGCTGATGGAAGTGAGATCTGAAATTGAAATGTCATCTGCTATTTGATCCCCCTTCCCAACTTCCTGACATCTCTTTTCCCCTTAACGCATTCCAGATGAGAATGAGAAATCCCAGGAAAACATCCGCAGTTCATTTAATAAACTAAAGAGGATTTGTTATTTTCATTTTCCTGAGCCCTTTGGGCAATGTTTTTCCATGTTTTCCTTCCAAATCGTTATCAAGATGTCCAGATGCCTTTTCTTCTTCCTCCCCTGGATGTGCCTGCTGAGTTGTGGTGTTGATGTGCATATGAACTCCAGAATTCCCTGGATTTTACAGCTCCCATGGTGCTGTGGTGTTGGATTTCACAAATCACGCATCACCTCGGCTCGTATTCCTGGGGTTTGGAGTGAGCCACAGTTCCCGGGGAGCAGGAATTCAGCAGGACCTGGGAAGATGCTGACAGGATCACTCAGAGCCTGAGCCCCACCGGGGTTGTTCCTGGATTGTCTGGGGGCTCTCCCGTCCTGCTGGAGGCGAGATGCAGCTGGAATGTGCAGCTGGAATGTGCACCTGGAATGTCCTCCCGGCACGAGCAGGCTGGGAGTTGTTGCACTTGAGTGGGGCCAGAGGAGTTGAGGCTGGATTTGGGGAAAAATTCCCTTCCTGGAAAGAGCTGTCCAGCCCAGGGCAGGGGTGGAATCCTCATTCCTGGAGGCATTTAAATCCACGTGGAGGTGACACAGTCAGTGCTGGGGACAGTTGGATTTGATATTGGAGATCTTTCCCAAATCCACGATTCCGTGATCAAGGATGCAGAGAGCTCCACACCAAGAGAGGGGGAGGAAGATCCTGCTTGGAGCTCCCAGCCTGGGGAGGAAGATCCTGCTTGGTGCTCCCAGCCTGGATCTTGGGATCCTGAGAGCCCCAACCAGAGATCCTGACACGGAAAACACCTGGACATGGAGACTGGACAAGGAGGAACATTGAACATCTCCTTCCACAGCTGATTCCTGCCCCTGGCTCCTGCTCAGAGAGGATCACACAGGGATTCCCTTCCCAAATGTGGGATGTGGTCTCCTCCAGCTCTCCCAGCTCTTCCCAAGGGGCTGAGCTGGGATTTGGAGCTGGGATTTGGGGCTCGTCACCCTCCCACTGCTCCTCCCCAGCACCCAAAGCCGCCGGCTGAGCGAGAGAAGCAAAAGAATCCTGGGGTGATCCTGATGCTCAGAGAATCCCAAAGGGAAAAAAGGAAGTTGGAATGGAGATAGCAATAAAAAGGAATGACAATAATAATAAAAATCATTTCTTCAATCCCTGCGTGGATGTTTTTAAAGCACGGCCAAACCAAGCATCGAAGGTTTGCAGAGCCCGGAGTGAAAGGAAAACTCAAGGACACAGAAACACAGAAACAAAATATTTCAATGGCAAATCCTGGGAATTCATTCCAGCCAAAGGACTCTCCTGGAGTGACCGTGGTCTCCAAGCAGTGCCAAAAGAATAACAAGGGATGAGGGATCACATGAAGATTTCAAGGGATGAGGGATCACATGGAGATTTCAAGGGATGGAAGGACAGGGCACAGGGATTGGCTTCCCACTGCCAGAGGTCAGGAAATGATGGAATACTGGGAAGGAATTCCTGGCTGGGAGAATGGGGAAGGAGCTGGGCTGGAATTCCCAGAGCAGCTGTGGCTGCCCCTGGATCCCTGGCAGTGTCCCAGGCCAGGCTGGAGCATCCCTGGGATGGTGGGAGGTGTCCCTGCCCATGGCACTGGGATGATCCTAAAGTTCCCTTCCACCCCAGACCATCCCAGTGTCCCATAATTCACCCATCCCACTCAAGGCCTCTGATTTCCTGCAGCTGAGCATCCCAACCCAAGAAGAACGACCCAAAAGTTGGGCCAGAATCAGAAAAAAAATCCATTTGAATTCACGAGTCCCTGTCATCCCGAACATTACAAGAAACAGAGATCAGCTGGGTTTCATTCAGCTGACAGCAGGAATTTTTTTTTTTTCCAAATGGATGAGTTTTAAGCAGCTGTCACAAGCCCAAATTAACTCCCAAAGCATGATCCATAAAAATGGGCAGATAAATCACCCGGGAATGCCAGCCACACTCTCAATGGGCAGAGAAATGGATCCACAGGGTTTTTTCAGGGATGAGTTCTGTGATTTGGTGAGAGGAGAGGTGGCCAAAAAAAAAAAAAAAAAAATTCCCACTGCCCTGAGAGCTCCAGAAATGGATTGTTCCTTTTCCAGTCACCAAAACTCAGCTGAGGTTTTGTTTGCCTTCGAAACCTTCTTCATTCACCCCGAAAAGTCTCTGCCATCCAGGGAAACGCTGTGCAGAGCCCAAATCCTGCCTGGATTTGAAAGGATCCCAAAATCAGAGTCATTTACGATGTTCTGGGAGGAATCCCATGGAGCAAAGTGAAAAGAATCCATGAATGGGATTTTACTGGAGCTTGGAACGCTGTGGATCTTCTCCTGCTCCTCTGTCATTCCGGGATGGAGGTGATGTGGGGATGGGATGAGAGGTCCCAGTTTTGGTTGTCTCAGGATCTTCTCCAAGTCCTCTCCCAGTTGGCAAACTGGGCCGAGGCAGGGTTTGGACTGGTGGCCACAGAAATCCCAAATTCACTCCTGGCCGTGTTTGTCCCTGTCTCGGCAGGAGGAGAAGTTGAAATATTGGATTTTCCCCACTCCAAAATTTCTGCTGAGCCATCAGAGCAGTGTTTTTTAAGGGGAAAACTGGAATTAACCCACATCATCCCAAACTGCTGGTGTGTAGGAGGGGTCTCACCCTTCCCAAATCCTGGGAGCTGGTGTTTCCCTCAAGGACACAAGGGATCAGGCTGAGCTGGTTTGGTTTTGTCGTCATTCCAGCCGTGAATTCCGATGTCTAATCCAGGCAAGAGGCCACAGCCCATCTCTGGTGACTTCATGGAGTCAGGGCCCATCCAAGAGAACACGGGATGAGCCATGGAAGTGCCAGCTCCAAAAGGGATGGGTGCAAATGGACCCAAAAAATGTATCCCAGACAGGATTCGGAAAGGGAAAGGGGATTTTGGGAAAACAGCATTTTTCTCCAAGCATTTTTGGACAGAAAATCCCTGGTGTTTGTGTGTGATGGGAAATATCCAGAAATCCCAGGATTGTCCCAGTGTTGGGATGAAATTTCTGTCACTGCCCGTTGGAGGTCAATCCCAGCAGAGATCCAGAGCTTTGCTTCTGATATTCCCAAAATTCTGGGCCAACGATCAAACCCACCCCGGCCACTTTGCTGTGCTACGGAAAAATCACCTGGAAATTCAGCGGGGAATGGGAAAAACTCTGAGTTATGGAATGGTTTGGGTGGGAAGGGATTGTAAGGATCATCCCAATCCATGGTCAGGGACACATCCCACTGTCCCAGGTGTTCCAAGCCCTGCCCAGCCAGGCCTGGGACACTTCTAGGGATTCCCAGCTGCTCTAGGAATCTGTGGTTCCATCACCTTCCTCCTTATTTGCTGTCCAGGAATTTTCCAGAGCTCCACCTCAGCTGGAGCATCAAGAAATTGGCAGTCAGGGTTCCCAAACATGGATCTCATAGCAGGTGGCTTTGGGATCCACCTCCAAACCTTCGGGAGCATCAAACCAGGAGCGGTCACCTTGCAAAGCTCCAAAAACTCCCTCTGGATTTGTGTGGAATCATCAGTGCTTCCCAAGAGAGACCAAATTAAGGCTGGGCCTAATTAAACACAGTCATGGAATCATGAAGTCGTGGAGTGCTCAGGTTGGGAGGATTTTAGGGATCATCTTTGCCCAACAGCAGAAATCCCACTGTCCAGCCAAGCTGGGCCCGGGCTGCTGCAGGGAGGGAGATCCATGATCCCAAAATCCAAGGGCTGGGATGCTGCTGACCTTCCCTCCAGCCACGGCAGCTCCTCCTTGGGCACATCTTTTGGCCCAAAACCCTCTGGGAACTGAGGAAGAGGGAAGGGCTTTGCTCATCTTCCAAAGATTCATGGCAAGAATGTCAGGACCACGTGGAATTCCTCATCATTCCTGCAGGGGAATCACTCCTGGCAGGGAGATTCCCACCAAAGGGACTCCAGACTTCCCTGGGCTTCCCATTCCTTCCTGCCAGCATGGATTGCAGGGAATAGGAGAGGGGACAAATCTGGGAGCACCTGGAATCCCAGATTTGGTGTGAGGAGGATCCCTCGGCCCATCCCAGGCCCCTCGGAGCCCCCGGGCAAACAGAGCTCCTCAATCTGGGAATGCAGGGGGTGGGGAGGGAAGCTGTAGGAAAATAAATAATTTCTGGCTGCTCTGAATCAAAGCCTGTTACAATCAAAACAGTTCCCTGCTGCAGCAGGGCCCTGGGGCCTCGTTCCCAAAAATTATGTGTGTGCTGGAAGCCACAGGGAAAAACTCTGGGACAGAGGAGACCTTCCTGGGGATCGAGGGAGGCAGGGAATGCTTTGAGTCCAATTTCTCTGTCCAGGCTCTCCCGGAGCTTGTGCAGCCTCTTTCTGCAGAGCCCGGGCTGGAGCGGGTTCCTCCTGCTGCAGATCCTGCCCCCGGGAATGCCGGAGGGAAAAACGGGACAGGAAATGAGGATTTGGGGGCTAAATTGAAATGGGAAGTGCAAAAGAGGGCATTGAGGGAGGTTGGAGGGAAAAACCCTGGGGCACAAAAGGCAGCAAGGAGCCCTGATCCCGGTTTGTCTGGGAGTGTCGCTGGTTTCGGGGGAATTAGTCCTGATTTTCAGGAATTATTGTGGATTTTCAGGAATTACTCTCTGATTTTCGGCAATTATTCCAGATTTTCAGGAATTACTCCTAATTTTCAGGAATTAGTCCTGATTTTCAGCAATTATTCCAGATTTTCAGGAATTACTCCTGATTTTCAGGAATTAGTCCTGATTTTCAGCAATTATTCTGGATTTTCAGGAATTATTCCTGCTTTTCAGGAGCAGGGTGTGGATATTCACACAGGAATGCAGCAGTGGAAATGGGAATGCAGAACTCTCCTGGTGAGGGATCTCATGGGGTTCAACAAGGGCAAGGTCCTGGATCCAGGTCGGAGCAATCCCAAGCAAAAACACAAACTGGGTGGAGATCCCTGAGGGAAGGATTTGGGATGTTCATGGATGAGGGGCCCCCCAAGGGTGGGACACAGGGTTAGGGGTGGGATTCTGCCCCTGCAGAGCTGCCCCAGCCCGGAGCCAACAGCACCAGGAGCTGGAGCTGCTGCAGAGCCCAGAGCAGCCCCTGGAGCTGCCCCAGGGCTGGAGCCCCTCTGGAGCCAGCCTGGGAGAGCTGGGAATGTGCCCTGGAGAGGAGAGGGATCCAGGCAGAGCTCAGAGCCCCTGGAGGGGCTCCAGGAGAGCTGGAGAGGGGACTGGGGACAGGGATGGAGGGACAGGACACAGGGAATGGCTGCAGAGTAGGATTGGATGGGATACTGGGATGGAGAGGAGAAGCTTTGGGGTGACCTCACTGTGACCCTGCAGGACCTGGAGGAGCTGCAGGAAAAATGTGGAGAGACAATTCCCAAGGGAGGGAGGGACAGGAGCCAGGGAATGGCTTCAGAGTAGGATTGGATGGGATCTTGGGATGGAATTCCTGGCTGGGAGGGTGGGGAGGAACTGGCTGGAATTCCCAGAGGTTTATGGCTGCTCCTGGATCCCTGGAGTGCCCCAGCCCAGGTTGGACACCTGGAGCAGCCTGGGATGGTGGGAGGGACATCATCCCTGCCCAGGTGGCCCTGGATGATCCCTCAGATCCCTTCCCACTCAAACCACCCTGGGATCCCGTGAGGGGGTGAAATTCCTGGGATGACACCCCAAGAGCCACTGATTTCTGCTGGCTATCCCAACATTTTCCTTCTTCCAAGAGAAAGGCTGGAAGCTCCACTTCCCTCCCGAGCCCTGAGCAGCTCCAGGCTCTCCCCCAGCCCGGGATCTGTGAGTGCCAGGGAGACACCAGCGCCTGTCCAGAGGATCCCAGGAGCAGATCCCACCACATTCCAGGCTGTGAGGAACCCACGAGTAAAATCAGGGCACCAGCAGAAATTTTCCTAATTCCCAGAACCCCGAGTGCAACCTGCACTCCAGAAATTCCAGGTAAACTTCCTTGGCACCTTGGATTTCCTGAGAGGATGGAGAGGAAGAGAAAGCAGGGATCAAAGTCAGCCGCTTGGGATCCCAATTTCCCTTTTTTCTCCTCTCCTGGTGCTGCTGTAAAGGCAGAATTCCTTTCATCCCAGATCTATTCCAGGTTTTCTTTGCGGGTTTGGAGTTTGTTCTCCCTCCATGACCCATCGGATCAGGCAGCACTTGTGTTTTTTAACCCCAAAAAGAGGTGGAAAATCAGTCAGATCCCAAATTCTGATGGAGACATCACTGGAAGCAAAGAACTGGGAGACAGCCATGGATCCAAGGATATCCAGAGGTGCCTTCCAAGCCCAGCTATTCCAATTTTCCAGCCCAAATCCACAAAAGAAAGGCAGAAACCCTCCATTAAAAAAAAAAAAAAAAAAAAAAAAAAAGCAGCCAACCCTGATTTTCTTGGATTCTCCAGCAACAAGAACATTCCAGTGGGGTGGGAATGGAAGGAGAGGAGAAGCTGGGAACGAGGAAGGTGGGAATTGGAGCTGGATAACCCCGGAGCAGTCACAATGGCTCCTTGTCCTGCTGCTGGAAGGTGGCCAGGAGGTGCTGAACAAGGAACTGCTCATTCCCTCGGTGACAGATGGGATTTCAGGGGCTGCTTTTCTGGGATGTGGCCCCAAATCCAGGGATTCGGCAGGGCTGGGCTCCTGCTCCTTCTTTCCTGGCGTGAAACAGCTGGGGGGGAGTGTGAGGAACCAGCGGTGGCTCCTTCCAGGGAAGGCTCATCCAGGGATGGGTGGCACGGGGTTCTCCCAGGATGGGGTTTTCCATGGATTCCAGGGAAACCCCAGAGTTGTTCCGGGTTAAAATGATGAGCTGGACTTAAAACAGGGCTGGGAGTCCGGGACAGCTTTGCCTGCCTTGCCTAATCCTGGGAGCAGGGAAAATTCCATGGGAAACAAGGAAGGAGATGGGATTGTTCAGCCTGTAAAATTCCAATATTATTTTTATTAATAATAATAATAAATACAATAATAGGAAGAAGAAGAAGAAGAAAAATATAAATAAAAATATAAATATAAATATAAATATAAATATAAATATAAATATAAATATAAATATCAATATCAATATCAATATCAATATCAGTATCAATATTGTATATTATATTCATAATAATTATAACGAATTTATTAAATTGGCCCATATGTGATAAGAAACAAGATTATAAGTTTAGAACATTATCTATATTATAGATCATAAATATAATATTATAATACTAATAATACTAATAATAGTGGTAAATAATGATAATAATAATAATTTTAAAATAAATAAAAATAGTAAATAATAAAATACTAATAATACTAATAATACTAATAATACTAATAATACTAATAATGCTAATACTAATACTAATACTAATAGTAATCACAATCATCATCATCATCATCATCATCATCATCATCATCAATCATCATAATAATAATAATAATAATAATAATAATAATAATAATAATAAAAATAATAATTGGAGGGTGCTGTGGAGGACTCAGGTTCTTTGAAACATCCAACACCGATTTTCCAGAGATCTCCAAGCTTGGCATAAATCCTGTTAGGAAAACAGAATATATTGGGATGAAACAACATTCCCACAGGGATTTGGGGGGAGCTCTTGCCGGAGCTGGATCCAGGGGATCCATCCCAGATTCCCAAATTTTATGGACACTGCTGGGGAGGAGAAGGGGCAGAGAGGAGCTGGGATTGGGATGGGGACCCCAGAGGGCTCCTATGGCTCCTTGGAACTGGATTTGGGAAGGAAACAAGAGGGAAAACGATCCAGAGCACAGAGATTGATTTTCGAGGGGTTTTCCTCATTTTTTTATGATGGATAACTCAGCCTCTTGGGGAT
The DNA here is from genome assembly GCA_032173965.1 of Sitta carolinensis. Classification (NCBI taxonomy): domain Eukaryota; kingdom Metazoa; phylum Chordata; class Aves; order Passeriformes; family Sittidae; genus Sitta; species Sitta carolinensis. The sequence goes on along the minus strand of CM063284.1, from coordinate 1,178,440 downwards.
GGAATGAAACAAATCCAGTGGGAATCTGGTCTGGCAGTCAAAGGAATGCTGCTCCCTCACCAAGCTCAGCTTTCATTCCCTGCCTTCATTCCCTTTTTCCAGCTCGGTTTATTGTGGATTATTGGAACACAGCCCCCGTCCTTCAGGAGCCCCCTCCTGCCAGCTGGAATTCCAGGCAGGCAGAGAAATCCTTCCAGGAATATCCTAGAAGGTGAGACGTGCTTATATTCCAAAAACAATCATCTCCTGCCAGCGGGACGGGGCCAAAATGTTGGATTTCGGAATTCCCACAGGATTTCAGGGACACCTGAGGCACCCTGGGCCTTCGGCTCCAGCAAATCCCAGATTTTCTCCTCACCAAGCAGAGCTGGCCCAACCCCCTGAGCTCCACACACTTTTGTCCTGAAGGAATCATTCCTGGCGGAGGTTTGGGAAGTTTTGCCTTCTCTTTCCTGCTTTTCCGAGTGCAATCCCATCTCCAGGTTCCTGGGATTTGGTGGAGGTGGTTTCCAACCTTTGGGTTGGGATGTGATCCAAGAGCTGAGCCCAAAAGGCAGGAAAAGTCACAGGAAAAATCCCCAGGAACAATTTGACCAAGCTTGGAGGGATCTGAAGGAAAAGCTCTGAGTGTTCCTGCAGCTTCCCAGCCTCAGGAACAGCCCAGAAAGTTGGGAAGTTGAACTTTGGAGTCTGGGATGATCCTTTCACTCTTCCCACTCTCCTGGCCAGGAGCCAGAGTCGTTTCCTTGGCTTTTCCTCACCCTGATATTCCGTGTCTGTGGCACCAGGAAAGGGAAGGATTTAAATACACCCAACAATGGGGTGAACCCAGCAGGAGCTGAAGATCCATTGTGAGGAAAATCCAGAGGCTCTGGATTCCTCAGAGTTCCTCGGGAATGCTCCGTGTACCATCAGCCTCTGACCCCGCTGGAATTTGGTTTGTGCTTCCTGTGTGAAACAAGTGCTGCACGATCCCAAAATTCCAGAATTGGGGTTGGGAGGGATCTGAGGGATCATCCCAATCCCACCCCTGCCACGGGCAGGGAGCCCTCCCACTGTCCCAGGGTCTCCAACCTTGGGCATTTCCAGGGATCCAGGGCAGAGCTGGAAATTCCAGCCCAGCCCCTCCCCACCCTCCCAGCCAGGAATTCCTTCCCCAAATCCCATCCAATCCTACTCTGAAGCCATTCCCTGTGCCCTGTCCCTCCATTCCCAGTCCCTCTCCAGCTCTGAGTTTTCCCTGGATCCTTTTCTTCCCCAGGTAGAACATCCCCAGCTCTCCCAGCCTGTCGATATTCCCAGAATTTCCAATTCTTCAACTGAATGACTCCACCAGCAAAATCCTGTCTCCTTTTTTCCTTAGCTTCTGTCAGCAGGAGTGGGAATTTCTGAGGGAAACAAAGGTGTGATGCAATTGTGGGATTGTGAGGATGGGAATGGGGTCAGTTCTGGAGGAAAATTTGGTTTATTGGGAATTCTCAGTCTCCTGGCCAAGGAAGTCCCTTCCCAAAAGAGGCTCTGCCCAAACCCAGAGTGAGAGAGAATTCCTAAATATAGGAGGGGAGAGATGAGGCTGGGAAATGCAAAAATTCCACTGGGAATTATCAGAATTTCTGGATGACAAAACACCCAAGAAATAAAAAAGAAACAATAAAAAAACCTCCCAAAAATTCCCAAACTGGAGCCAAGCCAAAGTAACAGCAACAACTGCCCTGCTCCCCATGAGTCTTGCTTTTTGGGACAAGGGTGGATGAAATCCCTCTTTTCCTTGGAATGGGCTTCCCGGGCTTTGAGGAGCTCCTGCTGAACTGAATCCCTGCTGTGGTTTGGATAATGGGCCATAAAAACACTCGGGAGGGATCAAAACCACAACAAAACCCCACAAACATCCGGTATTCCCAAAAAAACCAACAAACCTGCCCAGGACATTCCCTCCCTGATGCAAGGGGAATTGAGGCAGGGAAAAAAATTCCATCTTTTCCAGCAGGTTTGCAGTGGAGCAGGAAAGGGCTGAAGGTTTCAGGGATCTGAGATCCTCGGGATTCTCCACAGGAAGGGCAGAGATGCCCTCTCATGGGAAATCACGGAATTATCCCTCAAAAATCCCCTTTTCCCAGATTTTAAAGGGCTACCGTGTTCATGGGAGCGGGAATCCACATTTCCCAACTCTCCTTTTAGGGTTTTTGGGAAGGAAAAGCCACCCTGGGGCATCATTGCCCAGCCCAAATCCCGGTTTTCCTCTCAATCCTTTGGCTGGGAAAGCCTCTCTGGAAGGAAGAAGAAGGGAGAGGTCGAGCCTATGGAATGCTAAAGGTCTTGGGAGGGATGGGAATTGTCCTTGTCCTTTAAAAAATGATGGAGTGGAATCACGGGATGAGTCCTGTGGGTGCCACCAACCCCAGGCAAGGCTGATCCCAAAAAACTGATCCTGGGGAAATGAGGGAGAGTTTTCCATGGGGATGTAAAGAGTGGAAAGTGTGAGCTTCCTTCTGCTGCTTGGGATTGGGACACGCTCCAGGAAGGAGGAATTTTATCCCTGAAACTTTCTGGGATGTTCAACCACACGAGGGGGATCCATGGTCTGGGAGGGTTTGGCTTCCCAAAAATTCCTCCAGGATGGATTAATTAACTCAGGAATAGGAGAATTCCAGAGTTAGGGCCTTCCTGGCTCCAGACTGCCTGGAAAGGATGGAATTTAGGTGGAAGGAGAGCAGGGATACATGGGATGTTGGGAAGGAATTCCTGGCAGGGAGGGTGGGGAGAGACTGGGATGGATTTCCTGGAGCAGCTGGGATTAATAATGGATTAATGTTTAATAATGAATTAATGAGCAATGATAGGAGAGAAACGGAGCAGCCTGGAGGAAAAACTCAGAGGGGAAAAAATTCAGCTTGGACTCGGATGGAGGATTAGGAAAAGCTTCTGCTCCATGGCTGAATCCAGAATCCTGGAATGGTTTGGGATGGAAAGGGGCTGAAAGCTCTTCCCATTCCCTCCTCCCACCATCCCAGGGGGCTCCAGCCTGGCCTGGGACACTCCAGGGATCCAGGGAAGCTGCTCTGGGAATTCCAGCCCAGCCCCTGCCCGTCCTCCCAGCCAGGAATCCCTTCCCAAGATCCCATCCAATCCTACTCTGAAGCCATTCCCTGTGTCCTGTCCCTCTATCCCTGTCCCCAGTCCCTCTCCTGGAGCCCCTCCAGGCCCTGCCAGGGGCTCTGAGCTCTCCCTTTGTTCTCCAGGACGGAGACAAGGAAAGGGATAATCCTGAAGGGATACTGGATTTTGGAGGGATTGGGACAGCCTATCCCTATTCTTATCCCTATCCCTATTCCCATTCCCATTCCTATCCCTATCCCTATTTCTATTCCCATTCCTCTCCCTGTTCCCATTCCCATTCTCATTCCTATCCCTATACCCATTCCTATCCCTATCCCTATCCCCATTCCCATTCCCATTCCCATTCCTATTCCCATTCCCACCCTATCCCCATTCATATTCCTATTCCCACCCCTTTTCCATTCCCATTCCTATCCCTATCCCAAATCCCCATTCCCATCCCTCTGGATTTTTGCCTTGCCCATTCCCTGGGCTCTGCACCTTTTTGGGATCAGCCCTTCCCAGCCCTTCCCCATTTGTTCCCGCCCTGCTCTATCCCAGATCAGCATCCCACCGGGATGGGCTCCTCCCTTTTCCCATTCCAGCGTTCCACGGCCTCTTCCCACCCCCTCACACATGGAAAAGTCTCCTCGGGGAGCTCCAGGAAAAAGAAGGGATCCTTGGGGAGAGAAATCCTCGCAGCAGAAGCTCTGTGAGGGTTTTTTCCCTCCTTCATTCCAAGCTCTGCTCTCCCTCCATCCCAGGATCAGAAATCCGTCTTTTCCCTCTGCTCCAGGGATGGGAAGGAGCTCCTGGAGAACTTTCCCCATAGGCAAAGCATTCAGAATTCCAACTTAACGAGGGGATTTTACAGGCTTCCAAACATTCCCTGGCTCCAGCCTCTCCCCCTGTGGTGGATCCCGAGGCCAGCGCTTCCACGGGGGAATTATGATTTTGGAAAATTCTGTTTGAAAGATCCCAAGGGAATGTTTTAAGACTTCCTGTAAAAAGACAGGGAGTTTAATACAGAGGGGAATAAAAAAAAAAAAAAAAAAAAAAAAAGAGCAGGAATTTTGATTTCCACCAGAACAGGGCTTGACTTCATAAATGAAATTCCCTCACGGTCTCCCCCATCCTGTTCCCATCCCATTCTCCCCCCTCCTCATCCCATAAAACAGAGCCTGGGATCAATGCTCCATGTGTATGGAAATAGAGAGGAATCCTGTCATTCCCAGGTTTTTCTGTGGGATGGGTCACGGAGCTGGAGCAGGGACGGAACTGCTGGGAAGGGCACAAATCCTGGGCTGGCTGGAATGGGAATTTTTTTTCCCTTCCAACCGAACTTTTCTGAGATTCTGGAATTCTGCTGAAAAAACAACTGAAATATTCCCAAAATCCAATGTGCTTTTCCTCACTTCCATCATTTATCTCCTCTTTTCCTTTCAACGTTTAGCGTTGGGATTTCCCACTCTCAGAGGGAACCATTGGAGAGGGGGAAAACCCTCATTCCATAGGGAAGGGAATCCAACCAGAGGCGTTTCCCTCCATCCCAGTCCATCCCAACAACTTGTGACTTGGTTTCCCTGGTGGATTTCATGGAATCCCAGGATTGTGCAAAGCAGTTTTTTCCCAAAGAAATCAATTTACCTCCTCAAATGTATCCTCCCAATAAATCCCACCTTTCTATTCCCAGGAATTTCTTTCCCTCAAAGCCAACCCCCAGCACTTCAATTCCCTCATCCCTGGATTCCAAGCGATCAGGATCCGACATTCCCTTTTCCCAAGCAGCTCCTCAGTGTTGGAGTCCTGGCACCTCCTCCTCGGCTGCTTTCAGAGCTCGCTCCAAGATTCAGGAATCGTGTTTCACTCCATATTAATGCCTGAAATTTTATTATCCCGGGATCATAAAAGCCCAGCTGCTGATGGCGGCCCCAGCCTCGGTTATTCCACCCTGCTGAATTCCCGGGATGGAATCCAGGGTTTCTCCGTCAGCGAGTGGAGAGAGCCCTCTGCGGGTGGCTGGATGAACTCTTCCACTCGCGGGGAATATTCCAAGGAAGCCGCTTCCCTCCTGCAGGCAGATCCCCGGGAAAGCAGCAGGGCTGGACACCAGGATCCGGGATCAGCCCTCGAGGACAAGTTTGGTTTGTTCAGGACATGGGATTCCCCCTTTTCCGGACTTTTTTCCTGGAGATCTGGCAAGGCTTAGGAACAAGATGGGATCTAATCCAGGATTTCCTGAGCTTTTTCCTCATTTTGGCTGAGGATGCACCAGAATTTGGTGAACTTCTCCTTCCGACATTCCCTTCTGTTCTCCCGGAAATGTTGGTTAGACGTGGGATTGTAAAATCCTAGAATGGTTTGGAAGGGACCTGAAGGACAATCCCATTCCATCCATGGGCAGGGACACTTTCCACCATCCCAGGGTGCTCCAAGTGTCCAGCCTGGCCTTGGACACTTCCAGGAATCCAGGGGAAGCCACAGCTGCTCTGGGAATTCCATTCCAGCCCCTCCCCGTCCTCCCAGGCAGGAATTCCTTCCCAAAATCCCTTCTAAGCCCCAGGAGGAGAGGGAAGAGCCGCTGTGCTCAATGCCCAACAGCCCCAGGCTTGGAGCAGGGATCAGAATTTCCCGGGATTGCAATCATGGGAGCAGGGAAACGTAGCCTTTTTCCCTCCACTGAAGTGTAAATTCCCAATAAACCCCTCGATCCAGAGCTGCTGGAATTCCAGCTAATGAGTTAATTAAACAAATTGTCCACAGAGTTGGTGCAGTGGGACAGAGCAGAACAGAGGGATAATGAGGGGACACCACGGAAACCTCTGGAAGTGCCTGGGATTTCTGAGGGTACCTGGGGATGGATTGGGAACCTAAAACTCCCTTTCCACTGAAATTATCCCACTGAAATTATTCCACTGAAGTTAATCTCCACTTGGCTTCTGAGCCCCATCCAGAGATCCTGGGTCTTGTGTCATCCCAACTTTCTCGAGTCCTGGGGCACTTCCCTGTCACTGGATATGGGCCAGGGACACCCTGGAATTCCGGAGGTGTGGAGCAGGAAGAGCTGGTGGAGGTAAGGAGAGGATCTTGGAAAAGACAGGAGCAATGAGGATGGTGGGAAGAAGCTCCAGTCAGGAGCAGGAAGGGAGGGAGGAAGTCACGAGTGGAAAAAAATCAGAGGTTTCCTTGTGGAAAGATATCCAGAATATTGGAGAGAGTTTTCCTGAAATCTGGGAACAGCCTGAGCGCATCCCACCCCTCTGGGGGCTTTTCCAGCTGAAAAAGCAAATCATGGAAATGCCACCATTCCTAAAAATCTTCCAAGAGGTGGGAGAGGGACACCAGACCAGGGACCAGGGGATCCAGCCGGATTTCTCCATGTGACACCTCCAGGATCAGCAGGACCAGGACCAGCACCTCCCCATCCACCAGCCTTGGGGTGAGAAGCAATTCCCTGCTCTCCCAGTGGAAAATTTGGGAAATTTTGTGCTTGATGGTGCAGAAAAGGATTTGGGGTTGGAGTAGGAGAGGTCCATGGAACAGGATGATCCCGAAGGTCCCTTCCAACCCAAACCACTCCATGATTTTATGGAGATTCAGGCGTGGGAAAGGACACTCTGCCAGTCCCGAGGTTGGACCAGCACTCCCTCCAGGACATTCCCAACTCCCATCTTCTCATCGGATCAAGGATAAACCTCATCAAAAACCCGAGCACATCCCGGCCCCACATCCCACCCCGCTTTAGGGCTCCGTGGGGAACCCCGGGCTAAAGCTCCCGTCCATCCCAACACGATCCCGCCCTGGGATCTTCTGCTTTTCCAACACACACAGCGTGACTGCGGGAGGCAGCGAGCGAGGCTGGGATAAATCAGGGAGAGCAGCGGGAGGGGCCCGGCATGCGGCTGGAATTAGCGGAGAGGGGAGTTGTAAACAACCGGGGAAACGTGCCTGAAATTAATTTTTAGGGCCTAATGGGATTTCGCTTGGAGCGGAGTCAAGAATGAAAAGCTCTCCACGGCAGGAGGAGGCACTTTGCATAAATTTGCATCCTGACATCGGCTGGCTTGTCCCGGCCGGAGACGGGAGCGCGCGCGTGCGTCCCGGCACGGCTGCGAGGAGGATTTGGGAATTGCTGCGCTCGTTATCCACAGCTCCTCTCCAGGAGATTTAATGGAAGCGCACATCTGAGAGCCAGGATTCCTGGGCTCTGGAATGCCGGGGGATGAAAGAGCAGGAAAAGGTCACCAAGCCCTTGGTGGCGTCATGTGTGAACTGGAGGGAATTTTTAATTCCATAAGGAGCTGTCTGGGAAATGTGACTGCCCAGGATGGGTTGAATCCCGTGGAAGGAGGGATGAGGTGTTTTGGGAAGTGAAATGATGGTAGAATAGGAGCAGGGAATGGTTTGGGATGGATGGGACCTTCAGGATCATCCCGTCCCACCCCTGCCATGGGCAGGGACACCTCCCACCGTCCCAGGCTGCTCCAAGCCCCTTCCAACCCAAAACCAGTCTGGAATTCCATCATCCCATGATCCTATGAACAATCACAGCAGGAAATTCCTGTCAGCTCCCCAAAACCCTCATTTCTCCTCGCTCATCCCAGCTGATTTTGGGGAAAAGCCCTGGAAATAAATCATTCCCTATTGATTAAGCTGAGTTTTAATTTGCAATTATGTTCATTTACCTCCCATCCCACTTTGTGCTCTGCTTGGGAATGGGATCCGCATGGATCTGGATCCAACTCACTGAAGTCAGGGGGAGTTTTTCCATGGATTTCCAAAGGCTCTGCCTCTTTATCCCTCTGCAGGGAGATGCCTGGTTGGAATCTCCATCTCCAAAACGCCAGCAGGGATTAAAGAAGAGTCGAGAGTGTTAAAATTCCTTTGCTTTATTATTTCCAAAGGATGAGGAAGGATTTTTCCATCCTCGCTGGAGGCAATAAAATCATTCCCGTTGGATCACTGGGAGGTGGGAATGTTCGAACGTGACTCGCTGAAGGATTTGAGGGTTCTTCAGCCAAAATCAAAGGTCCTTCATCAGCCAAATTCCTCCTTCATCAGCCAAATTCCAACATCCTTCATCAGACAAATTCCAACATCCTTCATCAGCCAAACTTCTCCTTCATGACCCAAACTTGTCCTTCATCTCCCAAACTTCTTCATCAGCCAAACTTTCCTTCATCTCCCGAACTTCTCCTCCATGATCTAAACTCCTCCTTCATCTCCCAAGCTCCAAGATCCTTCATCACACAAACTCCTCCATCTCCCAAACTTCTCTTTCATCTCCCAAACTTCTCCTTCATCACCCAAACTTCTTCCATATCCCAAACTCCAAGATCCTTCCTCACCAAACTCCTCCTTCATCACCCAAACTCCTCCTTCATCATCCAAACATTTCCTTCATCTCCCAAACTCCAAGATCCTTCCTCACACCCAAACTCCTCCTTCATCCACACAAACTCCTCCTTCATCACCCAAACACCTCCTTCATCTCCCAAGCTCCAAGATCCTTCATCAGGCAAACTCCTCCTGACTTCCACAAGTTTTAGGCAGCAAAGGGACAAAGGAGAGCAGACTCCTCACGGGACTGAGCTGCGGAGTTACCTCCCAGCAGGACCTTCGGAAGAACCTTCCGGATTCCCTTAACACAACCCCTCTGCCCAAATACCTGTCCCAATTTCCCAGCTGGGGGGAGAACACGGGAAGAGAAGCTCTTCCTGCTATTTCAGGCCTCCCCGAGACTTTCCAAGCATTTCCATTAATAAACTTTCCAGGCTGTCTTTTCCTTTGGCCACAATCCCACCCCAGCTCCAACGGAGACCAACTGGGAAGCTTTTCTCTTTCTTGGCTCCGGGTGTTGACAGGCATGGGAAGAGCCTCCTCCTTACATCTCCAGCAGCTGGAGAGTTCTGGCTCTCCCAGCTTTTGTTCCATGCAGAGACACGGACAGGTCCTTAAGAAATCCCACACTTCAGCTGTTCCTCAGCTTTCTGAAGGACACCATCCCAGTAGCTCCAGTGCCCCCAGGAAGCATTTTTGGAAAACATCAAGCCAGCAGGACTCTGCCAAGTATTCCCAGGGCAAGAACCACCCTCGGCTTCCCAAACGTCCATAATTCTCCATTAAATCCAGAGGAACGCCAAGTCCTGCCCGCTCTTCTCTTCATGTCATTATTTTTGGGAACAATAGGTCAAAATCCCGCAGCAGGGCAGCTGGAAAGGAAACATTCCCGGGAAAAACCGTGGCAAACCTTTCCTGGTGCTACCTGGGTGGGATGAACTCATCCGATTTCCACTTTTCCTCAATCCTTTGGATTCCCCGGAGGGGAAAAAAACTTTAATAAAGGCAGGGATTTTGCTATTTTTAGTTCCATTTACAATTTCCAAACGCCTCCAAGATGTTTTATTCCTTCCAGCTCCAATCTACCGCAGATGGAGCCGGGGAAGAGCCGTGGGAGGTTGGGCTCTTGTTGAAAATTCCTTTTTATTGGACGTTTTCTGCTCTCTAACAATCACGTCATAAATTCAGCAGGACTTTTATGGGAACTCCCAGGGTGTTTTTATTTCAAATATCATAATACGAGGGGGGGAAAAAAAAATCCTACAGAGCTGGAAGCAGCTCCTGGTTTTTCTGTTTTAACAGGGATTTTTAAAGGGAGAACCGTTCTGAACCAATGGCGAAAAACTCTTCAGGAAGGGCCTCGCTGGGCCAAGGAAAGGGGTTGGGGATCTGTAGAAAAGTTGGAATATTCTGCTGGAAAAGGATATGCAGGGGTGGGATTCTGCCCCTCAGGTGAGACCCCCTGCAGATCCTGGATCCAACAGCACCAGGAGCTGGAGCTGCTGCAGAGCCCAGAGCAGCCCCTGGAGCTGCCCCAGGGCTGGAGCCCTCTGGAGCCAGCCTGGGAGAGCTGGGAATGTGCCCTGGAGAGGAGAGGGATCCAGGCAGAGCTCAGAGCCCCTGGAGGGCTCCAGGAGAGCTGGAGAGGGACTGGGGACAGGATGGAGGGACAGGACACAGGGAATGGCTGCAGAGTAGGATTGGATGGGATCTTGGGAAGGGATTCCTGGCTGGGTAGGGTGAAGAGGGGCTGGGCTGGAATTCCCAGAGCAGCTGCCCTGCTGTGCCCAAGGCCAGGATGGATCCACCTGGGATCATGGGAGGTGTCCCTGCCCATGGCAGGTGGCACTGGGTGAGCTTTGAGGTCCCTTCCCACCCAAAGCATTCCATGATTCCATGACCTTGCAGTGGTCAAAGGACAGAGTCACCCTCCCCATCCATAGTGATGGATCTGGGATGAGCAGAGGGGAGGACGAGGAACCTGCTCCGATGTCCACTGCTCCAGTAACCAGGTTCTCTGAACTTCCACACAGCAACCAGAGGTGGGAAAGACTGCTCGAAGTGGGACATGGCACAGGAACAGCTCTCCTCCGAATTCCCTAATTGGATCGACAGTCATGAAATCCCAGCAGGAATTGACTCCCGCTGCCCAAGGCTCCTCACTGTCCCAGGAATTTCCATAGCAAATCCCATGGGCTGTGTCCAGCAGAGGCTGCAGCACCGTGCTCCAACACCCAAATTTTCCATTCTTCCTGGCACAGGCGTGGGAAAACTTCCCAAGGCAATCCCTGCAACATTGGCTGGAGGAGATGACCAAAAAACAAATGGGGCAGGAGGATAGAAGGATGGCAAAGTCCCGGGATAATTTTCCTGACTGGAAGTTCATTGGAGCCACTGGCCAGGCCCCGGGGCAGCTCTGTGAGGGGGGGGGCTCATCCCTTTGGAAGGTACCAAAGAATTCCAAGAGCTACCCATTCCCACTGGGATGTGTGAACTCCCAATTCCCACTCCGAGTATCCTGTGCTGTAGGAAACATCCCATGGGATCCCTCCACTCTCCCCTGCCATTGCCACAGGTGTCCCAGAATTCCCAAACCCCATCCCAGATCACCTCAGAGAGCCCTTGGAAGCAGCTGAGCATCTTCCAAGCATCCCAAATATTTAAGGGAAAAACTATTCCCAACAGCTTGGCTGAGACATTCCAAAGGAAAAAAAAGGAAGGAGGAAGGGAAGGGAAGGGAAGGGAAGGGAAGGGAAGGGAAGGAAGGGAAGGGAAGGGAAGGGAAGGGAAGGGAAGGGAAGGGAAGGGAAGGGAAGGGAAGGGAAGGGAAGGGAAGGGAAGGAAGGGAAGGGAAGGGAAGGGAAGGGAAGGGAAGGGAAGGGAAGGGAAGGAAGGGAAGGGAAGGGAAGGGAAGGGAAGGGAAGGGAAGGGAAGGGAAGGGAAGGGAAGGGAAGGGGAAGGGAAGGTGGATCTTTCAGGAAGCAGGAATGGGGCTCTTGCAGGTGGAAAATCCTCATGGAGGAGCAGGGAGCAGTGGGAAGCTTTGGAAGCCTGGGACCTGCAGAGTCAGGCCAGCAGCCCAGCAGAGGGATTTGTCTCCAGAAGCAACAATGATTCCAAATCCCCCTGGAGCTGGAAGAGGCGGCACAAACCCTGGGCTTGGGCAGAGTCCGGCAGGGAACGCCACAAAAGGAATTTCAGCAGCTGTCAAAAACTGGGAATTCCTTTCATGTCCCTGCAGCAGATGGACACTTGAAAGCCGGACCTTGGCCGTGGGTGTGACCACTCCAAAACCACGGCCTGGAGGGCCCAGGGCTCGGGATGAAGCCTCCTCTCCATCATCCCAGCAGGTTGGACAATCCCAAGCACTCCGGCACTCCAGGGCCGCTCCTGCTTCGTGTCACGGAGCCGTCAGAGGCTCCTCCAAATTCCAGCCCACCCTGGTGCCTTTCATCCCGGCCAAGAGCATCCCAGGGCCTGGTTTTTATGGGACAGAGTCCCATAAAAAGTCAGAACTTCCAAGGCCGGAGCGTGGAGAGCACAGGAGGGAATCCAATGAAAAGAGGCAGGAGGTGGCATTTCCAAGGAGGGGAGAAAGAAACATCCCAGTTTTTAAAAGGCCAGAATGTTGGCGGGGGATGAACCAGAGGGAATGGCCAGGAGGGTCCTGAGGAATGGATCTGACCCCGGTGTCAGTTCGGGGCCGTGTCGGTGTTTTCCACATGTTCCCGACAAAAGGCAGCGACATCAGGCTCCAAATCAGCCAAAGGAAAACAGATTTTCCTATGGATGAAGGATTTTCCATACAGGGATCCCTGCTCCTCACCAGAACCCCAGCACCACACCGGGATCCCAGTCCCATTCCAGGATCATTGTCCCATGCCAGGATCCCTGACCCACATCGGGATCCCAGCCCCACTCCATGATCCCAGTCCCATATCGAGATCCCTGTCCCATGCCAGGATCCCTGACCCACACTAGGATCATTGTCCCATGCCAGGATCCCTCTCCTGTACAGGGACCCACTCCCATGCCAGGATCCCTGTCAGGATCCCTGTCCCACACTGAGGTCACTGCTCCACACTGGGATCTCCGTCCCATGCTGGGATCCCTGTTCCTCATGGAAATTCCAGTCCCAGTCCATGATCCAAATCCCATGGATCCCTGTCCTGAGCTGGCACCCAGTCCCATTCCAAGATCTGTGTCCTGTGCCAGGATCCCACTCCCATCCTTGGATCCCTGCCCTATGCCAGGGATCCCAAACCTATACCAGGACACCAGTCCCACACCAGGATCCCATTCCCATGCTGGGATCCCAATCCCATGCCAGGATCCCAATCCTATACCAGGACCCCAATCCCATGCCAGGATCCCAATCCTATACCAGGACCCCAATCCCATGCCAGGACCCCAATCCCATGCCAGGATCCCAATCCCATGCCAGGATCCCAATCCCATGCCAGGACCCCAGTCCCATGCCAGGATCCCAATCCCATGCCAGGATCCCAATCCCATGGCATGACCCTGCATCTGTCCAGGTCTCTGGGGTTGATCCTGGCTTAATTTCAGCCTGGAATAAAAGTGGAAAACACACGGGAAAAGGGAAAACTCAGGACATTTCATTTGAGGTTTGTCCTAAATGAAAAGATAAGGATTTTTCATTTCCAAGTCGGATATTTTAGGAAAGCTGGAAGTGAAAATTATCCCTTCAGGAACTGGGAAAAGCTGTGCCTGGAACTGGAGCCCATTTAAAGGGAATTTTTTCCCTTGAAAATCAACGAGGGAAAATTCTTCAACTTCCCACCTTTGGTCTGGCTTCAGCCATGGATGGATGATGGATGGATGGATGGATGGATGGATGGATGGATGGATGGATGGATGGATGGATGGATGGATGTGATGGATGGATGGATGGATGGATGGATGGATGGATGGATGGATGGATGGATGGATGGATGGATGGATGGATGGATGGATGGATGGATGGATGGATGGATGTGGATGGATGGATGGATGGATGGATGGATGGATGGATGGATGGATGGATGGATGGATGGATGGATGGATGGATGGATGGATGGTTTGCATGGATGAGAATTCCTGCTGGCAACATCCCAGTCCAAGATGCAAAGCCTGGCTTTATCCAGATTCCAGCTGTTGGGAATAGCTAGACACGGCACAGTTTTGTGCATGGAGATCTGCTGACATCTACAGGGCATTCCAGAGATTCCATGCCATGGCTCTGTGGAATCAAGGAATTCCAGAACAATTTGGGTTGCAACTTAAGGATCCTCCTGTCCATCCCATTCCATAGGCAGGGACACCTCCCAGTATCCCAGGGTGCTCCAAGCCCTGTCCAGCCCAGCCTTGGACACTTCCAGGGCCGGAGCAGCCACAGCATTCCCTGAGGGAACCTTCCCACTGCTCTTCCAGAAATATTCTGCACCAGGACAAGGGTGAGGGGAACTTGGATGTATCCCAGCCAAGGAAAGAGGGAAGGTTTGGGAAGGTTTGGGAAGGTTTGGGAAGGTTTGGGAAGGGAAGATGGATCTTCCAGGAAGCAGGAATGGGGCTCTTGCAGGTGGAAAATCCTCATGGAGGAGCAGGGAGCAGTGGGAAGCAGCAGATCCTGGAGCAGGGACAAGGATCCATCACCCTAGGAATGATCCACCAGGAAACAAGCAGCAGGGTGTGGGAATTATCAGGAACAGCTCTTCTTATCCCAGCTGGAATCTTGTGTCAGCACCAGATGCTTCCCCTCAGGATAAAACCTCTCGGGAATCAAACCCAGAGGATTCCAGCACCAGCATGCAAGATCTCCCAGAGCCACAAAAAGGTTTTCCAGGGAAAACACAGGATCAGCTCAGCAGATCCCACCTGCTCACCTTTTCCAGAGCTACAGGGCTGGGATCACCCCAGGAACCTGGATCACACAATAACCTGGATCAGCCCATCCCAGGAATTGGGCTTGACCTGCTGTGGCCACCTCCAACTTCCATGGAATCCATCCCACTGCTCCTCCAACTTCCATGGAATTCATCCCACTGCTCCTCCAACTTCCATGGATTCCATCCCACTGCTCCTCCAACTTCCATGGATTCCATCCCACTGCTCCTCTTCCCACTCCTCCGAGGACAAGCAACAACTTTTTCCACATGGAATTGTTTTATTAGGAAAAGATCCATTAACAATAAAAAGCCCCAAGAGGAGCAGGACACACTTCTGGAGGGTCAGGAAATTCCGGGAGCAAAGCAAATCCCACATGAAACTCAGCCAGAGGCAGAGCAGCCAACAATTCCCGAGCCACTTCCCACAGGAATTCCAGAATTTTCTGGAATATTCCCAAATTCCCAGAGCCTCAAGGAGTCTCAGCACAGGAACAGGAGCATCAATCCCTGGGAAATGATCCTGCTTTTCCAAGGTCTTAGCATCTCCCTCCTTTCCCAGCAAATCTGGATTGACCTTTCCAGCCCCAACCCGGAGTTTTTCCCACTTTTCCTTGCTCCAAGGAAATTCCAGCTAACTCCCCATGGTCCCAGAAGGTTTTCCATGAAAGTTCCTCAGCAGGCTCCTTGGATCTGCCTCTCCTCCAGGCACGGCATGATTCGGGAAGTTCGGGAAAAGGGATGATCAATCCCAAAGAGGGAAGGAGGGAGCCGAGGGACGGGGGCTGGGTGTGAGGCAGATCCAGAGCCCGCTCCTGATGGATTCTCCTCAGTCAGAGTCGCTTCCCTCCTGCTTGGCTGATCCCACAGCCGACGCCAGCTCCCCCTCCTGCCCTTTCAAGCGCTCTCCTGCCGGGAGAAAAGCCATGGAGAAGAGGGATGGACCCGCTGGATTGGGAGCGACCCCCAAACCCTTCCCTTGGCACAATCCAAGCGCTCCCAGAGCCTCCTTGGGAAGCTCCTTGGCACCAACAGCTTCCCAGAGCCATCTGGGAAGGGATCCAGCCCCACCACTCCCTCCCCAGATCATCCCAGCTCCTGGAATCCCTCTGGAATGAGCCCCCCCCCATTCCCGTGGCTCCGGAACGCACGGATCAGCTCCGCGATGGCTCTCTGGGTCCTCTTCTCCAGCTTTTCCAGCTTCTTGGACACATCCCGCTTCAAATCCCTGCGAGGAGAGCGCCAGCATCAGGGCAATTCCATGGCCAGGCAGGGCCCAGCCTTCCCAGTGGGAATTCCTTCTCTTTCCCAAGTGCCACCACTCCAAAAGCGACCCTCGGCAGTAAGCATCCCAAAGAATCAGCAGGAAAAGGGAATTGTGTCTTCCTCCACAGCCAGGAGGGATTTCCAATTCCATGGAATCCTGGAGTGCTCGGGTTGGAAGGGTCCTTAAAGATCAGCTCATTCCAACCTCCCACAGGATTTTCCTGGCATTTTCAACCCTCAGTTCAGGTTTTCCTGGATATTCCCAGCACAACCTGAAGGTGTTGGAACCCCCTGCTGACTCCACCACCCTTTTCCCAGGAGCAGCATTCCGTAGGCACTCACCAGTCAGGTTTCCTGGGAGCCAAGTTTGCCAAATCCTAAGGAAGGAGAGGAGACATCCAGTGAAAGCCAAAGGCAACATTCCAGCCTGGACCTGGCACAGAGCAGCTCCAGATTCCCACATCCAGATTTCCAGATCTCGATTCCCACATCCAGATTTCCAGATCTCGATTCCCACATCCAGATTTCCAGATCTCGATTCCCACATCCAGATTTCCAGATCTGGATTTCCAGATCTGGATTTCCACCTCCAGATTGACACATCCAGCTTTCCAGCTCCAGATTTCCCGATCTAGATTTCACAATCCAGATTTCCAGCTCTGGATTTCCCAATTTGGATTTCCATCTCTGAGTTTCCCAATTCAGATTTCCACCTCTGGATTTCCCAATCCAGATTTCCAGATCTGCATTTCCCAATTTGGATTTCCACCTCTGGATTTCCCAATCCAGATTTCCAGCTCCAGATTCTCCAGATCCAGATTTCCAGCTCTGGGTTCCAATCCAGATTCCCATCTGATTTCCAGGTCCAGATTCCACTCTGATTCCAGAATCAGATTTCCACCTCTGGATTTCCAATCCAGATTCCACCTTTGTTTCCAATTCAATTTCCACCTCTGGATTTCCCAGATTCAGATTTCCACCTCTGGATTTCCCAGTCCAGATTTCCAGCTCTGGATTTCCCATCTGGATTCCAAAGAATTCCAGCTCCACCTTTACCTACCACCTCCTCGATGATGGGCTCGGGCTTGGCCGCTTCCAGCTGCTCCTTCACCGTGTCCTCCACTAGATGGGGAAACAGGATCAGTCTTGGGAAACCGGGAATTCCACCAGCGCTCCCGAAAGCTTCCCTAAAACCCCATTCCCACAGCTCCACTTAACAACGTGGCACCCACACTGAGGATCCAAACCCTTCTGGAGACTCCTAAAAATTATCTGGGAATGGTGGAAATCCCACCAACAGCAGAGGAAGCTGGAAGCTGGTTGGGATCGAAGCCTCTTTTCCCAACATCTGCTCCAAAGGTTGGGAATTTTGCTCTCCCTGACTCCTTTCCAGGCCTAGGACACTTTGGAGGAGTCAAGCTCCAGCCCAGGCCTTGAGGGAAGGTCTGGAGATATTTGGGATAATGGGAAAACACTCATGGAAAAAGCACTGCAGCACCAGGGAGCACATCCCACTCCAGCATGTGGATTTCATGGAATCGAGGGCAATTCCAGCTGGAAAAGCCATCTTGGATTGAGGCCAAACATTCCCAGCCTTGCCAAGGCCAGCACTGCCATGCCACATCCACAGGGATTTCCATCCCTCCAGGAATGGGGCTCCACCAGTGTGGGGACATCTGGAATTTTCCCAATATCCAAGCTGGTCATTCCTTGTCCTCCCATCCCTGCTCCCTGGGAGCAGATCCCGATTCCTCCCCCAGCTCCTGTCAGGGGTTCTGCAGAGCCTCCCAGAGCCTCCTTTTTTCCAGGATAACATTCCCAGCTCCCTCAGGAATTCCCCAGCTCTGTTCCCTTCCCTGGACACGCTCCAGCCTTTCCATGTCTTTCTTCCATGTGGAAGTTTTAAGCTCCTACAAAAACAAAGGAAAGGGCAGTGCCAGAATTCCCAACCATTCCCAGCCCTCCCTTTTTATTCGGGGCATTTTCAAAGGGATTTATTCCAGGAGAAATTCCACATTTTGGGATCCAGGGAACTCCTTCACTTCCCCCTCAGGTGATTTCTGGAAGTTCTGGGTGAGGAAATTCCAGCCCCAACTCCGGAATAAGATTTCCTCCAAGATAAACCTGACAAAAAAACAGCCGAATTTCCAGGAGTTTCCTCCAGGGAGGCTCCTCCGAGGATAAATCCTTGGATTTGGGCCTGGGAGTGTTCCCAGCCCTCTTGGGCAAGGCTGGGTGTGAGGAGCAGATATTCCAACCCCTCCAGCTCCGTGGACACCTCATCCCAGTGGATCTCCCACCTTGGGAAGAGCACGGAGCTTCCCAAGCCCTCATTTCCCTTCCCACATTCCCAGTTTTTCCCACCTGAGGCCGGTTTGGCCGGGGGCAGCTTCCTCTTCTTCAGCTCCTCATCCTCGGGATCGTAATTCCGCAGCTTGATCTCCCTGGGAAAAATGGGAAGAGAAGTGAGAAAATCTGGGATGACCCACTCAGGAAAAGCAGGGATGTCAGAGGCAGCTGAAATCATGGAATCTTGGAATTGTGTAGGTTCATCAAATTCCATTGATCCATCCGAAAAGTGGGATTTAAAAACATGGATCCGTGTCCCCAAGTGCCACATCCGTGGTTTTTAAATCCCACCAGGAACTCCCATTCCCAATTCCGTGAGGAATATTCCAAATATCCCCCCCTGAGCCTCCCCTGGCTCCCATTCCCTCCTGGCCTGTCCCTGTTCCTTGGGAGAAGAACCCAAATCCCACCTGGCTCCCACCTTTGGGGTCTAAAAGCTGGGATACTCAGGATGGAAACCCCAGGGAAGATCCAAAATCATGGAAAAAAATCTTTCAGGGAAAGATGGGGGGGAAAAAAAAAAAACGATTCTTTAGGATACAAGGCAGTTATCCAAGCATTTCTGGAAGTGCTAAAATCAGGGAGCAAATCCCGGTTCTGGAATAAATGGATGGTGGAGCTGAGGGAATGAGGCATCCAAACATCACCGGGAAGTTTCTCCATGTTTTTATCTCCTCCAGGAAAGCTCAGGAGTCGGGATTGAGCCACAATTCCACAATATTCCCACCTAATTTGGGCTATAATTGGACACCCCTGAGCGATTCCCGACTGGAGCCAAACCCTGCAAGCCTCAAGAGGAATTCCCAAAGCCACAATCCTGGAAAACGGAGCTTGCAGGAGCTCATCCCACCATCCCCCCCCCAAGGACATTCCAGAGGCTGCAGGATCCCTGGAACAGCTCAGCCCACAGGGATAACAAGAGAGGAGAAGCTCATAAACCCCTGGGATGGGATTAATCGGGATAAACACCCCAGGAGAAGCTGAGGAAGCTGGGAAGCAGAGCAGCAGTTTTTTATGGAAAACACCAAAATTCCAACCTTGGAAGTCACCAGAGCAGGGGTGGAAAATCCATCCCATTCCCACTCCAGCACGGGAATCTCCAGGCCAAGAGCCTGACCCATCCCACGGGAAAGCTGTGAACACCAGGATGGGTTCCAGGACCTCGCTGAGGGAAATCATGGAATTCCAGGATGGAAGTGACCCTTGGGATCAGGGTCACCTTCAACTAGCCCAGAGTGCTCCAGGCCCCATCCTTGGGCACTTCCAAGAATCCAGGCACAGCTTCTCTGGGAATTCCAGCCCAGCCTCTCCCCACTCTCCCAGCCAGGAATTCCATCCCAAAAAGGAACTGGGAGGATGTGGGGAGTGCAGCATTCCAGAGGGAAACAACAGACACTGCCAGGGGTGGCACATTCCCAGCTTTGGGTCGGGAATATCCCAAATCCATGTTTCCCTCAGGCCTGGAGCTCCTGGCTGGGGAAGCAGGAGGGATCCCAGCTTTTTTCGGGAGGAGGCTCTTGGCACCGGCACGCCGGGAATGTGTGGAATGCCCGGAGTGTTCCCGATGGAAACCAGGCCCCCCCTGAGCTGGGCTGGTGCTTCACTGTTCCAGCCCCAAGGGTTTTATGGAACAAACAATTCCATGGATTTTTCCAAGCCGGGTTTTTCTAGCTGCTAAAATCCTTGTGGCAGGAGCACCGGGAATGGCTTTGCCATGAAAAGCTGGAACAGGGATTTCTTCTGGTTATTCCTGTTGTCATTCCCAAAAGTCACCTGGAGCTGCTTCAGGAGCAGCTTCCCAATCCCACTCCCTGAGGGTGAGGCTTTCACCTCCAGGAACAGCAGGAAAAATGGATGGAGATCATGGAATCATCCTGGAATGGGCTGGACTGAAAGGGAGCTGAGGGATGATCCCATTCCCATTCCATGGGCAGGGACACCTCCCACTGTCCCAGGGGGCTCCGGCCAGGCCTGGGACATTCCAGGGATCCAGGAGCAGCCACAAATCCTTGGGAATTTCAGCCCAGCCCCTCCCCACCCTCCCAGCCAGGAATTCCTTCCCAAGATCCCATCCAATCCTACTCTGCAGCCATTCCCTGTGTCCTGTCCCTCCATCCCTGTTCCCAGTCCCTCTCCAGCTCTCCTGGAGCCCCTCCAGGCCCTGGAAAAGGCTCTGAGCTCTCCCTGGATCTTTCCCTTCTCCAGGGAACATTCCCAGCTCTCCCAGAGCAGAGGGGCTCCAGCCCTGGGAGCAGCTCCATGGGATCCTCTGGATTCACTCCAGCAGTTGCTGCCAGACATTCCCGGATTCCTCAGCCCCAAAGGAGAACAGGCAGAGATCCAGGAGAATCCTGAGGAAAAGCTCTTCCCTGGAAAAGCTGCTCCTGCCCGAGCTCCTGAGCGTGTCCCAGCCCATCCTGCTCCCAAAACAGCTCCGGAAGGAAGGAATCCCAAAAAAATCCCCACCTCTCTCCACAGCCAACCTGCCAGGCCGGTTGGTTTTCCAGGCCATGCTGGATTGGGAGACATCCAAGTGTTCCAGGAGAGCTGGAGAAGATCCCAAATCCATCAGGATTCCCAAGCACCTGAGCTTTGCCAGGTGGACACTGGGAATTTCGATATCCGTGAATCAAACCAGGACAAAGCCAACATTCCCTGGGGATCCTGCTGGGAATTGCAACCCATTCCCACCCCAGCCATGCTGGGAATTCCAAGGTTGGAACGAGGACAAACCTCATCCGTGGTTTTCCACGGCTCCTCCAGGTTGGGATGGATCCAAACCCAACTTCCACCCTTGAGGTTCCACCAAAAGGAGCCCTGGAGGCACCTTGGGAGCACCTTGGGAGCCGGGATAACCACTGGAATTCCCGGGATCAGATCCACAACCCCAGCACGGGGCCAGCACAAGGACTGGGATGCTCCAGACTTGCTCCCACATTCCCAGGAATTCTCCCTCAGGAAGAGCAGCTGGAGGTGTGAGCACCCAAAAAAATCCATGCCCAAATCACCCTGGGTGGATAAATTCCCAGGAATGATTCCTGGGATGAGCCAAGGAATGCAGAGCCAAGGGCTGGAAAGAGCAGGGAGTCACCTCAGGAGGCTGATCCCAAAAAATCCAGGGAAAATGCAGGATCATCCCCAGCCTCTCCAGGAGGCTCCAGCCAGGCTTGGGTCATGGATCCTTCCCTAGGGATGGATCAGCTCCATCCCGAGGGAAAATCCACAGCTCCAGAGGGAGGATCTGATCCAAACATGGCTCAGAACCTTCAGGGAATTTTTTCCCAGCCTGGATCCCGGTGCTCTCAGCTTCCAGGTGGATTCAATCCCTGTTTTCCCTTTTCCAGCTTGGAGCAAAATGTGGCAGTTCCCGATGGGAAGGGATCCCTGGGATTGTCCAAGATCCCGGGAAGTGCCAGTCAAACCCTCCCCATCCACCTCCCACATTTAATCCTGATTTTTTTTCCCGTTCTTTTCCTTTGTCCTGAACCCCTTCCCTGAGATTTCCCCGCTCTGGGAATCAAGGCCCGGATTCTCCCGGCGAGCCCAGCCCCCTCTGGAGCAGAATCCCGAGGGATTAACAAACAAAAGCTCCCCGGACCTGCCCGGTGACATTCCAGAGGGAGGAATTCCTCAGGGAGCTCAGGTTTCCCAAGCCCTGCTCCTCCCCCAGCCGGGAGCTGCAACTTCCAAGGATAACTCCAAGGGCAGGGCTCGGATTTTAGGAAAAGTGGATTTTTCCTAAAGCTGGAAAATCGAGGAGTATTTTTGTCCCAACCTTCCTCGAGCTTTTCCTTGGATTTTTTAGCTCCGCTTTTCCCACCGAGTTTTGTCGGTACAAGGAGCACAATTCCAAGGCTCAGAGCTTTGGGATGGGAATTCCAGGTTCCAGCAGGTCCCTGAATCCCAAATCCAGCGTTTTAACCCCCCGGGAATGAGGCGGAAAGGCCGAAATCCTCCCACACCCTTTTCCTGGGAAAGGCGGAGCTTCCTGGTCCACACAAAAAAATCCAAACGATCCGAGTTTTTCACAGCTCCAGAGAGAATTCCCAGGGTTTGGATGGGGGATTGGGGCCCGGAATTCCTGGGAGAAGAGCAGGGCTCGCAGGGCTGGGAATTTACAGGGAAATGAGGAAGGAAAAACGGGATGGGGAGCTTGGGAACAAAGCAGGAAGTAGCCAAAAAAATGGGAAAAATGTTGGGAAAAACCAGAGGTGAGGGGGTCTTGTCCTTCCTGCAGCCACTGGAACAGAAAAGTCGGGAATCTCCATCCCTGGAAGTGTCCAAAGCTGGACAGGGATAGTGGGAGCTGCCCGTGGAATGGGATCATCCCCCACCCAAAGCATTCCAGGATTCCAGGGAATGCCTTCCCCTGGGAATTCTTCCCTGCTCCAGCTCCTCTGGGAGCAGGTGGGATCTCCTGGGGATTCCTGGAAAAAAAGAGCAGCGGGGAAAAACGTGGAGAAGGGCTGGGAGACTCCCAGCATTCCAGACTGGATGGCTTGGGAGGGACTCAGGGATGATCCCATTCCAGGGGCAGGGACTTTTCCACAATCCCAGGCTGCTCCAAGCAGCCACTGCCAGGGATGGAATTTGCTGGGATTTCTCCAGATCCCAAGTGGCTGAGAGGGAATTCCCCAAATCCACTCATAACCAGAGGGAAAAGCAGGGAAAAAAAAAATCCTTGGATAACTCCAGGGACTTCCAGCTCCTTCATCCCAGAGTTTTCCCTCTCCAACCATTCCTGAGGGGACAGAGTTTGGGATTAGCTGGGAATATGGAGAATTCTAGGAATCATGGAAGTTTCCAAAGGAAATCCATCCAGGAATTCCACACCTGGAGCTGAAGTGAGAGAAAATCCCAGGATTTTGCTCCACAAACCAGGGGATTGCTTCCCGAACCACCACATTCCCTATCCCAGGGAATTCTTTCCACCTGGAAAATCCAGCCCAGCTCCTGGAAGGGCTTTGGAGGGAAGGGAGATTCCAGGGAGATTCCTCATTTCCAAAAGCCAGGTGAAATTCCAGCAGGTTTTTTTCCCTTTTTTCCAGACCAGCTGTGCCCAGCAATTCCCTTTTCCACAGGGAGATTCCTGGGAAATCCAAATCCAAGAGGAAGTCAAGGGATGGGCTCTCCCAGATCCAATTCCCGTGGGAAAAGCAGGAATTCCACAAGAAAAGTAAAAGGAAATCAAAAGTTGGGAATTATCCAGGCAAAATTTGGGATTCCAACACTCCCACAGAGCAGATTTTGCAGGAATTTGCCTTGGGAAATTCCCTCTGGATTGCAACAGAACAGATGAGATGGGAAAGGTGGAAAAACAGAGAAATCCATCGGGAATCCCAAAGAATTCCATGGATTTTTGAGGAGAAAGCTGGGATGGAATTTCCCACTCCACACTTCCACCTCCAACTTCCTTGGATTTTCCAGGAAATCATCCTGAGGCAGAGGAAGAATTTTGTCTGGATCTGCCAACTGATGATGGAAAATCCATGGAAAAACCCATTCCCTGGTGCTGCTGAACACTGGGAATGGAACAGAAGGAATGGGAACAGAGGGAAGGAAATTCCAGGAAGGAAACTCCAGGAATGGAATAGCAGGAATGCCACAGAGCCCTCAGATTCCCCCCAGCAATTCCCAGGATCAAATCAGCCCAAAGCAGGAATTTTTGGGGATTTGGAGGAAGAATTCCTCATTCCAGATCCCCAGGGGTGGGAAAACCAAGCTGGATCCCATCGGCTCCAGATCCGGTGGCAGCGCTGGAATCCGAGAGCTCCGGGCCCATCCATTATTCAGGAGCTTCCCAAGCTCTGGTTTCACCTTTTCTGGCACAAATTCCAAGCATGGAAATTCCCTCTCCCAAGAAATTCACTGCTTCCAGCCCCAAATCCGTGTGGGATTTGGTTTTTCTAAAAAGTCATTCCCAAAAAAAAAAAAAACCACAATTTTTTTCCTCATTTTTTTCCTCATTTTTTTTCCTGGTTCGTTTCTCCCACAGAGATTTTTAGGGATAAATCCATGGGAATAGCCAACATTCCAAATCTGTGATCCCCAAAAAAAAAAAGCCCTGGTGGAAAACACCTTTGGAATCAGCTGGATTTGCCTCAGCTGGGATGTGCTCCCATTTTTCCATGGAAAACATCCACAGGAATCCATGGAAAAACCAATCCCTGCTAAATGCCTGCAGGAATGGCTGGGAATACAAATTCCAGAGGGAAAAGTGGGAATAAAGAAGGAATTACCTGTGCTTGAGTGGCTCCTCTTCCTCATCTTCTCTGGGAATTTTGGATTCAGGTTCTCCACTCTCCTTGTTCTGCAAAAAATAATGGGATAATCCCATCAGAATCTGGGAGAAAACCAGGAGAGCAAACAGCTCCCAAATCCTCTGGGATTGGGATATTTTTAGGAATTTTGGGAAAGGAAAAAGGTTGGGGAAGGAAAAACAGAGGGAAATAAAAACGGCGGGAAAAAAACAGTGAGGGAAAAAGGTGGGAAGGAAAAAGGTTGGGAAAGAGGGAGGGAAGAGAAAAAAGGGAGGGAAAAAACAGAGGGATACAAAAATGGCAGGGAAAAATGGTGAGGGAAAAGGGGCAGGAAAAAAGGGAATGAAGGAAAAATGTCAGGAAAGGAAAAAGGTGGGAAAGGAAAAATAGAGGGAAACAAAAATGGGAAAAAAATGGTGAGGGAAAAAAGGCAGGAAAAAGGAGTGGGAAAGGAAAAAGGGTGGGAAGGAAAAAGGGCAGGATAAAAACAGAGGGAAACAAAAAGGGCAGGAAGAAAATGGAAGGAAAAGAACAGGAAAAAAGGAAGGAAAAAAAGGGCAGGAAAGGAAAAAGAGGGAATGAAAAAGGGTGGGGAAGGAAAAAATGGAAACAAAAATGGGAAAAAATGGTGAGGGAAAAAAGGCAGGAGAAAAGGAAGGGAAGGAAAAAGGGCAGGATAAAAACAGAGGGAAACAAAAAGGGCAGGAAGAAAATGGAAGGAAAAGGCAGGAAAAAAAGGAAGGAAAAAAAGGGCAGGAAAGGAAAAAAGGGCAGGGAAACCCAAAAATAACGGCAGGTGGGAAACAGGGCAGGAAGAAAAGGCAGGAAAAAAGCAGGGATTTGCTCTGGATTTTCCAGGAATGGCAGCAGGGATGAGCCCCAGTGCTCAGCTCCACCTATCCCGAGTTTTATTCCTCTGGAGCAGGGCAGGGAGGGCAGGGAGGAGACTGAGGCACTGCAGAATTCCCAGAATTCCCAACATTTCCTGAGCCCACGGGACTGGAGGGGATCCTAAAAATCATCCCAATAAAAATCATCCCAATAAAAATCATCCCAATCCATGGGCACAGGGATCTCCCACTGTGCCTGGAATTCAGGGATCCAGGGGCAGCCCCAAATCCCTGGGAATTCCATCCCAGTATCCCATCCAATCCTACTGTGAACCATTCCCTGTGTCCTGTCCCTCCATCCCTGCCCCCAATCCCTCTCCAGCTCTCCTGGAGCCTCTTTATGTCCTGGAATTCCCTGGAGCCTTCTCCCCTCCAGGGAACATTCCCAGTTTTCCCAGAGCTCAGGAGTTCCCGGGATTTGCTCCAGCAGCTCCAAGCCCTGCCCAGCCTGAGATCCCAGCCCTGCTCTCCAACCCCACATTCCTGCAATCCCTGGGAAGAACCAACAAGGGGAAACACTTCCCAAGATCCACTTCCCAAGGGGAAACATTTTCCAATACCTATTTTCCAATATCTATTTCCCAAGGTGAATTATTTCCCAAGGTTTCCAATATTTTGGAACATACTGGAACATTTTCCAATATCTATTTCCCAAGGTGAAAGATTTCCCAATATCTATTTTCCAATATCTGTTTCCCAAAGTGAAACATTTCCCAAGATGAAATATTTTCCAGTATTTATTTCCCAAGGTGAATTATTTTCCAAGGTGAAACATTTTCCAATATCTATTTTCCCATATTTATTTCCCAAAGTGAAAAATTTCCCCATATCTATTTCCCAAGGTGAATTATTTCCCAAGGTTTCCAATATTTTGGAATATGTTGGAACTTTTTCCAATATCCATTGCCAAAGGTGAAACATTTTCCAAGGTGAAACATTTTCCAATATTTATTTACCAATATTTATTTCCCAAGGTGAATTATTTTCCAATACCTATTTTCCAAGGTGAAACATTTTCCAAAGTGAAATATTTTCCAATATCTATATTCCAATATTTATTTCCCAAGGTGAATTATTTCCCAAGGTGAATTGTTTTCCAATATCTATTTCCCAAGGTGAAACATTTTCCAAAGTGAAAGATTTTCCAATACCTATTTTCCAAACTGAAACATTTTCCAATATTTATTTCCCAAACTGAAAGAATCCCAAAGTGAAATATTTTCCAATATTTACTTCCCAAGGTGAATTATTTTCCAATATCTATTTTCTAGTATTTATTTTCCCAAGGAAAAATATTTTTCAAGGTGAAATATTTCCCAATATTTATTTCCCAAAGTTAAATATTTCCAATATTTATTTCCCAAGGTGAATATATTTTCCAATCTCTATTTTCCAGTATTTATTTCCCAAGGTGAAACATTCCCAGCCTCGGGAACCTTTCAGCCATCCCTAAAAAAAAAATTAAAATTCCATCCAAGTTGACGCCAGCTTTGCCTGGAATTGGGAATTTCCAAACCTGCTGCACAAATTGAGAATTCCAACAAAAACCGGGACACCTGGAGAGGGAAAAATCCTCAGGAACATTCCAGGGATTTGATCCCAGCTGGAAAAATTCCCCCCAGGGCTCTGTTTCCACAGCAACGCTCCTGCCAAGCTTTGGGCACTCCAAAACCAAATCCCAGCAGGGAAACAGTAAAAAAAAAAATTGGGAAAAGCCAGAAAAAGGCAAAATGTGGGAGCAGGGATTCTCCAGAGCTTTGGGAGAAGGTGGAAAAGCAGGAAAATCCAGCGGGAAGGAATTTCCTGAGGGGTGGAGCAGCAGGGTTGGGGCTCTGGAGCAAATCCAGCCAGGAACAAAAGCTTGGGATGCAGCCAGAGGGAATTTTCCAGCTTGGAGAACAAGGGAACATTCCCAGAGTTGGGATGAGGGAGATCCATCCTTCCCAAAAAAAAAAAAAAAAAATGGGAAGAATCCGGCTTTTGGGGATGAAAAAGCAGGAGGAGCTGGGGAGTTCTTGGATTGGGGATGAGCTTGAAATTCCCACCTGGATTTTGGGATTATTCTTTTGGGAATAGCAGCAGCAGAATTCCCAGAAAATTTTCTTGGGAAATTCCCTTTGAGTGGAGCTTGGAGCCAGCAAATCCCAGATTTTCACAACAAGGGCAAAAGGAAAAGGAGAAAAACTGGAAATCTGGGATGGGAAATCCCAAATATTGTCCCGGAATTTTGTTCCTGAAATCATGGGAAAAATTCCTCATCCCTCACTTTTCACAGGAAGAAAGGAAAAGTGGGAATCTCAAAGGAGGAATTCCTAAATTCCCAGCTTTTCACTTAAATTCTCTAAAATTTAAATTCTTGAATTCTTGGATTGGGAATTTGGGGATGAGCTTGAAATTCCCACCTGGATTTGGGGGTTATTCTTTTGGGAATAGCAGCAGCAGATCTTGCAGAATTCCAGAAAATTTTCCTGGGAAATTCCCTCCAGCAAATCCCAGATTTTCACAGCAAGGGCAAAAAAGGAAAAAGGGAAAAAAATGGAAATCTGGGATGGGAAATCCCAAATATTGTCCTGGAATTTTGTTCCTGAAATTATGGGAAAAGTTCCTCATCAATCACTTTTCACAGGAAGAAAGGAAAAGTGGGAATCCTAAAGGAGGAATTCCTAAATTCCCAGCTTTTCACTTAAATTCTCTGGATAATCCTGGGATAAAGTCCCACAAAAATTCCTCAGCCTCTGTGGGATTCCCTCGGGAATCCAAGCACTGCAGACAAAGGAGGCTCCTGGAGCAGCTTCCCATTTTTCCATGGAATTTCCAAGCAGGAATCTCCTTATCCCATTGATTTATTCTCCCCTCCTGTTATTTTTTCCACCTAAATATTTCTGGAGAATTTTCCTTAAGGGAATCTGATCCAGAAACTGAAGGAGCAGACAGATGAAATTCCCTTTTTTTCCCTGTTTTTGGTGCCTCCAAGCCCGTGAGAATCCCAAAAAAACTTGGATTTTTCCACAGGCAGGACACAACCCAGGTTGCTCCATGAACATTCCCATTGTTTTCAGTGGGAAAATCCCAAAATTCCATCCAGGAGACACGGGGCACTGTGACAGCCCCTCTGGGACCCCAAAATCCTCCAATCTCATCCCACCCAAAGAACTGAGGATCCCAAATATCCCAAATAATTCAGGATCCACGTGGGATGTTTGGATCCAGCCCCAGTCCAGACCCTCAGGGACCCCAAAATCCCCAAATCCTGTCCCACTGTATCCCAAAACACTCAGGATCCACATGGGACACTCTGACACCCCCTGCCCCATTCCAGACCCCAAAATCCCCCAATCCCACCCAAACACCCACGGATCCCAAACACCCCAAAACACTCCCGATCCATGTGGGACACTCTGACAGCCCCAGCCCCATTCCAGACCCCAAAATCCCCCAATCCCATCCCACTGTATCCCGAATAACTCAGGACCTGTCTGGTGCCCTCTGATACCCCCAGCCCCATTCCAGACCCCAAAATCCCCCAATCCCACCCAAACACCCACGGATCCCAAACACCCCAAAACACTCCCGATCCATGTGGGACACTCTGACACCCCCAACCCCTGTGGGACCCCAAAATCCCCCAATCCCACCCAAACACCCACGGATCCCAAACACCCCAAAACACTCCCGATCCATGTGGGACACTCTGACAGCCCCAGCCCCATTCCAGACCCCAAAATCCCCCAATCCCATCCCACTGTATCCCGAATAACTCAGGACCTGTCTGGTGCCCTCTGATACCCCCAGCCCCATTCCAGACCCCAAAATCCCCCAATCCCACCCAAACACCCACGGATCCCAAACACCCCAAAACACTCCCGATCCATGTGGGACACTCTGACACCCCCAACCCCTGTGGGACCCCAAAATCCCCCAATCCCACCCAAACACCCACGGATCCCAAACACCCCAAACACTCAGGATCCACATGGGACACTCTGACACCCCCAGCCCCATTCCAGACCCCAAAATCCCCCAATCCCATCCCACTGTATCCCAAAACACTCAGGATCCACATGGGACACTCTGACTCTCCCACAGCCCCATTCCAGACACTCTGGGACCCCAAAATCCTTAAAACCCATCCCACTGTATCCCGAATAACTCAGGACCTGTCTGGTGCCCTCTGACAGCCCCCGCCCCATTCCAGACCCCAAAATCCCCCAATCCCACCCAAACACCCACGGATCCCAAACACCCCAAAACCCTCCCGATCCATGTGGGACACTCTGACACCCCCAACCCCTGTGGGACCCCAAAATCCCCCAATCCCACCCAAACACCCACGGATCCCAAACACCCCAAAACACTCCCGATCCATGTGGGACACTCTGACACCCCCAACCCCTGTGGGACCCCAAAATCCCCCAATCCCACCCAAACACCCACGGATCCCAAACACCCCAAAACACTCCCGATCCATGTGGGACACTCTGACAGCCCCAGCCCCATTCCAGACCCCAAAATCCCCCAATCCCATCCCACTGTATCCCGAATAACTCAGGACCTGTCTGGGGCCCTCTGACAGCCCCCGCCCCATTCCAGACCCCAAAATCCCCCAATCCCACCCAAACACCCACGGATCCCAAACACCCACCCCCCCCCCCACCCCCCCCGGTGCCTCCCCCGCGCGCCCCCAGCCCCCCCCTCCCCAGGCCTCTCCTCAGGCCTCTCCCGCCGCCCCGGCCCCGGGCGGGCGCCGTCCCCGCGGCTGTGGCGGCCGCACCTGCAGCGTGCGCTGCCTCAGCGCCCTCAGCCGCTCCCGCCGCCTCAGCGCCTCCTCCTCGAGCCGCCCCAGCACCACCGGCTCGGCCCCGGCCGCTCCCCCCGCGCCGCCCGCGGGCGCCGCCATCTTGCGCGCCCGCCTCCTCCGCCTGCCGTACGGAGCGCGGCGCGCATGCGCGGCAGGCCCGGCGCGCCGAGCGCCGAGCGCGTGGATGCGAGCAATCGATTGAGGAAAGGGGGGGGGAGAGCCGGGAGGGGAGGGTGTGGGGAGAAGGTGTAAAAACGAAACGTTTGGAAAACGCTCGAGAAAGAGGGATAAAAAGAGGGAAAAGAGCGCTAAAAGAGCCGGGTTGTGTCGGTTCGGGCGTCTCTAAGGCAGAGCTGCGCTAATTAGCGTTAATTATTCGCGGTGTGTGTGTGGGGGGGGGGGGGGGGGGGGGTGCCTTCCTCAGCCCCTTTTATCCGCCCCGCGCGGAGATGGGGATGCGGGGAAGGTGCGGGATAAAGGGGAATAAAGGGGGATGAAAGGGGCTGGGCTGGGTGCCCAGCAGGTGGAGCGGAGCGCCCGCCCTCCCACACCTTGGGGAGGTGCTCGGGGGGGCTGAGGCGGAGCCGCCGCCGCCGCCGCCGCTCGCCAGCCGGGCCGGCCCCGGGCATGGCTTCCCGGGAGCGCCTCTGCGAGCTCTGGATGCTCTACTTCGCCAAGGTGAGCCTGCCACCGGGACACCCCCGAGCCACCGGGACACCCCCGAGCCACCGGGACACCCCCGCGGGACGCGCCCCCCGCCACAATTCCCCGCTCCTTGTGTCCCCCCCATTGTCGCATCCCTCCCTTTTTCCGCGTCCTCTCCCCCCCCCGCCCCCCATCCATTCCGCGCTGTCCCCAAGATCCCCGCTGTGTGTCACCTCCCCCGTGGGGATTTGGGGGGTCTCCCCACCCCTCTCAGCCTTGCCAGGGTGGGGTCTGGGGTCCCTTAAAATCGGGAGGGTTTTGGGGGTTTTTTTTGGGGGGTCCGCGTGTCCCCTGCGCGCTGCCGGCGCCACCGCCCAGCGCCAGGTGCGCGGTGACATTGGCACGGCGACAGGGTGGGGACAGCGGGGAGGACGGGGATCGGTTTGGGGGCACCCCAAGCCTCCCCCCCCCCCAGGTCACCCCAAAAGAGCCTCGTGATGCGTTTTGTCCTTAATTCCCCCTGGGGGTGGCGGGGAGGTGGCCCCCGAGTGTCACCGCCCGGCAGTGTCACCACCCCCCACAAGCGCTGTCGCCGCGGTTTGGGGGGACACCAGGGGGGTTTGGGGGGTGTTGTTCACCCCACACCCCCCCAAAAAAAAAAGCGCTGCTGTGTCCCGGGGAGGTGGCCGGGGATGACAGGAGGGTTGGGGACATTTGTGGGGTCATCGGTGATGTCACCTGGGACCCTCGAGGTCACCCCTGCTCTGGGGGGACACGGCCGGGGGCTCGGGCAGGGACATCGGGGGTGGCCTGGGGACAGTGGCACTGCTTGGGGTGGCCTGGGGACGTGGCACTGCTTGGGGTGGCTGTGGATGTGGGGACAGTGGCACTGCTTGGGGTGGCCTGGGAGGCACTGTGACTGGCTTGGGGTGGCTGTGGCGTGGTGGGGACGTGGCACTGCTTGGGGTGGCCATGGGGGACAGTGGCACTGCTTGGGGTGGCTGTGGCCAGTGTGGGGACAGTGGCACTGCTTGGGGTGGCTGTGTGGGGACAGTGGCCTCTTGGGGTGGCTGTGGGGCTGTTGGGCAGTGCACTGGCCTGGGGTGATCCTGGCTGTGTGGGGACAGTGGCACGCCTGGGGTGGGTGGCTGTGTAGGGCCAGTGGCGCTGCCCTGGGGTGGCTGTAGGGCCAGTGGCGCTGCCCTGGGGTGGCCTGGGGACAGTGGCACCGCCCTGGGGTGGCCTGGGGACAGTGGCCACTGCCCTGGAGTGTCTGTGTGGGGACAGTGGCACTGCTTGGGGTGGCTGTGGCTGTGTGGGGACAGTGGCACCGCCCTGGGGTGGCCTGGGGACAGTGGCGCTGCCCTGGGGTGGCCTGGGGACAGTGGCACTGCCCTGGAGTGGCTGTGTGGGGACAGTGGCACTGCTTGGGGTGGCCTGGGGACAGTGGCACTGCTTGGGGTGGCTGTGGCTGTGTGGGGACAGTGTTCTGCCCTGGAGTGGCTGTGTAGGGCCAGTGGCACTGCCCTGGGGACAGTGGCACCGCCCTGGAGTGGCTGTGGCTGTAGGGACAGTGCCACATTGGCAGGGTGTCCGTGGCCCCTGTGGGGACAGTGCCACAGCCTCGAGGTGTCCGTGGTCATCCAGGGACAGGTGCCACCCCACTGCAGGGGACCTGGTTGTACAGGGACAGGTGACACATTGTCGAGGTGTCCACGGTCACAGGGGGACAGGTGCCACCTGCTGCAGCTGTCTGTGGCTGGCTGGGGACAGTGCCACTCTGCCCGTGGGGACAGTGCCACGCTGCCCATGGTCTCATGGGGACAGTGCCACTCTGCCCATGGTCCCGTGGGGACAGGTGCCATCCATCAGGTGGGTGTGTGGTGGCAGGGGACACAGGTGACACTGCTGAGTGTCCGTGGGGACAGCGCCGTGCCACCAGGCTCCGATGGCCCTGCAGGGTCCTGTCCTGCTGTCAGGTGTCACCCACGCTTGTGTGGGGACAGCTGCCACTTGCCAGGGTGTCCTGCTGGCTGTGCCACACCGGCGGGGTGGCCGTGCCACCTCCGAGGCACCGGGACTTGGCCAGACCCCAGCCAGGCCACACATTAAAAAAAAAACCCGTGGCCTTTGTCACAGCGATGTCCCCAAGGCCTGGCCAGGACACGGCTTGGGGGACATGGCCCAGGTGATGGCAGTGTCCCCTCGCCGGCTGGCAGTGTCCCCTCGCTGGCTGGCGGTGGCCCTGTCGGTGGCCCGGGGGTGGCCGCGTTATCTCGGTGGCTTCAAACCAGGACGGAGCTCCTGTCGCCGGCGCTGGCAGGGGACAGCGCTGTGCCCAGGGCTGTCCCTGCCCTCCGAGCGCTGTCCCCAGGGCTGGCCGGGCTGTCCCCAGGGCTGGCCGGGCTGTCCCTGCCCTCCGAGCGCTGTCCCCAGGGCTGGCCGGGCTGTCCCTGCCCTCCGAGCGCTGTCCCCAGCGCCAGCACCCGCGGGGTCGCTCGGTGTCACCCGCGGCTTTGTCACCGTCACTGTTCGGGGGGCATTCCCGGTTTGGGATTCCCGGTTCGGCATTCCCGGTTCGGCGTTCCCGGCCGGGCATTCCCTGCTCTGCGTTCCCGGCGCTCCCAGGCGGCTCCGCGCCGGCCGAGCCCAGAAGCCGCCGAACAGGCTCTGCCAGCCGGGAACCGGCCGCGACAGCCCCGCGGGTGGCACCGCCACCGAACCGGCCAACCGAACCGCGGCACCCCCGAACCGGGCCCCGAACCGGCCCGCCCGGCCCCGACACGAACCGGCCCCGAACGAACCGGCACCGAACCGGCACCGAAGGACCGGCAACCGCAGGCAGCGCCCCCCGGGAACTCCGGGACAGCCGCTCCGGGTGGGCGCAGCGGGAATTTCGGGACCCCAGCTCCGGGGTCGGGATGAAGCTCCGGGTGGGTGCCCCGGGAGTTTGGGAACTCCAGCTCCAGGTGCGTGCCCTGGGAATTACCGGAATTCAGCTCCGGGAATTTCGGGACATCGGATCCGGGTGGGTGCCCCGGGAGTTTGGGGACACCTGTTCTGGGTGCAGCTCCAGGTGGGTGTCCCGGGAATTTCGGGACACCGGTTCTGGGTTTGGGATGCAGCTCCAGGTGGATGCCCCGGGAATTTCGGGACCTCAGCTCCGGATGGGTGCCCCGGGAATTTCGGGACATCGGATCCGGGTGGGTGCCCCAGGAATTTCGGGACCTCAGCTCCGGATGGGTGCCCCGGGAATTTCGGGACCTCAGCTCCAGGTGGGTGCCCCGGGAATTTCGGGACCTCAGCTCCAGGTGGGTGCCCCGGGAATTTCGGGACATCGGTTCCGGGTTCGGTTTGCAGCTCCGGGTGGCTGCCTCGGGAATTTTGGAACTCCAGCTCCAGGTGGGCACACCGGGAATTTTAGGACCTCAACTCCAGGTGGGTGCTCCGGGAATTTCAGGACACTGGCTCCGGGTGGGTGACCACCGGGAATTTTGGGGTGCAGCTCCCGGTGTGAGCCCCGGGAATTTGGGGCCAGGGCAGGATTTGGGGTCGGATTTTCAGGGAACACCGGGAGAAGCCAAGCCGGCTCCTCGTGCCGCCAGCACCGCGGGCTTGGGGACAGCCCGGGGCCGCCGGGCGGAGAGCGGCGGTGACACTGCGGTGTCGCCAAGAGGAACCGGTGGCCCCAGGCGGAGCTGATGTCCCCAAACGGAGCCAGTGTCCCCAAACAGTGCTGGTGTCCCCAAACGGAGCCAGTGTCCCCAAACAGTTCCGGTGTCCCCAAAGGGAACCGGGTGTCCCCAAACAGTGCCGGTGTCCCCAAACAGTGCCGGTGGCCCCAAAGGGAACCGGGTGTCCCCAAACGGAGCTGATGTCCCCAAACATTGCCCGGTGTCCCCAAACGGAACTGATGTCCCCAAACATTGCCAGGTGTCCCCAAACGGACCCGGTGGCCCCAAAGGGAACCGGGTGGCCCCAAAGGGAGCTGATGTCCCCAAACATTGCCGGGTGGCCTCAAACAGTGCCGATGTCCCCGAGCAGTGCAGGGTGTCCCCAAACGGAGCCGGGTGTCCCCAAACAGTGCCGGTGTCCCCAAACGGAGCCGGGTGTCCCCAAACAGTGCTGATGTCCCTATACGGAGCCGGGTGGCCCCAAATGGAGCTGGTGTCCCCAAACAGTGCCGGGTGTCCCCAAGCAGTGCCGGTGTCTCCAAACGGAACCGGGCGTCCCCAAACGGAGCCGATGTTCCCAAACAGTGCCGGGTATCCCCAGACAGTGCCAGTGTCCCCAAACGGAGCCGATGTCCCCAAACGGACCCGGTGTCCCCAAGCGGACCCGGTGTCCCCAAACAGAGCTGATGTCCCCAAACATTGCCGGTGTCCCCAAGCGCAGCGGCAGCGGGGCAGGAAGCGCCGTTGGGGCCGCGGGTGACTTGGCATTTCCTGAGCCTCTGGGGCTTTTTCGGTGGCTTTTCAAAAGCGACAGCGGTGACAAAAACGGGGGGGCCCCCTGGTGACAAACGGGGGGCCCCCCCCTAAACCCCCCACACCCCGGCGCGTTCCGGCCCCGCTGCGCCGGCGCCGCTCGCAGGCTGCGGGGCCATGGCCGGCCAGGGCCACCCCCGGCGACAGGTACCGGCTTTGGGGACACGGGGACACCCCCGGCTCGGCCCGGGGAGGAGGGGGCTTGGGGGCGAGCGGGAGATGGGGGGCAGGTGGATTTTGGGGGGGTCACACCCCCCCGTTGTGGAGGATCCCGGAAAAGGGGGGGGGGGGGGCAGGTCCCCGTGGGAATGGGGGGGTGACAGCCCGGGGTGCTGCGCTGGGGGGCTCGGGGTGACCCCAAGGTGGCACTCGGGGATGGGGGTGACCCCCAAGATGCTGCATCGGGGTGCGCGGGGTGACCCCAGATTGCTGCATTGGGGTGTGCAGGGCTGTGGGTGGCCCTAAAGGTGCCACGTTGGGGTGCTCAGGAACTGGGGTGACCCCAAGGTGCCCTGTTGGGGTGCCCAGCCCGGGTGAATTCCCTCTGTCCCTCCTGTCCCTCTGTCCCCCTGTCCCTCCTGTCCCTCTGTCCCCTTTTCCCTCTGTCCTTCCTGTTCCTCTGTCTCCTCTGTCCTCACTGTCCCCCCTGTCCCCCGTGTCCTTCTGTCCCTCTGTCTCCCATTCCTCTGTCCCCACTGTCTCCTCTGTCCCTCCTTTTCCCTCTGTCCCTCCTGTCCCCCTGTCCCCCTTGTCCCCCATCCCTCCTGTCCCCCCCTTTTCCCCCTTTTCCTCCTTGTCCCTCTGTCCCGCTGTCCCCCCATCCCCCTGTCCCCACTGTCCCTCTGTCCCCTTTTCCCTCGGTCCCCTTTTCCCTCGGTCCCCTTTTCCCTCGGTCCCCCTGTCCCCTTTTCCCCCTGTCCCTCTGTCCCCTTTTCCCTCTGTCCCTCTGTCCCCCTGTCCCCTTTTCCCCCTTTTCCCTCTGTCCCCCTTTTCCCTCTGTCCCCCCTTTTCCTCTGTCCCTCTTCCCCTGTCCCCATTTCACAACCGCTGGGCCCTGATTGGCTGCAGGGACAGGTGCTCTGCGAGCTGATTGGCCGCTGAGTTCCACCGCCTGCGCTGTGCTGGGCTCTGATTGGCTCAGCACCTCCCCAGGCTGTGTGGCTCTGGCTGCTGATTGGTCAGCGAGTCTCAGGTAGTGCTGCGCTGTGCTCTGATTGGTCAGTGCCTACACAGGTTGTGCGGTTCTGCGCTCTGATTGGTCAGTGGCTCCCAGGGGTGTGTCACACACCTGAGTGGGCGGGGCTGGTTTCTCTGGCCGTGATTGGCCGCTCCCTGTGGGCGGGAACCATAGAGGGAGATGATTGGTCGCTCCCTGTGGGCAGGGGCCATGGCGGGCCGTGATTGGCTGCCGGCCCCAGCCCCGCCCTCCCCCGCAGAAGGACCAGTCCTACCTGCAGCAGTGGCTGGAGGCCTTCGTCAGCAGCTTCGAGAGGGTGCTCGCCCTGCCCTCGCTGGAGCCCTGCAGGTGGACCCCAAACCCCCGAGGGACCCCCCTGAGTGACCCCGAAGCCCCGAGGGACCCCAAACACCCTGAGTGACCCCACTGATGACCCAGAGTGACCCCCTGAGTGCCCAAACGGCCCGATTGTGACCCCACAGCACCCCCCGAGTGACCACCAAAACACCCTGGTGACCCCAACCCCGAGGGACCCCCATGAGGACCCCGCGAACCCCAGTGACCCCAAACCCCCTGGGGACCCTGCTGAGTGACCCCAAACCCCGAGGGACCCCAAACCCCTGAGTGACCCCAATGAGTGACCCCAAACCCCCTGAGTGACCCCAAACCCTGGAGTGACCCCAAAGCCCCGAGGACCCCAAACCGTGGTGGACCCTGTGAGTGACCCCAACCCCCCTGAGTGACCCCAACCCCCTGAGTGACCCCAACCCCCCTAAGTGACCCCAATAAGTGACCCCAAACGCCCTGAGTGACCCCATGGGGCCGTGGGGTACCAAGAGAGGGGGTGGCACCTCATCCACTCCTCCTGGGGGGAGGAGTTTGGGGGGCTCTGGGGACGGGGGGGTAACAGGGGTGACACCCTGCACCCCAGTTTGGGGATAGGGGTGACATCCTGCCCCCCAGTTTGGGGATAGGAGTGACATCCTGCCCCAGCTGGGGACAGGGGGGTGACCCCCTGCACCCCAATTTGGGGACAGGGGATGACATCCTCTCCCAGTTTGGGGACAGGGGTAACGCTGCCCCAGTTTGGGGACAGGGATGACCTCCTGCCCCCCAGTTTGGGGACAGGGGTGAGATCCTGCACCAATGAGGGGTTTGGGGGGACAGAGGGTGACACCCTGCACCCCAATGTGGGGACAGGGGGTGACCCCTCCCCAGTTTGGGCACAGGGGTGACCCCCTCCCCAGTTCGGGCACAGGGGTGACCTCTCCCCAGTTTGGGCACAGGGATGGACCCCTGCCCCCCAGTTCGGGCACAGGGGTGACCGTGTCGCAGTCTGGGGACAGGGGGTGACCCCCTGCCCCCCAGTTCGGGCACAGGGGTGACCGTGTCGCCGCGCTGTCCCCAGGCCGGAGGAGCCGTGCCCGGCGCTGCCGGCGCTGCCGCCCGAGGTGCTGCGGGTGCTGAGCCAGCGGCTGGCGCAGAGCGTGGCGCTGGGCGCGCGGGACGGCGAGCGGGCGGGCGGGCTGGGCCCGGCCCTGCTGCTCCTGCGCTTCTTCAGCATCATCTGCAGGTGCGTGACCCCAACACACTGCTGTGCCCCCAAAATCGCGCTGTACCCCCATATCCGGCTGTGCCCCATATCCGGCTGTGCCCCATATCCCAGCTGTCCCCCCCATATCCCGCTGTGCCCCAAAAATCGCCCTGTACCCCCATATCCAGCTGTGCCCCCAAATTCGCACTGTCCCCCCATATCCAGCTGTGCCCCCAAATCGCTCTGTACCCCCCATATCCAGCTGTGCCCCAAATCGCCTGTACCCCCAAATGCCGGCTGATCCCCCATATCCAGCTGTCCCCAAAATCCGCTGTGCCCCCATAATCCGGCTGTCCCCATATCCGGCTGTCTCCATACAGCTGTGCCCCCAAATTCGCACTGTCCCCCCATATCCAGCTGTCCCCCAAAATCGCGCTGTCCCCCCATATCCAGCTGTCCCCCATATCCAGCTGTCCCCCAAAATCGCGCTGTACACCCATATCCGGCTGTTCCCACATATCCCACTGTCCCCCAAAATCGCGCTGTCCCCCCATATCCAGCAGTTCCCAGTGGTTCCCAGCATCTGTAGGTGGGTGACCTGAAATCCCGCTGTACCCCCAAATCCAGCTGTACCCCAATCCGCTGTCCCCCATATCCAGCTGCTCCCAATGGTTCCTAGCACCTGCAGGTGGCTGATCCCAAATCCCGCTGTCCCCCCCAAATCCCACTGTCTCCCCAAATCCAGCTGTTCCCAGTGGTTCCCAGCAGCTGCAGGTGGGTGACCCGAAATCCCACCATCCCCCCAAAAAACACTATACCCTCAAATCCCGCTGTACCCCCAAATCCCGCTGTCCCCCATATCCAGCTGCTCCCAGCCCCAGTTCCCAGCACCTGCAGGTGGCTGATACCAAATCCCACTGTCCCCCCAAATCCCACTGTCTCCCCAAATCCAGCTGTTCCCAGTGGTTCCCAGCTCCTGCAGGTGTGTGACCCCAAATCCCGCTGTCCCCCCAAATCCCGCTGTCCCCCAATCCCGCTGTCCCCCATATCCAGCTTCTCCCAATGGTTCCCAGCACCTGCAGGTGGCTGATCCCAAATCCCGCTGTTCCCCCAAAAACTGCTATGCCCCCAAATCCTGCTATCCCCCCATATCCCACTGTCCCCCAAAATCACGCTATCCCCCCATATCCAGCTGTTCCCAGTGGATCCCAGCTCCTGCAGGTGGCTGACCCCAAATCCGGTGTCCCCCCAAATCCCGCTCTACCCCCAAATCCCACTGACCCCCAAATCCCACTGTCCCCCCAAATCCCGCTGTCCCCCATATCCTGCTCTCCCCCCAAATCCCACTATCCCCCCATATCCCACTGTCCCCCAAAATCACGCTATCCCCCCATATCCAGCTGTTCCCAGTGGTTCCCAGCTCCTGCAGGTGGCTGACCCCAAATTCCACTGTCCCCCCATATCCCACTGTCCCCATATCCAGCTGCTCCTGGCACCTGTTCCCAGCCCAGAGCAGCCCTGGTCCCAAACCAACTTTGGGATCTTCTTTGGGATCTTCTTTGGGAACTTTGGGGTCTCCAGCCCCCAAAAAAACCCAAAGAATTCCTCCCTGAGGGAAATCGCCCCCACAGAAAATCCGGGATCCCCCAAATCACAGCATCTGCTCCAGAGTGCATCCCATATTTAGAAATATATAATAATAATAATAATAATAATAATAATAATAATAATAATAATAATAATAATAATAATAATAATAAATAATAATAATAACCACAATAATAATAATAACAGTAATAATAGTAACAACAACAATAATAATTTTTATAATAATGCAATAATAGAAATAATAATAATAATTATAGTGGTAATAGTAATAATAGTAATCATTTTAATAATGGTAATATTTATGATAATAGTGTTATTAGTAGGAATATCATAGTAATGGTAATAGTAATAATTATAACGATAATAATAATTATAACAATAATTATGTAATAATAATAGTAATAGTAGCAATAATAATAGTAACTATAGTAGTAGCAATAATTGTAATAGTAATAATAGTAATAATCGTGATAATAATGCAAAATAATAAATTTTTTTAAACATAATAATAAAAAAATTACGTTATTGCCCCCCAAAATTCCATGTATTCCCCCCAGTGTCGTGTCCCTCCAAAAGTGCTTCCCAGCTCTAAAAACAATTATTAGAATATTATTATTATTAAATAATGTTATATAGCAAAAATATAATAATAAAAAAACATTATTCCCCCCCCAAATTCCATCATTCCCTCCCAGTGGAATATCCTCTCCAAAATGCATTTTATCTCTAAAAAATAATTAGAAAATAATGATTAATAATAGTAGTAGTAGTAGTAGTAAATATAATAAAGTGATATAATTTAAAATTAAAAATAGGCACAATTTTAATTATTTAAATCGCTGATAATTTTATAATAGCGTTTTCCCTGCTCCAGGCAATTTCAGTCAATCCCGAATTCCCTCCTGCCCTTTCCAACTCCCCTGGCCGGTGCAATTCCCGCTGTTCCCTGCAGGAACCTGGAGAACATCAGCCGACAGGACCCCGGGTGCCTCCCGCACGTGCTGCGCCTGCTGCGGCTCTGCGGGAGCAGACGGGGATGGGGATGGGAATGGGAATGGGAATAGGGATGGGATGGGAACGGGGATGGGGAATGGAAGGGGAATGGGGATGGGATGGGAACGGGATGGGAATGGGAAGGGAAGGGATGGGAAGGGAATGGGAATGGGATGGAATGGGAATGGGGATGGGAACATGGAATGGGATGGATGGGGATGGGAACGGGATGGGATGGGGATGGGAATGGGAATAGGGATGGGAATGGGAATGGGATGGGGAACGGGAGGATACGGGATGGGAACGGGAATGGGGATGGGAATGGGAGTGGGGGTGGAATGGGGATGGGATGGGATAGAAATGGATGGGAATGGGAGTGGGAATGGGGATGGGAATAGGAGTGGGGATGGGAACAGGAATGGGATGGGGAATGGGGATGGGAACAGGAATGGGGATGGAAATGGGGATGGAATGGGAATGGAAATGGGGATGGGAGTGGGGATGAGATAGGGAATGGGAGTGGGATGGGAATGGGGATGGAAATGGGGATGGGAGTGGGGATGAGATAAGGAATAAGAATGCGGATGGTGATGGGAATGGGGAAAGGATTGGGGATGGGATGGGATGGAATGGGAATGGGATGGGAATGGGGATGAGATAGGAATGGAGTGGGATGGAATGGGAACGGGGATGGGAATGGGAATGGGAATCGGGATGGGAACAGGAATGGGAGTGAGGATGGGGATGGGAATGAGAATAGGAGTGGAAACAGGAACGGGAATGGGAGATGGGAATGTGAACAGGAACAGGGAAAGGAATAGGAATGTGCATGGGAATGGGAGCAGGAATGGGCATGGGAGTAAGAATTGGAATGGGAACAGGGATGGGCACAGGAATGGGAGCGGGAATGGGAAGGGGAAAGGTCATGGGAACTGAAATGGGCCAGGAGTGGGAACAGGAACAGGAACAATCATGGGAATGGGAAAGGGAACAGGAATGGGAATGGGCAGGGCCTGATTGGCTGGGGAGGGGCTCAGTGCTGATTGGTCACAGAGTCCATGCATTATGTGAATCTGGGCTCTGATTGGTCGGGAGCTCTACAGGTTGTGCTGTGCTGGGATTTGATTGGTCAGTGAGTCCACAGGTTGTGTCAGTGAGTTCTGATTGGCCAGCACCTCTGTAGGTTGTGTGATTCTGGATGCTGATTGGTCCATGATTACACAGCATGTGTGACTCTTGATGTTGATTGGCTGAGAGCTGCACAGGTTTAGTTGCCCTGTAATTTGATTGGTCCGTGAGTCCACAGCTTTTGCTCCTCTGGTGCTGATTGGCCAAGAGCTCTGCAGTGCCAGCTGCTGATTGGCCAGTGCATCTCTGGGTTCTGATTGGTCAGCAGCCCTACAGGTTGTGCAACTCTGGCTGCTGATTGGTCAGTGCATCCCAGCTTGTGCTGCTCTGATTGATTGATTGATTGATTGATTGATGATCCCATTTTCCTCCCCAAAGCAGCGTTTTCCAAAAAAACCCCACATCCCATTATTTTTCCCGGCAGCTGCGGAGCATCCCAGGGGATGAGCGGAGCCAGGCACAGCTGGAGAAGGGGGCACAGCTGGAAAACGGGGCACAGCTGGAAAATGGGACACAGGTGGGGAGCCGGGAAAACGGGGCACAGCCGGAAAACGGGGCACAGCTGGAAAATGGGACACAGCTGGAGAAGGGCACACGGCCGGAAAACGGGACACAGCTGGAAACGCGGGCACAGCTGGAAAACGGGATGCTGCACGCCCTGCACCTCTGCGAGTGCTTCCTCGACCCCTACCAGACCTGGCGCCGGCAGCTGAGCGGGTGAGGGGCTCCCGAAATCCCCCCAAAATCCCAGAATCCCCCAAGCCCTCCCCCAGCCCGGAGTCCCCACTCACCCCTCTCTCTCTCTCCAGGGAATCCATCAGCGCCAAGGAGAGGAGCAAATACAAGTTCGCCCCCGCGCCGCTGCCCGCCGAGTTCGGAGCCTTTTTCCAAGGTAAAAGCGGGATTTGGGAATGGGAGAGGGAAAGGGAGAGGGAGAGGGAAAGAAGGGAAAGGGAAAAGAGGGAAAGAAGGGAAAGGGAGAATGGAAAAGAAGTGGGAGACGGAAAAGGAAAAGGGGAGAGGGAGAGGGAGAGGGAAAAGGAAAGAGAGAGGGAGAGAGAAAGGGAGTGGGAAAGGGAAAAAGGAGAGGGAGAGGGAAAAGGAGAGGGAGAGGGAAAAGGAGAGGGAGTGGGAAAGGGAAAAAGAGGAGGGAGAGGGAAAAGGAGAGGGAGCGGGAAAGGGAAAAAGGAGAGGGAGAGGGAAAAGGAGAGGGAGAGGGAAAGGGAAAAGGGGAAAGGGAAAAGGAAAGGGGGAAAGGGAAAGGAGAAGGAAGAGGGAGATGGAAATGGGAAGGGGAAAAGGAGAGGAAGACGGAAAGTGGAAGAGAAGGAGAGGGAACAAGAGAGGGAGAGGAAGAGGGAAAAGGAGAGAGAGAGGGAAAGGGAAAAGGAAAGGGGGAAGGGGAGAGGGAAAGGGGAAGAGAAAGGGAGAGAGAACAAGAGAGGGAGAGGGAAAGGGAAAAGGAGAGGGAAGGGTGGGTTTGGAATTCCTGAGTGTGGAGTGCCCAGAGATTTGAGGGTGCAGGGGCAGGGGTGGGATCAGGGAATCTTTATAGGATCCATGGAGGGATGTCCCATTCAAAAGTAGGTGTTCATCCTAAAAGGATCCTAAATCTGCTCCAGGTTTTCCTGTACTCATCCCACAAATATGGGATCCCACAGCTGCGCTGGGTTATCAGGATTATTATGGGATCCTCTACCTGTTCCAGGTTATCCTCTACCTGTTCCAGGTTATCCTCTACCTGTTCCAGGCTTGTTATAAGATCCTGTACATGTTCTGGGTTATCCTGGACCTGTCTCTGGACTGTTATAGGATTCCAGGGCAAATACAGGATCTTATACCTGCTCCAGGTTATCCTATATCTGTCTCAGGATTGTTATAGGATTCCAGGGCAAATACAGGATCCTATACCTGCTCCAGGTTATCCTATACCTGTTCTCAGGATTGTTATAGGATTCCAGGGCAACTATAGGGTCCTACACCTGTTCCAGGTTATCCTGTACCTGTCTCTGGAGTGTTATAGGATCTCATATGTGTTCCAGGTTATCCTATAGCTGTCTCAGGACTGTTATAGGATTCCATGGCAAATACAGGATCCTATACCTCTTCCAGGTTATCCTGTACCTGTCTCTGGAGTGTTATAGGATCTCATATGTGTTCCAGGTTATCCTATAGCTGTCTCAGGACTGTTATAGGATTCCATGGCAAATACAGGATCCTATACCTCTTCCAGGTTATCCTATACCTGTTCCAGGATTGTTATAGGATCCCATACCTTTTCAGGTTATCCTACATCTGTCTCAGGACTGTTATAGGATTCCAT
The DNA here is from genome assembly GCA_032173965.1 of Sitta carolinensis. NCBI lineage: Eukaryota > Metazoa > Chordata > Aves > Passeriformes > Sittidae > Sitta > Sitta carolinensis. Next base: position 1,134,661 of record CM063284.1, on the reverse strand, counting down.
GGCAAATACAGGATCCTATACCTGCTCCAGATTTTCCTACACCTGCCCCAGAAATTTAGGATCCCATACCTCTCCCGTGTCCTGGGAAGAGGAGCAGGACCCCAAAGCAGGAACTCAGCCCAGCCCCACCTGCAGAACCCACAAAAATCAGCACAAAGGGGAATTTTTTTCTGGGGAAGCCCCAGAAATCCCCTTTTAGAGGCGGCTGTTGCAAAATCCCCCAGAACTCCGCCCCATAAATGCCCAGCTGGAGCCAAGTTTGGCCCAGATCCCTGTTTGGGGTCAGAACCCTGTTCCCAGGGCTGGAAAACCTGGAGCATGCCCATCCTGTGGGGCAGCAGCACCCTGGGCTGCCTCAGGGCAGGAAAGGGAGTTTTCCCTATTTCTTTGGGGTTGGGATCCCACATCTGCTCCGGGCTATCCTATAGCTGTCTCAAGATTGTTATGGGATTCCAGGGTAAATATGGGATCCCGTACCTGCTCCACGATTGTTATGGGATTCCAGGGTAAATATGGGATCCTAAATCTGCTCCACGATTGTTATAGGATTCCAGGGAAAATACAGGATCCCATACCTGTTCAAGTTTATCCTACACCTGTCTCAGAACTGTTATAGGATTCCAGGGTAAATACGGGATCCCATACCTGTTCCAGGTTATCCTATAGTTGTCTCAGGATTGTTATGGGATCCCAGGGTAAATACGGGATCCCATACCTGTTCCAGGTTATCCTATACCTGTTCCAGGATTGTTATAGGATTCCATACATGTTCCAGGTCACCCTTTACCTCTCTAAGGTTTGTTATAGGATTCCAGGGTAAATACAGGATCCTATACCTGATCCAGGATTGTTATAGGATTCCAGGGTAAATACAGGGTCCCACAGCTGTTCCAGGTTATCCTATAGTTGTCTCAGGATTGTTATAGGATCCCAGGCTAAATATAGGATCCCATACCTGTTCCAGGTTATCCTATACCTGTCTCAGGAATGTTATAGGATTCCAGGGTAAATATGGCATCCTGTACCTGCTCCAGGTTATCCTATACCTATCTCAGGATTGTTATAGGATTCCCGGATAAATACAGGATCCTATACCTGATCCAGGATCGTTATAGGATTCCAGGGAAAATATGGATCCTATACTTGTTCCAGGATTGTTATAGGATTCCAGGGTAAATACAGGATCCCATTCCTGTTCCAGGTTATCCTATACATATCTCAGGACTGTTATAGGATCCCATACCCATTCCAGGTTATCCTCTACCTATCTCAGGATTATTATAGGATCCCATACCCATTCCAGGTTATCCTCTACCTATCTCAGGACTGTTACAGGATTCCTGGGTAAATCCCGGATTTTCCCCTATTTTCCCTAGAACCTTTTCCTGTACTTTTTCCCCTTGCTGGTCGCTCCCCTGACGGAATCTTTCCCTGTTCCCCTCCCAGAGAGTTTCCAGGGTGGGCAGCAGCTCCCAGAAGGGCTCCAGCTGCGGATCCTCCACCTCTTTGGGGCCGTGCTCTCGGGATCCAAGGTACCAGTGAGCTCCTCACTCCGCTTTATTCCATTTTTATTCCATTCGTTCTGCTCCTTCCTAGGCCGGATTAAATTTTCCAAAGCTTTTCCAAGTCCCGTTTAACATTTCCAGCTTTACGTGATCAGCTGAGAAATGTTGAATTAAGTAATTAAATCAAATTAAATTACATTAAATTTAATCCCAAATCTGGGATTAAAGCACTGAATTTTCCAAAGCTTTTCCAAGTCCTGTTTAATTATTTCCAGCTGTTACATACATGGGATCAAGCTGAGAAATTGTTAATATAAGTAATTAAATACAAATTAAATTACATTCATTTAATCCCAAATCTGGGATTAAAGCACTGAATTTTCCAAAGCTTTTCCAAGTCCTGTTTAACATTTCCAGCTTTACGTGATGGGATCAGCTGAGAAATGTTGAATTAAGTAATTAAATCAAATTAAATTACATTCATTTAATCCCAAATCTGGGATTAAAGCACTGAATTTTCCAAAGCTTTTCCAAGTCCTGTTTAACATTTCCAGCGGGCGGGTGCCTTGGTGGGCAGTACCTCCCAAATTCCACCTCGGCTGCAATCCCCCTGTCCCACCCCGCAGCCCAACGCTCTGCAGGCCCTCACGCCAGCAGCTCTGGAGGTGCTCCTGGGGGTGCTGCGGCGGGCGGGCCCCGCGCTGCTGCGCGGCGCCCTGCGGGCGCTGGTGGCCGCCGTCCACGTCCTGCACGGCGCCAGCCCCGGCCCCGCCGCCCTGCGCGGCCTCCTGGACGGCTTCTTCAGGGTGCTCAGCGGGGACCCGGCCACCGCGGCACCGCCCGCGGCCAGCGGGCTGGTGGGGCTGCGGGTGCTCATGTTGGGTACGTGGGGATGGGGGATGTGGGGTGGGATGGGATATGGGGTGGGGATGGGATGATGGGGATGGGATGGGATGACGGCCCTGCGGGTGCTCGTGCTGGGTAGGTGGGGATGGGGGATAGGGGATATGGGGTGGGATGGGATATGGGATGGGATATGGGATGGGGATGGGGATAGGATGGGATGGGATGGTTTGGGATGGGATGGGATGGTTTGGGATGGGATGGGATGACGGCCCTGCGGGTGCTCATGTTGGGTACGTGGGTGGGGGATGTGGGTGGATGGGATAGGGTGGGGATGGGATGGGATGGGATGGGATGGGATGACGGCCCTGGGGTGCTCGGCTGGGATGGATGTGGGATGGGGATAGGGGATGTGGGATGGGATGGGATGGGATGGGATGGATGGGTAGTGTTGGGATGGGGGATGGGGATGGGAGGGATGGGATGGATGGTTGGGATGGGATGGGATGGGATGGGACTGGGATGGGATGTGTTGGGATGGGATGGGATGGGGATAGAGGCCTGGCGTGGGTGGTGTTGGGTGGGATGGGGGATGGGGATAGGGATGGGATGGTGGGATGGGATATGGGATGGGATGGGATGGTGGGATGGGATGGGATGATGGCCCTGGGTGGCTGTGTTGGTAGTGGGATGGGGGATATGGATAGTGGGATGGGATGGGATGATGATGGCCCTGCGGGTGCTCGTGTTGGGTAGGTGGGGATGGGGGATATGGGATAGTGGGATATGGGATGGGATGATGGCCCTGCGGGTGCTCGTGTGGGTAGGTGGGGATGGGGGATATGGGATAGTGGGATATGGGATGGGATGATGGCCCTGCGGGTGCTCGTGTTGAGTAGGTGGGGATGGGGGTTGGGTTTGGGCTGGGATAGTGGGATGGGATGATGGACATGGGATGGTGATATAGAGGGTAGTGGATGGATTGGGATAGGGGGATAGTGGGATTATGGGATGGGATGATGGCCCTGCAGGTGCTCGTGTTGGGTATGGGGATTGGGGATAGGGATATGTGATTGGGATGGGATGATGGCCCTGTGGGTGCTCGTGTTGGGTAGGTGGGGGAGGGTTGGTTGGGGGTGGGGATGGTGGGATATGGGATAATGGGATGGGATTAGGATGGGAGTAATGGGATGGATAATGGGTAATGGGATATGGGATAATGGGATATGGGATGGGATGCAGGGTTGGGTAATGGGATGGGATAAATAGTAAGGATGGGATAATCAGATGGGATGATGGCATGGGATAATGGTATGCAATGGGATGGCAGGCATGGAATGGATAATGGGATGGCATGGCAATGGATGGATGGGGATAATGGGATGGGATAATGGGATGGAATGGCATGGCATGGCATGGCATGGGGCCGAGCAGGACCTCTGTCTGTAGACGCCATCCGGCCATGCGAGGCTGCCAGGACGGCCGGTGCTCCAGGCCGTGTGCATCAGCAACAACTGCTTTGAGCACATCATCCGCCTGCTCCAGAACAGCAAGGTAGGGGCTGCTACCTCCGTGTCCTCACCCCATCCTCATCCCCATCCTCATCCCCATCCTCAATCTCCATCCTCATCTCCGTCCTCATCTCCATCTCCATCCTCATCTCCATCCTCATCTCCATCACCATCCTCATCCCAATCCCCATCCCATCCCATCCCTATCCTAATCCCCATCCTAATCCCCATCCTAATCCCCTGTCCTCATCTCCATCCTCACCCTTCCTGATGCCAAACAATCCTGGGATAGGGTGACACCAAGTTTGGACACCTTCATCTCCATCCTCTCCCTTCCTCCCTTCTTCACCATTTCCTCTTTAAATGACCCTGGGACGGGCATTTTGTCCTTGGTGACACCAGGGTTGGGCACCTCCACCTCCATCCTCACCATTCATTCCTGGCTCTGAACGATCCTGGCACACATCCATGGGGTGGGGACCCTCCAGAACCATTCCCAGTGTCCCATGCCCACCCCGTGTCCCACAGCTCTACCTCAGCAGCTCGCAGGAGGCAGGTGAAGCCCGGGACGAGGTTCCCACGCAGAATGGGGATGGACTCCAGCAGGTACCCCACAACCCAACCCACCCCCCGTGGTGGGCTGTGTCCCCTCCCTCCCTCCCACGTCCCAGCAGCTCCTCCATCCCCCTGTCCCCGCAGATCAATGCCAGCAGCTCCGATGCCATCGCTGTCCACGCCCTCAGGGTGCTCACGGCCATCATGAGCAACTCGCCCTCGGCCAAGGTGGGCAGGGGCCTCCCCTGAGGAGAACACCCCAAAAACAGAGGGATTTGGGTGTTTTCATCCAGGTTGGGGTGGCTCAGCTGGGATTCCACTGTCCTTGTGCTTCCAGGAGGTGTTCAAGGAGCGCATTGGTTACCCCCACCTCCTGGAGGTGCTGAGGAGCCAGGGCCAGCCCACCCAGTGTCTGCTCCAGGAGCTCCTCAACATGGTGAGCATTCCTGCTTTTCCTGACTCCAGGCAAAGCTCTTGGTGCTGGGGGTTCCTGTGGATCTCAGCCCCCATCCTGAGCACCACCATCCTCTCCACTCTGCTGGTTTCTCAGCAGCTTCCTCCCGAGGGGTCCTGGGGCCATCTTTCACTTGGAGTTGTGCTTGGGTTTGGGAGTTTTGAGCCCTTGTGGATGTGGAACTGCTCACCCTGGACACAGGAGGGTCACCAAGGTGCTTCATGCGTGAGGGTCTCCAGGATCCTTGATTCGTGGAGGCCTCCAAGACACTTCATGCCCAGAGATTCTTAATGCTCAGAGGTTCTGGATGTGCAAGAATCTTCAGAATGCTTGGTGCATGAGGACCTCCAAGATCCTTGATCCTTGGAGGTCTCCAAGATTCTTGATGCTTGATGGCCACAAAACTCTGGATGCACAGTATCTCCAGAACTATTAATGCATGAGAGTCTCCTTAATCCATGTGGACCTCCAAGATCCTTGATGTGTGGAGTCTCCAGGATCCTTCATGTACAGGATCTCCCAAAGGATTGATGCATAAGGGTCTCTGGCATACTTAGTGCACAAAGGTCTCCAAGATCTTTAAACCACGAGGGTCCCCAAGACCTTTGATATCCGGGGCCTCCAAATTCTGGGTGCGTGGGAGTCTCCAAGATTTTGGATGCACAAGGTACCTAAGATCCTTGATGTGTGGAGTCTCCAGGATTCTTCATGCACAGGATCTCCCAAAGGATTGATGCATAAAGGTCTCTGACATATTTAATGCACAAAGATCTCCAAGATCTTTAAACCATGAGGGCCTCCAAGACCCTTGATATCTGGGGGTCTCCAAATTCTGGGTGCGTGGAGTCTCCAAGATTCTGGATGCACAAGGGTCTACACAAGGTACCTAAGATCCTTGATGTGTGGCGTCTCCATAAGGGTCTCTGGCTTAGTTGATGCATGAGGGTCTACAAGATCTTTAAACCATGAGGGCCTCCAAGACCCTTGATAACTGGGGCTCTCCAAATTCTGGAGTCTCCAAGATCCTGGCTGCTCAAGGGTCTACACAAGGCCTGAGATGGACCCACCCCTCTCCCAACACTGGAGCTGCACCAACCAACCCCCTCTCGTGTCCCTGCAGGCGGTGGAGGGCGACCACAGCTCCTTCCCGGTGCGTCCCATCCGCAACGAGCAGCCCCTGCTGATCCTGCTGGACTGGCTGCCGGCGCTGCCGTGCCGGGAGCTCCAGGTGTTCCTGTCGGCATGGCTGCGGCGCCTCTGCGAGCCCTCCCTGCCCAGCCGCCTCACCTGCGTCAAGGCGGGCATGCTGGGCTTCCTGCTGGACGCCCTGGCCACCGAGCCGGCCCTTCCCAGCGCCTGCTCCCAAAACCTGCTGGAGCTGCTGCGCTCCTTGGGCAGCCTCTCCATCCGGCCCGGGGAGCTGCGGCAGCTCCTGCGGCTGCTGCGGCGCGAGCGGGGCCGGCCGCCGCATCCCTACGTGGCTCCGGTCATCCGGGTGCTGTCGGGCATGGCCAGGGGTGAGGGGCCTCCCCGGGCCCTGCAGAGCTTCGACCTGAGCCCCGGCATGGCCGGGATCATGGTGCCCACCATCCAGAAGTGGCCTGGCGGCGCCTTCGCCTTCCACGCCTGGCTGTGTCTGAGCGAGGAGGAGCCGGAGCCGCCGGCCAGGCCGAAGAGGAGGCAGCTCTACAGGTGATGCTGGCTGGGGAGGGGGAGGAGAGGGTGGGGAGGGGCAGCACCGCCATCCCCACCGTGGGCTTGGTGCCTTCTGGAGGCTGGCTTGGAGCAGAGAGCGGCCAGGGCAAAAGGGTGAAGTAGGGATTTATTAAAAGGTTTCAATGGCACACCTTGCCTGCACAAGAGCCTGGCTGGGCCACGCCCAAGGTGGACCCAAAATGGGCACAGAATGGACAACCAGCCACGAGGGCCCGCGCTTTTATAAAAGTTCTGGTCCATCAGCATATTGGAGTTAACTGTCCAATTATAGCTTCAGGTTATGAAGCTCCATCCTCCTGGTTTTTCTCTCCTTCACCATTGGTTTTGCTCTTGGGCCTGAAAGTTGTCCTTGGTCCCAAGCTAGACCAGGAACTGTTTTGTCTCTCTACTCTGTGAAGAAAGCTTAGTAGCACTGAGTACAAAACCTGGAACCACACGCTAAAAGAGCGCAGAATCTAAAAAATATAAAAGCTCAAACTTAAGGCATCAGTTTTTGTCCACCAGCTTCTTCACGGCGGGCGGGACGGGCTTTGAGGCGTTCTTCACGGCGGGCGGCGTGCTGGTGGTGGCCGTGTGCACCAAGAAGGACTACATGACAGTGGCACTGCCAGAGTTCGCCTTCAACGACTCAGCTTGGGTGAGGATCACCCCCATGCCCATCCCTGTCCCCATCAGGGCCACCACAATGCCCTGATGTCCCTCTGTGTCCCCACCAGCACTGCGTTGACATCGTCCACGTTGCCGGCCGCCGGCCCTTTGGCCAGAACATCGTCAGCATCTACGCCGACGGGCACCTGCGGAAAACGGCGCAGCTCCGCTTCCCGTCCCTCCACGAGGTGGGGGATCCTCCCAGCACCCACCCAGAGCCTCCTGCGTGGCCTCGCTGGGCGCTGAGTGGGCTCCTTCTCCCTCCCAGTCCTTCACCTCCTGCTGCATTGGCTCCGCGGGCCACCGGACCACCACGACGGCCGCCACGCCCGCCGGCCACACGCCGGCGTCCCACGGGCCGGAGCTGGCCTTCCCCCAGCACCCTGTGCTGGGACGCTCCCAGTCTGTGCCTGCCACCCTCGGTCCCCACTCCTGGACCCCCACCCAGCTGCCCACGGAGGGGGTGGTGGCCACCACGGCAGCCGGAAGCCAGGACACGGAGTGGGGCAGCCCCACCTCGCTGGAGGGTCACCTGGGCTCCGTGGCCATCTTCTGTGAGGCTCTGCAGCAAGCCCAGGTCAAGGCTCTCTTCTGTGCAGGTACGTCAGGGTGGGATGTGGAGGATGTCCCCAGGGTGCTGGTGGTGACCGGGGTCTCCTCCACCATGGCCCAGCTCACCCCGTCCTCTCCCCCAGGACCAAATGTCACGTCCCCGTTCACAGTGGAAGGTGACTTGGTGGAGCTGAGCAGTAAACTCTTGCTGTACTACACCCCCCAGGTGAGGAGAGCCACCCCCTTGGGGACAGGGACAGTGCTGGTGGACCCTGTGCCACCAGGGACATGTCCAGGGTGCTCCCACGGTGTTCTCTTCCAGGCCTGCAGGAACAACATCTGCTTGGACCTCTCTCCCAGCCACGGCTTGGACGGGAGGCTCACAGGACACAAGGTGGTCAACTGGGACATCAAGGTAGGCTGGGCAAGGGGTGACCTGTCCTCCCCATGGCCTGGAGGCAGGGGGGGTCACAATCCCAGGGCAGGACCCCCACAGGTCCCCCAGACCCTGCAAGGACCCTGCCCATGGTACTGGGTCCACCACGCCCCATCTGTCCCATAGGTCCAGGGTGGGTACCGTGGGTGGTGCAGGGGAACAGGTGACTTTTGGGGACCCCAGGTGCCATGGACCTGCTCCTCCACGCTGCTGTCACCACCCAGCAAAGCCTCTCCCCTCCTTCCCTCCCCCAGGACGTGGTCAACTGCGTGGGTGGGATGGGGGTGCTCCTGCCCCTGCTCGAGCAAGTGGTGTCCAAGACAGAAGAAACCGAGGATGAGCAGGAGGCCAACGACCTGGTGGGGCCGGAGCTGACATCCTCCAGGAATGCCCAGGGCTTGCTCATCCCGCTGGGGAAGTCCTCAGGTGAGGAGTTCAGGGGATGTGAAGCAGGAGCTGTCCTGCTGGAGGTGACCACGGAGGGATTCCTGGACCTGGCAGGTGTCCACCATGGGCAGGAAAGGTCTTGTCTGAGGCTCCAGGGTGATGGAGGAACCACTTGGGATGTTGTTATGACCCAGCTAGTCACAAACAAACGGTTCTGGGAAGGTGAGGGTGGCTCCAGGAAAATTTGGCACGTGTGGAACTTGCTTTCTCCCAATATCCAGCTGCTCATTCCCAAGCTTGAAGCAGCAGAGGCTTCTATCTCCTTTAATCCGGAGAAAACAGAACAGGGCATAAAGTCTGGAGAGACAACCACATGAGATCTCCAGGAAGGGGTTTGGGGTGGGCTCAGGGGTCCCTGTGCCCTGCAGAGAGCAGGCTGGAGAGGAACAGCGTGGCCGCCTTCCTGCTGCTGCTGAAGAACTTCCTGCGGAACCACGCCGTGAACCAGGAGAGCCTGGTGCAGTGCCACGGGCCAGCCATCATCGGAGCGCTGCTGCACAAGGTCTGGGCAGCTCCCAAAACCCCATCCCTCGCTCCTTGCCATTCCCAGGGGGCTGGAAGTGTCCCCTTGTCACCCGTGGCAGGTCCCTGGCACGCTGCTGGACATGAGCACCTTGATGGCCTCGCAGATCCTCATGGAGCAGGTGGCCTCCGAGGGCAGCGGGCTCCTGCTGCACCTGCTCTACCAGCACCTCCTCTTCGACTTCCGCATCTGGAGCAACAGCGACTTCGCCGTGCGCCTAGGTGGGAGCTGGGGATCCTGGGAATGTCCACCCCGCCCGGCCTCGGAGGGGTCTTGACCCCTTCTCCCTGCAGGTCACATCCAGTACCTGGCCAGCGTGGTCAAGGACCACAAGCAGCGCATCCGCAAGAAGTACGGGGTGCAGTTCATCCTGGACTCCATCCGGACCTACTATGGGTGAGCTGGAGTCCTGGGGTGGGCTTCATCCCTGGGAGCTGGGGTTTGGATGAACACCGTTTCTGTGGGATTAATATCCCTCCTTCCAGAGTGGGAGTGTTGTGGTGGGTGCAGGACCTTCCATGTCCCATCCCCGAGCCTGTGCCCAGCTCCAAAATCCACCCCCAGCAGCCACCAAGAGTGTGGTGGCTTCTGCAACAAGAACGCCCCAATGTGTGTAGTGGACATGTCCCAGGGGCAGAAGATCCCTGGAGCTCCTCAGGCTTCATGTTGGGATTTGGGATGATGCTGGCATTGGGTGGTAAGTGACAAGGGACACATCCCCATGCGTGTCCGTCCATCAGCACCTCCAGGGAGAAGACCACGGCCACCGACGACATCAGGACAGTGCAGACGTCCCTTTTCAGCCTGGTGAAGGATTTCTTCTGCAGGAGCTTCTCTGGGGAGGAGATGCAGAGCTTGCTGAACTACCTGGCTGGGGCACAGGATGAGCAGCAGGTGTGTCACCACGCTGTGGTCCCCAAACCCCTCAGTGACACACAGGCTGGGGAGAAGCTGTTGAGGTCCCAGTGGACACTTGGAGGGCAATGGACAACCATCTTGGTGTCCTGCAGGTCTGTGGGGCGCTAGAGGTGATCCACAGCCTGCTGAAGGGCTCCCCAGCCCAGGAGCAGCTCTTCGCCTTCCTCTTCGAGCCAGGCCACGTGGAGCTGCTCTTCTCCCTGCTGGTGCAGAAGAAGTTCTCGGATGAAGTGCGGGAAAGGGTCTTCAAGGTAGGGCAGGTCCCCAGCGCCTGCTGCTGCTGTCCCCAGCAGGGATGTCACAGCCAGGTGGCCCCTTCTTGCTGTCCCACCAGGTCCTCTACAAGATGCTGAAGTACGAGAAGGTCCCGGAGCGCAGCAAGAGCCGCCTGAAGCTGAAGGACATCGGGTACCACGGGCTCATCTCCTACCTCAGCGACATTCCCGGCTCCATGCTGCTCTTCCGCTGCCTCTCGGAGCAGGTCCTGGGGGCAGGTAATGTGTGCCAAAGGAACCAGGCCACCATCCCAACCGTGTGCCATGGGATCATCACTGGTGGCTTCCCACGAGGCTCAGCTGGGCTGGGTCCGTGGTGGCTTTTGGGGACAGCAGGAAGTGTCCCACCACTGTGCTGACTCTCCTTGTCCACAGACCCTCCCAACTACAAGGACCTGGTGGCCGTGGTGTACCTGTCCCACCGGGCCGAGCTGAGCATCCGACTCGACATCTGCCGCAAGGTGAGCAGGGCAGGACACCACGGCAGGTGACAGAGGTGTCACCCTGGGGCTGAGCTCCTTGGACACCCAGCCATGCACAAAAGTGGTGGCCGTGGGGATGGTGGTGACATGGATCTGCCAGCATGGAAATGGTGCAGCTCCAGCACCCCGTGATGGGTCTGGAGGATCTGGGGTGCTCCTGTTCCTGGGATGGCTCCATCCATCAAGAGCTGAGGCAGCAGCATCCAATGTCCTTCCTTTTCCTTCTCCTTTCCCTTCTCCTGCAGCTCTTCCACCTGATCTACGCACAGCAGGACCTGGTGAAGCAGCTGGCCAGGCTGGCTGGCTGGCAGGACACGCTCACCAAGCTCTACGTGAAGGAGTCCTACGAGTGCCGCCCGGAGCTGCTGCGCCTCTCCGAGCCCCCCGGCAAGGACAGGATGAGCCCACCACCCACCGAGCTCCAGGAGCTCGACGTCTTCCTCCCGCTGGGATACGAGGCCTCGGACCAGGAGCTCTCCGAGGGCTTCTCCGACCACTCCATCTCCCCGAGCGGCCGCACCAAGTCCTTCCACTCCTATAACTTCAAGTCCTTCGACTCCTCGGACCGGGCCAGCCGCTCGTCCTCCAACCCCGGGGACGGTCCCCCCTTCGACGGCGTCTACCACCCGCTGTCCCCCTTCTCCACCTCGCCCTTCGAGCTGGGGCTGGACCTGGCCAGCACCAGCTCCGTGGCCACGGCCGAGAGCGGCACCCAGACCCCGGCCAGCGGCCCCGGCACGCCCTCGCCCCTGGAGAGCTTCAAGCCCTTCCCGGGCCTGCGAGCGCGCAAGAGCTCCAGCCTGTCCAACGTGCTGGACGAGAGCAGCTACCAGGACGCGCTGCCCAGCGACAACATCTCCAACACCAGCAACCCCCAGGTGAGCCCCGACCCCTCACCCCCACCGTGCCGGGGCACCGCGGGCGCCTCTCACCTCCCTCTGCACTGGCAGCAAACCCCCGAGGAGGAGCTGTGCAACCTGCTGACCAACATCATCTTCTCGGTGACGTGGCGCGGCGTGGAGGGCTGGGACGAGGCGGCCTGGCGGGAGCGCGGCCAGGTCTTCTCCGTGCTCACCAAGCTGGGCACGGCCTGCGAGCTGGTGCGGCCCCCGGATGAGATCAAGCGCAGGTGAGGCCCGGCCAGCATCCCCAGGGTGGGTCCCGAGGGAAGGGCACCCGCTGGAGATGCCGCTGCTGTCCCACAGCCTGCTGGAGATGATGCTGGAGTCGGCGCTGACGGATCTGAAGGAGTCGGGCCCGGCCGCGCTGCCCGGGCTCACCCACAATGCCCTGAAGCTGCTGCGGCTGCTCCAGGATTTCCTCTTCGCCGAGGGACACAACAACCAGGCCCTGTGGAGCGAGAAGGTGGATGGGAAGGAGCTGGGATTACCCAGCTCGGCTAATCCCTAATGTCAAGCCTGGCCCTAAAGCCAGCCCCACTTGCAGAAGTTGGGCATAATCTCAAACTTCCTGAAATTGAAATCAAAAGCTAATGCTAACCTCGAGAAATGGCCACAATCCTAGATTTAAATCAAAGCCTAATCCTAAATTTAGGAAATAACCGCTGCCTCATTTGTAGTCTTAGATTGGACCCCAATCCTAATCCTGAAACTTTAATCCTCACCGCTAATCCTAAACTTTAATCTTAAACCCTTACCATAAATGCAACCCTTCATACTCTCAACCCTGAACCCAAACCCTAAGATTAACTATAAACTCAAAATTTAATTGCGCCTCCTAAATCATGATCCTAAACCTTAACTCCACATCTTTGTCATAAAGCCCAATCCTTACTCCTAATCTTAACCCTCACTCTTTCTGAAACCTAAACCATAAGATTAACTCATAAACTCAAAATTTAACTGAATCATGATCCTAAACCTTAACTCCACATCTTTGTCATAAAGCCAAACCCTTACTCCTAATCTTAACCCTCTTTCTGTAAACCTAAACCCCCACCTTAACTCACAGCCCATAACCTCACTGCACTTCCTACATCCTAATCCTAAACCTTACTGCTATACCTTTGCCCTAAAGCTCAACCCTCACTCCGATCCTACACCCCAGCCCTAACCCTGATCCCCGAGCCCCACCCTCATGCCTAGTCCATCATGAGTTGGCTTCTGCCCTAATCCTCACCCCAAACCCCAGTCCGAGCAGGGCTGGGTGGTGGGGCCGAGCCGGTGTCCCGGCAGGGCTGTGACTCCTGGTGTCCCCCCAGATCTACGAGGGGGTCAGCAGCCTGCTGGACAAGCTGGGCGTGTGGCACCACCTGGCCCACGGCCCCTCCGACCTCAAGGAGATGGCGCAGGCGGGGCTGCGGGTGCTGCTGGGCTACATCCTGCTGCAGGACCCCCAGGTGGGCCCCCCACCCCTGCCCGGGCACCGCCGTGGCACCGTGGGGGCCCCTCCTGAAGGTGCCCTGTGCCCCCAGCTGCACTCACTGGCCTACGTGAAGCTGCACAGCCTGCTGCAGACCACGTCGGCGCCGCGGCGGGACGAGGCCTGCTACCTGCTGGGCAAGCTGGAGACGCCGCTGCGGCGCGCCCTGGACTCCAGGTCGGAGGCCTTCTCCTGGTTGGTGCCCATCATCCGCACGCTCATGGATCAGTGCTACGAGACCCTGCAGCTGCAGCAGTTCCTGCCCTCGCTGCCCCCCACCAACGGCAGCCCCACCTTCTACGAGGATTTCCAGCTCTTCTGCACCAGCCCGGAGTGGAGGGGCTTCATCGAGAAGCACGTGGGTTGGCAGTGGGGTGGGGTGGGCGTGGTGGGGTTAGCTGGATGGGTGGTGGGTACCGAGCCCTGGAAATGCCTCTCTGCTCATGCAGGTGCAGCCCACCATGGCCCAGTTTGAGATGGACACGTTCGCCAGGAGCCACGACCTGATGTCCAATTTCTGGAACGCCTGTTACGATGCCATGATGAGCAGCTCCCAGCGCCGGGAGCAGGAGAAGGCGGCCAGCCGCAAGTTGTTCCAGGTGCTGCCTGCTCCTCATCCCTGGGATGTCACCCTGGGGCCTGCTCTTCACCCTGGGGACACTCTACTCACCCTTGGGGTGTCACTCTGGGCTCTCCTCACCCTGGGGACATGCTCCTCACCCCAAGGATGTCATCCAGGAATGTGCTCTTTATCCTGGGGACATGCTCCCACCCCAGGATGTTACTCTGGGCTCTCCTCAGCCTGGGGACAGTCTCCTCACCCCAGGGATGTCACTCTGGGCTCTCCTCACCCTGGGGATATGTTCCTCACCCCCAAGGATGTCATCCAGGGATGTGCTCCTTATCCTGGGGACTCTGTCCTTACCCCAAGGATGTCATGCAGGCAATATTCTCCTCACTTTGGGGATGTCATTCCAGGAATGTGCTCCTCCCCCTGGGGTATTATTCCTGGCCTTGTGCTCCTCACCCCAGGGACATTGCCTTCAGGAAGTGCTCCCCCTCCTGGGGACATTGTCCTGGGGACGTGCTCCTCGTTCCAGGCACATTATCCCTAGGATAATGTGCTCCTCATCCTAGGAGATATCATCCCAGGCACACCCTCCTCACCCCAACCACATCATCCTGGGGACGTTCTCCTTACCCTGAGGACGTTACCCTATGGATGTCCCCAAGCCCCTGCCCCATTGTCACCTCACTGGGGTGCCCCTCGGCAGGAGCTGGTGCTGGAGCCGGCGGCCAAGCGCTGCAAGGCGGAGAACGCGCGGCACGCCAACGTCCTCAAGCAGGCCAACAACCACCAGAGCACCGTGCTCAAGCAGTGGCGCTCCCTGTACCGCCTGCTCACCTCGCCCCGCTCCACCTGGGCCGACCTGTGAGTCCCCACCTCGTCCCCAGGGATGGGTGGCACGGCCAGGGGGGCCCAGGGTGCCTCACCCCCCGGGCTGTCCCCCAGGAACCCACCCGAGGTTCGATGGAAGCTGTCCAGTGCCGAGACCTACTCCAGGATGAGGCTGAAGCTGGTGCCCAACCTCAATTTCGACCAACACTTGGAGGCCAGCGCCCTCCGGGACAATCTGGGTGAGGTGGTGGCACTGGGGCACCTGTGGGTCCCCCATTGCCACAGGGAAGAGGTGGCACTGGTGGGGTTGGGCTGGGAGATGTCACAGGCAGCGTTGAATTGGGGGCCCTTCACAGGAGTCACCCCCAGCTCTGGGGGTGGTGGGTCCTGCTGACCCCCTCCTCATTTCAGGAGCTGACCACCTCCAGAACCCTGCCGAGTCCCTCCCGCTCGCCATGGCCAAGGAGGCCAAGGTGAGCGAGCTGGAGGACGACCAGCTGGCCGAGGAGGACCTCCCAGTCCTGGACAACCAGTGAGTGACCCCACCCCTGCCACAGCGTGGGCTCAGCCGGGCTGGGGGTGTCACCAGAGCGTCCTCACCCCATGTGCCACGCAGGGCTGAGCCCAAGGAGCAGAGCCAGCGGGAGAAGCTCGTGGTGTCGGAGGACTGCGAGCTCATCACGACGTGGCTGTGGTCCCCGGGCGCCTGGAGGTGACGACCCAGCACGTTTATTTCTACGACGGCAGCAGCGAAAGGAGGAGACGGAGGGAGGTAAGGGTTGGCACTCCTCGAGGGGCGTGAGGAACCCCCGCCCAGCCCCATCCCTGCCTCGGGAATGGCGGGATGGTGACACCCCGGGGGGGCTCTGCCTGCCCCCACCCTCGGCAGGGATCGGCTACGACTTCAAGCGCCCCTTGTCCCACCTGCGCGAGGTGCACCTGCGCCGCTACAACCTGCGCCGCTCCGCCCTCGAGCTCTTCTTCATCGACCAGGCCAACTACTTCCTCAACTTCAGAAAGAAGGTGGGCACACCCCTCATCCCCTCCCAGAGCAGGTGGCTCTGCCCATGCTCCAGCTGCTCCACGTCCTCGTGTCCCCCGCAGGTGAGGAACAAGGTGTATTCCTGCATCCTCGGCCTGCGGCCCCCCAACCAGACCTATTTTGGCAGCCGGTCCCCCCAGGAGCTGCTCAAAGCCTCGGGGCTCACACAGGTACCAGCCCCACCATGGTCCCACCACGGCCATCCTCCTTCTGTGTGCCCCCTTGCCAGGTGGAAAAGGGGAGGGTGACAGTGAGGGATGGGGATGGACGTGGGACCAGGGATGGGCGTGGACATGGACAGAGGATGAGGGATGGCTGTTGTGAGTGGCCAAGGGATCAGGGTTGGACATGGACAGGGGATCAGGGATGGCTGTGAATCTGGAAGTGACCAAGGGACCAGGGATGGCCATGGCCATGGCCAGGAGGATGAAGGATGGCTGTGGATCTGGGAATGACCATGGGACCAGGGATGGACATGGACATGGACAGAGGATGAGGGATGGCAGTTGGGAGTGGCCAAGGGACCAGGGATGGACATGGCCATGGACAGAGGATGAAGGATGGCTGTGGATCTGGGAATGGCCATGGGACCATCCGGGATGGCCATGGGGTGAGGACAATCATGGGACAAAGGACAGCTGTGGGACGTGGGGTGCTCTGAGAGCAGGGATGGCCTTGGAAGAGGGGATGGCTCTGGGATGGGCGTGGCCATTGGACCAGAGGTGACTGTAGAACCTGGGATGGCTGTGGGGTGGACATGGCCACAGTCCTGTGGACAGCTGTGGGACAACAGTGATGGCCACAGGACTGGGGACAACTTTGAAACCAGGGATGGCCAAGGGATGGGCACTGCCCTTGGTGGAGGTGTCTGCCCTGTCTCCTCCTCACCCAAGCCTCCCTCTCCCTCCTCTCCAGAAATGGGTCCTGCGGGAGATCTCCAACTTCGAGTACCTCATGCAGCTGAACACCATCGCGGGCCGCACCTACAACGACCTGTCCCAGTACCCTGTGGTGAGCCCCCGTGTCCCCCGCTGTCCCCACAGCCACCCAGGGCCCCCACCCCTCACCCACCTCCCACCCCCCACCCAGTTCCCCTGGATCCTGCGGGATTACGTCTCGGAGACCCTGGACCTCACCAACCCGGCCGTGTTCCGGGACCTGTCCAAGCCCATCGGGGTGGCCAACGAGCGGCACGCCCGCGACGTCAAGGAGAAGTGAGTACCCCACAAACGAAGGGTGGGGGGCCAAGGAGCACTTGACTGGCTCCTGGTGGACCCCATCCCACCTGGCCTGCAGGTACGAGAGCTTCGAGGACCCCACGGGCACGGTGGACAAGTTCCACTACGGCACTCACTACTCCAACGCTGCCGGGGTCATGCACTACCTGATCCGCACCGAGCCCTTCACCACCCTGCACATCCAGCTGCAGAGCGGCAGGTGGGCACCTGGCAGGTGGGTCCTGCTGAGGGGACATCCTGGGGACAGCCAGGCTCCAGCCAGGTGTCCTGTGCCCCCAGGTTTGACTGCTCGGACCGGCAATTCCACTCGGTGCCGGCGGCGTGGCAAGCCCGCATGGAGAACCCGGTGGATGTCAAGGAGCTCATCCCGGAGTTCTTCTACTTCCCGGAGTTCCTGGAGAACCAGAACGGTAAGGGACACCCTTGTCACCACCAGGGGAGCACGGGGAGGGCTCTGTGTCCCTCATCATCCTCGTCCTGCCCGCAGGCTTTGATCTGGGCTGCCTCCAGCTCTCCAATGAGAAGGTCGGCGACGTGGTGCTGCCGCGGTGGGCACGCTCCCGTGAGGACTTCATCCAGCAGCACCGCAAAGCCCTGGTGAGCTGGGGAGCCCCTTCAGCCCTGGGGGCTTTCCAGGACCCTTCCCACCCCAGCCTGACCCCCATCTTTGGCCAGGAGTCGGAATATGTCTCCGCCCACCTCCACGAGTGGATCGACCTCATTTTTGGGTACAAGCAGCGCGGCCCGGCTGCCGTGGAGGCCCTCAACGTCTTCTACTACTGCACCTACGAGGGTGAGCTGTGGGGCCGAGGGAGGGGGACACCCACCAGAGCCGTGTCCCCCCCTCCCCGTGACCATCCCCATCCGCAGGGGCCGTGGACCTGGACGCCATCACGGACGAGACGCAGCGCAAGGCTCTGGAGGGCATCATCAGCAACTTCGGGCAGACGCCCTGCCAGCTGCTCAAGGTAGCTCAGACCCCATCACCCCCCAAACCAGCCCCTTTTTGGGGGGTCCTCCCCCGTTCTGATGGGTGCCCTGCCCCCCCAGGAGCCCCACCCCGCCCGCCTGTCGGCCGAGAGCGCTGCCCACAGGCTGGCCCACCTCGATACCCGCTCCCCAACGTCTTTGAGAACCTGGACCAGCTCAAGTCCTTCTTTGTGGAGGTGAGAACACCTCCAGGGGGTCCCTGGGCAGGACTGGGAGGGGTGGGGTGGTCAGGAGGGCACCCAGCAGCTGCTGTGTCCCCGCAGGGCATCAGCGATGGGGTGGCCCTGGTGCAGGCCGTGGTCCCCAAGAACCAGGCCCATTCCTTCATCACTCAGGGATCCCCCGACATCCTGGTGAGTGTGGGGAAACTGAGGCACAGGGGGCGTTTTGCTGGTCCAGGAGGGGTCCAGGACCAAGCCAGGGAGGGTCCTGGTGGTGAGAGTGGTGTCACCTCCCCTCCCACTCTGCTCAGGTCACCGTGAGTGCCAATGGTTTGTTGGGGACCCATAACTGGCTGCCCTACGACAAGAACATCTCCAACTACTTCAGCTTCACCAAAGACCCCACTGTCACCAACACCAAGTGAGTCACCAGGGCTCAGTGTCCCCAGGGGTGGTCCCTGGAGGTGCCACCAATGCCACCACCACTGTCCCCTCCTCACAGGACCCAGCGCTTCCTGCAGGGCCCCTTCGCCCCCGGGGCCGACCTGAGCTCCCGCACACTGGCCGTGTCCCCCGATGGGAAGCTGCTCTTCAGCGGGGGACACTGGGACAACAGCCTGCGTGTCACCTCGCTGGCCAAGGGCAAGGTCGTGGGGCACATCACCCGGCACATAGGTGCGTCCTCCTCCCACGGTGATGATGATGATGATGGTCTGATGGGGCTGCAGGGCTGTGGCAGGAGGCAGGTGGCACCATGAGGGGCATCTCCCAGTGCCTCCATCTCCTGGGCACGGTCCAGGTTCCCACCTCAGGGCTGGAGCAGGGTGAGGAGCAGCAGCAGCAGCATCCACACCCCAAAATACATCTTGGAATGGGATTGGCAGCACTCCCACACCCAAAACCACATCGTGGTGCCATCCCCTGGGGGCTGAGCATGTTGGGAGGGGACCTGCACCTCACGGTGTCCCTCTGGGCTGTCACAGATGTTGTCACCTGCCTGTCGCTCGACCTCTGCGGCATCTACCTCATTTCTGGCTCCCGGGACACCACCTGCATGGTGTGGCAGGTCCTGCAGCAGGTAAGGGCTCCAGGAGCAGGGGGAGCTCGTGGTGGCCACTGCCAGCAGGTCACTGATGTCCCCGTATCCCCACCACAGGGTGGCTTTTCCAGCGGCTTGGTTCCCAAACCCGTCCAGGTGCTGTACGGCCATGACGCCGAGGTGACATGCGTGGCCATCAGCACCGAGCTGGACATGGCCGTGTCCGGCTCCAAGGTGAGCTGAGGTGGCCGTGGGGTGGCCGTGGGGTGGGCAGTGCCACCACCATCGTCACCCTGTGTGCCCTCCCTGCCCCAGGACGGCACCATCATCACCCACACCGTGCGCCGGGGGCTCTTCATCCGCTCCCTGCAGCCGCCCGGCGAGAGCTGTCCCCACACCGTGCTGTCCCACCTGGCCGTGGGGCCCGAGGGGCACGTGGTGGCCCAGACTGCTGTGGGGCAGCCCTGCTGCTCCAAGGTACGTCCAGGTGTCCCCATTGTCCCCTCCCGGCCAGCAGCCCCACCACCAAGCTGGCCCTGTGCTGCCTCCAGGACAGGTTCGCGCTGCACCTGTACTCGGTGAACGGGAAGCTCCTGGCGTCCGTCCCGCTGGACCGGGAGGTGACAGCCATGTGCCTGACCGAGGACTTCGTGGTGCTGGGGACCTCGGGCTGTGGGCTGGAGATCCGTGAGCTCCAGAGGTGAGGGGCGGCTGAGCCCTGTCCCGTCCCCACCGTGCCCTCAGCGTGGCCTGTGGTGTGGTGTCCCAAGCCATGGTGTCCATGTTGTGGTGTCCATGCTGTGCTGTCCTATGTTGTGGTGTCCATGCTGTGGTGTCCATGCTGTGGTGTCCCAAGCCGTGGTGTCCCATGCTGTGGTGTCCCATGTTGTGGTGTCCCATTCCCTGGTGTCCCATTCCCTGGTGTCCATGCCATGGTGTCCCATGCCGTGGTGTCCATGCCATGGTGTCCCATTCCATGGTGTCCATGCTGTGGCATCCATTCCATGGTGCCATGCCATGGCGTCCATGCCATGGTGTCCCATGCTGTGGCATCCATTCCATGGTGGCATCCATTCCATGGTATCCCCATGCTGTGGTGTCCATTCCATGGTATCCCATTCCATGGTGTCCCCTCCCTGGTGTCCCCTCCCTGGTGCCCACGCCGTGGCTCGTGTCCCCAGCCTCAGGGCGGCCGTGCCCCCCGTGCCCATGCGGGTGCCCGTGCGCAGCGTGTCCGTCACCAAGGAGAAGAGCCACATCCTGGTGGGGCTGGAGGACGGGAAGCTCATCGTGGTGGGCGCGGGGCAGCCCGCCGAGGTGAGCGGACCCCGGCCCGGCCGGGGGGACACGGCTCGGGGTCCCCGGGGTGGGGACAGCCCCGTGTGCTCTCCAGAGCTGAGGGGACCGGGGTGGGGATGGATGTGGGAGAGGGATGGGATAATGGGATAATGGGATGGGATGGATGTGGGAGAGGGATGGGATAATGGGATAATGGGATAATGGGATAATGGGATGGGATGGATGTGGGAGAGGGATGGGATAATGGGATGGGATGGATGTGGGAGAGGGATGGGATAATGGGATAATGGGATGGGATGGATGTGGGAGAGGGATGGGATAATGGGATGGGATGCATGTGGAAGAGGGATGGGATAATGGGATGATGGGATGGGATAATGGAATGGGATAATGGGATGAGGGGATGGGATAATGGGATGGGGATGGAGAAGAGGACGAGAGTCTGGAAGGGGATGGGGATGGAGAAAAGGTTGAGGATCTGGAAGATGAGGAGGATGGAAAAGGAGAAGAGGATAGGATGGAGAAGCAGATGAATATCTGGGAAAGAATGAGGAGGAAGAATGGGATGAAAAACTGGAAGGAGATGGGGATGGAGAGAGGGATGAGAACCTTGGAATGGGATGGAGGAGAGGATGAGGATCTTAGAATGGAGAAGGGGATGAAGACCTTGGAATGGGATAGGATGGAGAAGTGGATGAGGACCTTGGCATGGGATGGGGATGAAAATTATGAGGACGGCATGGAGACGGGGATGAGGATCTTGGGAATAGGATGGGGATGGAGAAGGGGATGAGGACCTTGGGGATAGGATGGGGAAGGAGAAGGGGATGAGGATGGAGAAGCAGATGAGAAATTGAAAGGAGGCAGGGATGGAGAAGGGGATGAGCACCTTGGCATGGGATGGGGATGGAGAAGGGGATGAGGGCCTTGGGGGTAGGTTCGGGATGGAGAAGGGATGATGACCTCGGGGGTAGGTTCGGGATGGAGAAGGGGATGAGGACCTTGAGGGTAGGTTTGAGATGGAGAAGGGGATGAGGACCTTGGCATGGGATGGGGATGGAGAAGGGGATGAGGACCTCGGGGGTAGGTTTGGGATGGAGAAAGGGATGAGGACCTTGAGGGTAGGTTTGAGATGGAGAAGGGATGATGACCTCGGGGGTAGGTTTGAGATGGAGAAGGGGATGAGGACCTTGAGGGTAGGTTTGAGATGGAGAAGGGGATGATGACCTCGGGGGTAGGTTCGGGATGGAGAAGGGGATGAGGACCTTGAGGGTAGGTTTGAGATGGAGAAGGGGATGATGACCCGGGGGTAGGTTCGGGATGGAGAAGGGATGAGGACCTTGGCATGGGATGGGGCTGGGGACGGAGGAGGGGCCGATGACTGAGCGGGGCCGCTCCCCGCAGGTGCGGCCGGGCCAGTTCCACCGGCGCTGTGGCGCTCGGCGCGGCGCATCTCGCAGGTGTCGGCCGGAGAGACGGAGTACAACCCCTGCCAGGGCAGGGCCTAGACACCCACCCCCCCACCCACCCACCCCCACATGGACTGCGGGGACCCCCGGGCGCCCAGGGGGGCCCGGAGAGCCCCGCCCCGCCTCACACCCGTGGCCTTATCCAGCCCCCTCCCCGGGATTTTCGGGAGACGCTCCCCCCGTTCCCACGGCGGGATGGGGAGAAGTGGGGACCCCTCGCTGGGAAAAGGGGGGGTGGCACAGCCCCCCACCACGCCGTGCCCGCTGGCCAGGAGCCGGCAGCGTGTGGGGGGTGTGCCCCCCCCCCTCCGCCCCGTTATTTTTTATTTCTATCCATTTTTAGAGCTTTTACACGAAAAGAATTGTTAATAATAATTATTAATAATAATAATATATCTGTGGGAAATCGAAGTGTGAGACCCGTGGTTGCCCCAAGATGGGGACGCAGCCCCTGCCGTGTGTGTCCCCAGTGTCCCCCACCACAGTACTCAGCAGCCCTGTGCCCACCTCTCACAGTTTTAGGGGGTCTCAGCAGCCCTGTACCAACCTGTCACAATTTTAGGGGTCTCAATATCTCTGTACCCACCTCTCACAATTTTAGGGGTCTCAGTATCTCTGGACCCACCTCTCACAATTTTCGGGGGTCTCAATATCTCTGTGCCCACCTCTCACAGTTTTAGGGGGTCACAGCAGCCCTGTGCCCACCTCTCACAATTCTAGGGGGTCTCAGTATCTCTGTGCCCACCTGTCACAATTTTCGGGTTTCTCAGCATCTCTGTGCCCACCTCTCACAATTCTAGGGGGTCTCAGCATCTCTGTGCCCACCTCTCACAATTCTAGGGGTCTCAGCATCTCTGTGCCCCCTGTCACAATTTAGGGTCTCAGCACTCTATGCCACCCTCACAATTTTAGGGGGTCTCAGTATCCCTGTGCCCACCCGTCACAATTCTAGAGCTCAGCAGCTCTGCACACGCCCGTGTCACGAGTGGGGGGTCTCAGCACCTGTGCACAGGCGTGACAACTTTGGGGGTCTCAGTAACTGCACACACACCTGTCACGACTCTAGGGGGTCCCGGCATCCTCAGCTGTGCCCCCCGTGTCCCAGGCAGGGACAGCGGGTATGCAGCAGCCCCTGACCCGTGTCACGATCACGAGTGGCCCCACGCCCCCTGCCCCGGCCTTTGTCCCGTGTCCCCAGCACGGGGGGTCCCCGCAGCCCCCGCCCCGGTCCCCCCGGTCCCGGCGCTGTCCCCGGGCTGCCACAGCCGGTTTGGCACTGCCCGGTTTTACCACAGCCCATTTTAGCACAGCCGGGTGTTGGCACAGCATTGCCACAGCCCGATTTGCCACCCGTTAGCACATCCCGGTGCGGGCACAGCCCCGATTTGCCACAGCCCGTTTCGGCCCATCGGCGCTGCCCCGCTCTGCACTGGCACAGCCCGTGCTGGCACAGTCCCGTTTTTGCACAGCCCCGGGTTTGCACAGCCCGGGTTTGCACAGTCCCGTTTTGGCCCCGCTCGTTGTTGGCACGGCCCCGGTGCTGGCACAGTCCCGTTTTGCACAGTCCCGTTTTGCACAGCCCCGTTTTTGCACAGCCCCGCTTTTTGCACAGCCCCCGTTTTTACACAGTCCCGGTTTTGCACAGTCCCGTTTTTGCACAGCCCGTTTTTGCACAGTCCCGTTTTTGCACAGCCCCGGTTTTGCACAGCCCCGTTTTTGCACAGCCCGTTTTTGCACAGTCCCGTTTTGCACAGCCCCGTTTTGCACAGTCCCGGTTTTGCACAGTCCCGTTTTGCACAGCCCCGTTTTTGCACAGCCCCGTTTTTGCACAGCCCCGTTTTTGCACAGTCCCGTTTTTGCACAGTCCCCGGTTTTGCACAGCCCCGTTTTTGCACAGTCCCGTTTTTGCACAGTCCCGTTTTTGCACAGTCCCGGTTTTTGCACAGTCCCGGTTTTGCACAGCCCCGGTTTTGGCCCCGCTCGTTGTTGGCACAGTCCCGTTTTTGCACAGTCCCCGTTTTTACACAGTCCCGGTTTTGCACAGTCCCGGTTTTGCACAGTCCCGGTTTTGCACAGCCCCGGGTTTGCACAGCCCCGGGTTTGCACAGTCCCGGTTTTGCACAGCCCCGTTTGCACAGCCCCGTTTTTGCACAGCCCCGGTTTGCACAGTCCCGTTTTTGCCAGTCCGTTTGCACAGCCCCGTTTTTGCACAGCCCCGTTTTGCACAGCCCGTTTTTGCACAGTCCGTTTTTGCACAGTCCCGTTTGCACAGCCCGTTTTGCACAGTCCGTTTGCACAGTCCCGGTTTTGCACAGCCCGTTTTGCACAGTCCCGTTTTTGCACATCCGTTTTTGCACAGTCCGTTTTGCACAGTCCCGTTTTGCACAGTCCGTTTTGCACAGTCCCTTTTACACAGTCCGTTTGACAGCCCCGTTTCGGCCGCTCGGCGCTGGCACGCCCCGGTGCCCGGCCCTCCCGCGCTGTCCCCGCCGTGCCCCGCGCTGTCCCCCGGCCCCGGCGCGGCCCCCGCGCTGCCGGTGACCCTTGATCCCCGCATCCGCCGTCACGTGGAGCCGCCGCGGGACCGGCGGGACGGACAGCCATGGACGGACACACGGACGGGTGGGCAGCGGGGGAGGGGGGGCCCGGCCAGCCGGGGGCTGGGCTGCTGTCCCTGTTCCCGGATTTTGGCTCCCGAGGCCCCGGCACGGCTGACCCAGTTTGGGATATGCTGTCCCAAGGATTCCCCATCCCCCACAAGTGTCCCTTTTTCCCAGTGTTTCTGTCCCAGCTTTCCCAGTCCCAGATGTCCCAGTTTTCCCACCCCAGGTTTCTCAGTCCCAGTTTTCCCCACCCCAGGTTTCCCAGTCCCAGATGTCCCAGTTTTCCCCCACCCAGTTTCCCAGTCCCAGATGTCTCAGTTTTCCCCACCCCAGGTTTCCCAGTCCCAGATGTCCCAGTTTTCCCCACCCCAGGTTTCCCAGTCCCAGATATCCCAGGTTTCCCACCCAGTTTCCCCACCCCAGGTTTCCCAGTCCCGTATGTCCCACTCCCAGCTTTCCTATCCCAGGTTTCCCAATCCCAGGTGTCCCTCTGCCCTGTGTCTCACATCCCAGGTTTCCCAGTCCCAAGTGTCCCAGTCCCAGTTGTCCCAGTCAAAAGTGTCCCTGTTCCACGGATTCCAGTCCCAGGTATTCCTGCTTCCAGTCTCCCTATCCAAGGTGACCCAGATGTCCTTGTCCCAGATGTCCCAGGTGTCCCAGATATCCCAGGTGTCCCACTCCTCATTCCCCCCTCTCCCATATCCCAGTCCCAGCCTCCCCTGACTCCAGGGCAGCCCAGGGTTGTGTCCGAGGAGGAAGGGACCCCCTGGGGCTGCCCCAGCACCCACCCCACCCCAAATCCCCCAGGGGGAGCCCGCAGCCCCCACCTGGGGACAGGGACCCCCAGCACCCTCCCCCGGCTGTAGGGTGGGGTTGGGGGGTGTAGGTGGGTGTAGGGGGGTGTAGGGTGGGGTTGGGTGGGTGTAGGGTGGATTTGGGTGGGTGTAGGGTGAGAGTAGGGGTGTGTAGGTGGAGTTGGGTGGGTGCAGGGTGGTGTAGGATGTATTAGGGTGGGTGTAGAGGGGTGTAGGGTGGGGTTGGGTGGGTGTAGAGGGGTGTAAGGGGGTGTAGGGTGGATTAGGGTGGGGTTGGGTGGGTGTAGGGTGAGTGTCAGATGGGGTTTGGTGGGTGCAGGGTGGGTGTAGGGGGGTGTAGGGGGTATAGGGTGGGGTTGGTGGGTGTAGGGTGGAGTTGGGTGGGTGTAGGGTGGGGTTGGGGGGTGTAGGGTGGGTGTAGGTGGGATGTAGTGGGTGTAGGGGGGTGTAGGGTGGGTTAGGGTGGGTATAGGGTGGACACGGGCCGGTTTTCCAGGGTGCAGGCTGGGTTTAGGTTGAGGGGGGGTTCACAGCGGGTTCCCACCCCCTCCCCTCATTCGCAGCTCGTGGCTGGGAGCCCCCCTGGAGCAGTTGCCCACCCCGGCGCTGATCCTGGACCAGGCCACGCTGCGCGGGAATGCCGAGCGCATGCGGGAGCGCTGCCGGGCCCTGGGGCTGCGCCTGCGCCCCCACGTCAAGACACACAAAACCCTGTGAGTGCGACCCCAGAACCCCCAGAAACCCCCAGGACTCCCCAATGTCCCCCCAGAACCCCCAGTGTCTCCCTACCATCCTCCCAGTATCCCACATCCTCTCCCTTGCACCCAACTTGTCCCCAATATCCCTCAGACATCTTCCCATCCTCCCTTCCAGTATCCCCCATCCTCCCAGTACCTCCCCACCCTCCCAGTATCCCACATCCTCCCTCCCAGTACCTCTCCACCCTCCCAGTACCTTCCTATCCTCCCTCCCAGTATCCCCACCACCCTCCCAGTATCCCACATCTTCTCCCTTGCACCCAACTTCTCCCCAATATCCCTCAGACATCTTCCCATCCTTCCTCCCAGTATCCCCCTCCCTCTCAGTACCTCCCCTCCCTCCCTCCCAGTACCCCCAACTCTCCTCTAACCCCCCAGCTCACCCTTCCACCCCCTCCCCACCATTCCCCCCTTTCCTCCTCCTCCTCCCTCCCCGCTCGCCAGGGAAGGCGCCGAGCTGGCCACGGGCGGCTCCCGCCGGGGCATCGTGGTCTCCACGCTGGCCGAGGCTCGCTTCTTCGCCGCCGGCGGGTTCGATGACATCCTGTACGCCTTCCCGGTGCCGCGCTGGCGCCTGGCCGAGTGCTCGGCGCTGGCGCAGCGCCTGCAGCGCTTCCAGGTGCTGCTGGATAGCCCGCAGGGGCTGCAGCTGCTGCTCCAGAACCCCCTGCCCGCCGGGAAGCGCTGGCTCGTCTGGCTCAAGCTGGACTGCGGCAATGGCCGGGGTAGGAGAGCCCCAGAGGACACCCCTAAAGCGTGCTGCCCCCCGAGGGAACGCGAGGAGGTTTTATGCAGGCTGGGAGGGGGGATGCTCTGGGTGAAGCTCGGTCCAGCAGCTCAAGAGGGGTGTTGAAGGCTCCTAGATGTCATGGGTGTTCCTCAGGGATGGTGTCGTGTGTGCTGCCAAGTCCTCCCAGATCCTCCATCCCGACCGTGATGGAGCATCTAAACCCTCTAAAATCGTTATTTAAGGGTGCCCCAAAGGGAGGGATCCCCCTGTCCCCCAAACCTCCAGATCCTCCATCCCGACTGTGATGGAGCATCTAAAGCCCCTGAAATCTTTATTTAAGGATGTTCCAAAGGGAGGGATCCCCCCAAACCTCCAGATCCCCCATCCTGACTGTGATGGACCATCCAAACCACCCCAAAATCGTTATTTAAGGATGTTCCATGGGAAGGAATCCCCACGTCCCTCCAAATCCTCCCAGATCCTCCATCCCAACCATGATGGAGCATCTAAACCCTCCAAAATCCTTATTTAAGGATGCTCCAAAGGGAGGGATCCCCCTGTCCCCCAAACCTCTCCAGATCCTCCATCCCAACCATGATGGACCATCCAAACCACCCCAAAATTGTTATTTAAGGATGTTCCATGGGAAGGAATCCCCCTGTTCCTCCAAATCCTCCCAGATCCTCCATCCCAACCATGATGGAGCATCTAAACCCTCCAAAATCGTTATTTAAGGATGCTCCAAAGGGAGGGATCACCCTGTCCCCCCAAACCTCTCCAGCTCCTCCATCCCAACCACCATCGACCCTCTCAGCCCCTCCAAAGTCATTTTTCCCAGCCACGCCTGCCAATCACATCTCAAGCAGCCCAAAAACCCCACAACGGGACTTCCAAACCCCCCCCTCCCTTCCCTCCCCCGCCCCATTCCCGCATTCCCACCGCCGGGATGCTGGGTGGGGTCCCCGTGTCCCCGTCCCAGGCTCGTGTCCCCTCCCCAGCCGGGATTCTCCCCTCGGATCCCGAGGCTCTGGAGCTGGCCCGCGCCATCGCCCAGGGCTCCCCGGAGCTGGTGACACTCGAGGGGGTCTACGCGCACTGCGGCAACACCTACGGCTGTCGCGACACCGCGGCCGTCCAGGCCATCGCCAGGGACACCACGGCCGCCGTGCTGGCATTCGTCACGGCGTGAGTGGCCGGGAGCCGCGGGATTTGGGGCCAGGAAGGGTCCAGGCGGCCGCTGTGCCCGGCCCCGAAGCGCGGGGGTTGTAAAAGCCAATCGCCCCCATAAAGGGGCCCTCGGAGCCCCCCCGAGCCTTTGATGTGGCGCCGGTGGCGGGTTGTGACCCGGGGCGTTGTCCCCTCCCTCCCGCCTGTCACCCTTTCATCCCGCCGGGCTTCGCATCCTGCGGGGAATTGCGGCCGGATGGTCCCTGCTGGGAAAAGGAGGGGAGGGGAGGGGGGACACCTCCGCAGCCCCCCACCCCCGCCGGGGACAGGGAGGCGCTGCCCTGGGGACACGGCCTGGGGGTCACCGGATGGGGGGAGGGTGGGGAAAGCCAGATCCCACCCCCTCCCCAAAATCTGGGGGTGCTCGGGCACTTCTGGGGGTCCGGAAATACCGGGGAGGGGTCCCAAGGATGTCTGGGGGGTGCTCGGGCATTTCTGGGGGTTTAGAAATATCGGGGAGGGGTCCCAAGGACACTGGGGGTGCTCGGGCACATCGGGGGGTCCAGAAATATCGGGGAGGGGTCCCAAGGATGTCTGGGGGTGCTCAGGCACATCTGGGAGGAGTCCCAGGCACCCCCGACACATCTGGGGGGATTTCTGGCCCGTATGGGAAGGGCCTGGCACAGCTGCGGGGATGCCAGGCACATCTGGATGGTCTCTGGCACAACGGGGGGGGCCTGCCGGGCACAGCTGGTGCCCCCCTCACACGTCTTGGGGGGGGTCTCTGGCACATCTGGGGGTTCTCGGGCACATCTGGGAGTGCTTTGAAACATCTGGGGGGTGTCCGTGGCGCATCTGGGGACGCTCGGGCACATCTGGGGGGAATCTGGCGGGACCAGCCCCGAGTGTTTGGGGGTCTCTCGGGCACACCTGGCTGGCACCTGGGCACACCTGGCTGTGTCCCCAGCACATCCCGAGTTCTCCCTGGCACGCTGGGCTGGTGGGGGGAGGAGGCTCTGCCACATCTGGGTGGCTCGAGTGTTTTTGGGGGGGGGGTGCTCCCTGGCACATCTGGAGCACCCAGAGGTGCCAAACCCAGCTCGGGTGACCTGGGGGGTGCCCGCCCCGCCCCCGGCTCACCCCGGGGGTGTCCCAGGCTGCGGCAGGCGGGCATCCCGTGTCCCCAGGCCACCATCGGCTCCACGCCGTCCTGCAGCCACCCGGTGCCGGAGATGTCGCAGCTCACCGAGGTGCACCCGGGCAATTACCTGTTCTACGGTGAGCGGGGCGGGCACGTCCCCCGGGCGGGTGGCACCCGCCGAGGGGGTGCCAGCGGCCTGCCGAGCCCGTGTCGCCCGCAGACCTGCAGCAGACGCAGCTGGGCTCCTGCCGGCCCGAGGAGGTGGCGATCCGCGTCCTGAGCAGGGTCATCGGGCACTACCCGCAGCGCGGGCAGCTGCTGCTGGACTGCGGCTGGGCTGCGCTCAGCCTGCACGGCGGCGAGCGGGGCCCCGCGGGCTGCGCGGCCATCGAGGGGCACCCCGAGCTCCGGTGGGGATTGGGGGGACTGGGGGGGGGGATGCGGGAGGTGACAGCGGTGTCACGGCCGCGCCTCGTGTGCCCGCAGGCTGGTGGGGCTGACCCAGGAGCACGGCAAGGTGGAGGCGGTGGAGGGGCGGCTGGACTTCGAGAGGTTCCCGGTGGGCAGCACGCTGGCCCTGATCCCCTTCCACGTGAGTGCCGCCGCTCTGTGTCACCGCGGGGACACTGCTCTGCGTCCCCTCTGTGCCACTGCTCTGCGTCCTCTCTGTGTCACAGCTCAGTGTCCCCTCAGTGCCACCCCTGTCACAGCCCGTGTGCCTCTGTGCCCCCCTGTCACAGCCCCGTGTCCCCTCTGTGCCACAGCTCTGTGTCACAGCTCAGTGTCCCGTCTGTGCCAGCCTGTGTCACAGCTCATGTCCTCTCCGTGTCACAGCTCATGTCCCTCTGTGCCACAGTCCCTTCCTCTCTGTGTCACAGCCCCGTGTCCCTCTGTGCCAGCCCTGTGTCACAGCTCAGTGTCCCCTCTGTGTCAAGCCCATGCCCCTCAGTGTCCCCTCAGTGTCCCCTCTGTGTCACAGCCCCATGCCCCTCAGTGTCCCCTCAGTGTCCCCTCTTTGTCACAGCCCCATGTCCCTCAGTGTCCCCTCAGTGTCCCCTCTGTGTCACAGCCCGGTCCCTGTGTCCCTCTCTGTGTCACAGCCCCGTGTCCCCTCAGTGTCCCTCATGTCCCCTCTGTGTCACAGCCGTGTCCCTCAGTGTCCCTCTGGTCACAGCCCCGTGTCCCTCAGTGTCCCCTCTTGTCACAGCCCGTGTCCCCTCAGTTCCCTCAGTGTCCCTCTGTGTCACAGCCCGTGTCCCCCTCAGTGTCCCCTCGGTCACAGCCGTGTCCCTCAGTGTCCCCTCTTTGTCACAGCCCCATGCCCCTCAGTGTCCCCTCAGTGTCCCCTCTTTGTCACAGCCCATGCCCCTCAGTGTCCCCTCAGTGTCCCCTCTTTGTCACAGCCCCATGCCCCCTCAGTGTCCCCTCAGTGTCCCCTCTGTGTCACAGCCCCGTGTCCCCTCTGTGCCAGGCCTGTGCCACGGCCGCCATGCACCCCGTGTACTTCGTGCACGCTGCCGGGAAGGTGGTGGAGCTCTGGCACCCCGTGCGCGGCTGGTAGAGAGGAGAGAGAGGAGACTCCGGGGGGTGCACCCACCCTGGGACCCGCACCCACCCTGGGACCCCGCACCCACCCTGGGACCCCGCACCACCTGGGCCCCCCACACCCGCACCCACCTGGGACCCCGCACCCACCCTGGGACCCCGCACCCACCCGGACCTGCACCCACCCTGGGACCCTGCACCCACCCTGGGACCCTGCACCCACCCTGGGACCCTGCACCCACACCCTGGGACCCCGCATCCACCCTGGGACCCCGCACCCACACCCTGGGACCCTGCACCCACCCTGGGACCCTGCACCCCCACCCTGGGACCCTGCACCCACCCTGGGACCCGCACCCACCCGGGACCCTGCACCCACACCTGGGACCCCACACCCACACCTGGGACCCGCACCACCCGGACCCGCACCCCCCGGGAACCTGCACCCACCTGACCTGCACCCACCCTGGGACCTGCACCCACCCGGGGACCCCGCACCACCGGGGACCCTGCACCCACCCGGGACCCGCACCACCTGGGACCCTGCACCCACGGAACCCCACCTGGGACCCTGCACCCACACCTGGGACCCTGCACCCACCCTGGGACCCGCACCCACCCTGGACCCGCACCCACCCTGGACCCTGCACCCACCGGACCTCCCCACCCTGGACCAAGACTCTGCACCCAAACGAGACCCTGCACCCACGGCCAGGTCCTGCATCCACATGGGATGGTGCAGCCACTCCAAGACCCTGCACCAACTCCCACTCCTGCACCCGCTCCCTGCATCCATCCCCATTCCCTGCACCCACTCCTGCACCCGCTCCCTGCATCCATCCCCATTCCCTGCACCCACTCCCTCACCAACTCCCACACCTCCACCCTCGCCAGGCTGCTGCGCCCACGCTGAGACCCTGCGCCCCACCGGGGCTCAATAAAGCTGCTTCTCCCGCTTCCAGGCATTTATTCCCCCGGGGAAGAGCCGTGGGGAGGTGGAGGGGGGAGTGGGTGACACGGTTCCCTCGGTGCCCTCAATCCCAGCTCGGATCGGTCCGGTCCAAGTCGGACCCGCCCCGGGCGGGGCTCGAACCTGCGACCCCCGGAGCTGCCAGGGGCGGGGCTCCACCCTGGACACGCCCCTCGATCCGCGCGCAGCCAATGGACTCGCGCCCCGCCCGGCCCTGCCCGGGGCAGCCACGCCCAGCCCGGCCCGGCCCAGGCGCGACGGGGCGGCCGAGGGGAGCCGAGCGGAGCCGAACCGGGACCGAGCGGAGCCGAGCGGGGCCGAACCGGGACTGAGGGAGCCGAGCGGGGCCGAACCGGGACCGAGCGGGGCCGAACCGGGACCGAGCGGGGCCGAAACGGGACCGAGGGGAGCCGAGCGGGGCCGAACCGGGACTGAGGGGATCTGAGGGGAGCCGAGCGGGGCCGAACCGGGACTGAGGGGAGCCGAGCGGGGCCGAACCGGGACTGAGGGGATCTGAGGGAGCCGAGCGGGGCCGAACCGGGACTGAGGGGATCTGAGGGGAGCCGAGCGGGGCCGAACCGGGACTGAGGGGAGCCGAGCGGGGCCGAACCGGGACTGAGGGGATCTGAGGGGAGCCGAGCGGGGCCGAACCGGGACTGAGGGGATCTGAGGGGAGCCGAGCGGGGCCGAACCGGGACTGAGGGGACCCGAGCGGGGCCGAACCGGGACTGAGGGGATCTGAGGGGAGCCGAGCGGGGCCGAGCGGGACCGAGCGGAGCCGAGCGGGACCGAGCGGAGCCGAGCGGGGCCGAAGGGAGCCGAACCGGGGCCGAACCGAGACCGAACGGAGCCTTACTGGGACCCAGCAGAGCCGAGCGGAGCCGAACCGAGGCCGAGCGGAGCCGAACGGGACCAAACCGAGGCCGAGCGGTGCCGGACGGGACCGAAGCGGGCGGAGCCGAAGCGGTTCGGAGCGGTTCGGAGCGGTTCGGCGCCGCTCGGGCTCGGTTCGGGCCGGCCCGGAGCGGGTCCTGCGCCGGTCCCGGCGATGCGGCCGCTGCCGCTGCTGCTGCTGCTGAGCACGGTGAGCGCCGGACGGGAACGGGAACGGGAATGGGAACGGGAATGGGAACGGGACCGGGAATGGGAATGGGAACGGGAATGGGAACGGGAACGGGAACGGGACCGGGAACGGGACCGGGAATGGGAACGGGAACGGGACCGGGATTGGGAACGGGAACGGGACCGGGAACGGGACTGGGAACGGGAATGGGAACGGGACCGGGAACGGGAAGGGGAATGGGATTGGGAACGGGACTGGGAACGAGACCGAGATTGGGAACGGGACCGGGAATGGGAACGGGATTGGGAACGGGACCGGGAATGGGAACGGGATTGGGAACGGGACCGGGAATGGGAACGGGATTGGGAACGGGAACGGGACCGGGAACGGGATTGGGAACGGGAACGGGATTGGGACCGGGACCAGGACTGGGACCGGGACCGTTAACGGGAACGGGATTGGGAACGGGACTGGAAACGGGAACGGGACCGGGACCAGGACTGGGACCGGGACTGGGAACGGGACCGGGATTGGGAACGGGACCGGGAACGGGAACGGGACCGGGATTGGGACCGGGACCAGGACTGGGACCGGGACCGTTAACGGGAACGGGATTGGGAACGGGACTGGAAACGGGAACGGGACCGGGACCAGGACTGGGACCGGGATTGGGAACGGGACCGGGGCCGGGATTGGGACCGGGATTGGGATTGGGACCGGGACCGGGATTGGGAACTGGACCGGCACCGGTACCGGGCCGGGTGTCCCGCTGCCCCGGGGCGCTCCGGGTCACTTTGCTCCTTGCCTTTTGTTGAAGTTTTTTGGGTTTGGTTCCGTTAAGTTTGAGCCATTTCGGGTCGGTTCCTTTTCCTTAACTTTATTCCATTTCCCTCCCATTTTTTTCCTCTTTGTTTTCTTTCATTTTCCTGGTTTATTTCCTTTTCATTTTCCTTTTTATAATTTTATTTTTAATTTTTAATTTTTATTTTTATAATCCTTTCTTTTTTTTTCTTTATATTTTTATTTTCCTCTTTTATTTCATTCTCCTTTCTTGAATTTCACTTCATTTTCCTCTTTTATTTTCCTTTTCATTTCCGTTTAATCAAGGACATTAAAAATTGAATTTAATTTATTTACTATTAATATTTAAACGTATTTTTTAACTCTATTTAATTTTTCCGGTTTTATTTTATCTTCTACTTTATTTTCCTCATTTTCCTTTATTTCACATTATTTCCCTTCCATTTTAATTCAGTTCAGCTTTTTCCCTTCCTTTCTCTTCCTTTTATTTCGTTGATTGCCTTTCATTCCTTTCCATCCCATCCCATCCCATCCCAATGCCTTTTACCTCAATTTTGTTATTTACTATTTATTTCCTTTCCTTTTTGCTCAGGTTGCTCCTTATTTTCCTCTTTTTTATGCCTCAGTTTCCCCTTGTTGCTCCTTAATTTCCCCATTTTGTGCCTCAGTTTCCCTTCTTGTGCCTCAGTTTCCCCATTCTGCTCCTTAATTTCCTCTTTTTATGCCTCATTTTCCCCATGCTGTTCCTAATTTCCCCTTTTGTGCCTCAGTTTCCCCTTTTTGTGCCTCAGTTTCCCTTTTGTGCCTCAGTTTCCCCTTTTTGTGCCTCAGTTTCCCTTTTTGTGCCTCCGTTTCCCTTTTTGTGCCTCAGTTTCCCCTTTTTGTGCCTCAGTTTCCCTTTTTGTGCCTCCGTTTCCCTTTTTGTGCCTCAGTTTCCCCTTTTTGTGCCTCAGTTTCCCTTTTTGTGCCTAATTTCCCCTTTTTGTGCCTAATTTCCCCTTTTTGTGCCTCAGTTTCCCCTTTTTGTGCCTCAGTTTCCCCTTTTTGTGCCTCAGTTTCCCCTTGCTGCTCCTTAATTTTCCCCTCCTCGTGCCTCAGTTTCCCCTTTTCCCTCTCCCATCGTTCTTTATTTTTCCTGCTCTTCCATCCACGGGGTTTTTTGGGGTCGGGAGCGATCCCAGTGGGAACTCGGGACCAGGGAAACTGAGGCAGGACCCCGCTGCGCCCGCAGGTGCCCGCCGGAGCCGGGGGGTGCCCGCCGTGTCCCCGGGGTGTCCCGGAGCCCTGCGACAGCCGCAGTGAGTACCCCAACGCCCCCTCCCCGAGCCCCGCCGAGGAGCCGCCGGAGGAGCCGTGCCCGCCCTGCCCCCCTGCGCGCGTGAGTGCCGCGGGGGATGCTCGGCACTCGGCTTCCCCTGTGCCTCAGTTTCCCCCCTGTGCCTCATCTGTGCCTCAGTTTCCCCCCTGTGCCTCATCTGTGCCTCAGTTTCCCCCCTGTGCCTCGGGTTCCCCCCTGTGCCTCAGTTTCCCTCCTGCGCCTCATCTGTGCCTCAGTTTCCCCCCTGTGCCTCATCTGTGCCTCGGGTTCCCCTGTGCCTCAGTTTCCCCCCTGTGCCTCAGTTTCCCCCCTGTGCCTCATCTGTGCCTCGGGTTCCCCCTGTGCCTCGGGTTCCTCTCTGTGCCTCATCTGTGCCTCAGTTTCCCCCCTGTGCCTCATCTGTGCCTCGGGTTCCCCCTGTGCCTCATCTGTGCCTCAGTTTCCCCCCTGTGCCTCGGGTTCCCCCCTGTGCCTCAGTTTCCCCCCTGTGCCTCATCTGTGCCTCAGTTTCCCTCCTGTGCCTCGGGTTCCCCCTGTGCCTCAGTTTCCCCCTGTGCCTCAGTTTCCCCCCTGTGCCTCATCTGTGCCTCGGGTTCCCCTCTGTGCCTCAGTTCCCCTTCTGTGCCTCAGTTTCCCCTCATCGCTCCTTAATTTCCCCTTTTCGTGCCTCAGTTCCCCTCTGTGCCTCAGTTTCCCCATTCTGCTCCTTAATTTCCCCTTTTTGTGCCTCGGTTTCCCTTTTGTGCCTCAGGTTCCCTCCTGTGCCTCAGTTTCCCCTCATCAGTCCTTAACTTCCCCTTTTCGTGCCTCAGTTTCCCTTCTGTGCCTCGGCTTCCCTTCTGTGCCTCAGTTTCCCTTTTGTTTGGGCCTCGGTTTCCCTTTTCTGCTTCAGTTTCCCCTCATCAGTCCTTGATTTCCCCTTTTCGTGCCTCAGTTTCCCCTCTGTGCCTCGGTTTCCCTTTTCTGCCTCAGTTTCCCCTCATCGCTCCTTTATTTCCCCTTTTCGTGCCTCAGGTTCCCCTTTGTGCCTCAATTTCTCTTCTGTGCCTCAGTTTCCCCATGCTGCTCCTTAATTTCCCCTTTTCCTGCCTCAGCTTCTCTTTTGTGCCTCAGTTTCCCCTCATCACCCCTTAATTTCCCCTTTTCGTGCCTCGATTTCCCTTTTGTGCCTCCATTTCCTTTTGTGCCTCAGTTTCCCTTTTGTGCCTCGGTTTCCCTTTTCTGCCTCAGTTTCCCCATTGTGTTCCTTAATTTCCCCACATGATGCCTCAGTTTCTCCTCATTCTGCCTCAGTTTCCCCTTGTTGCTGCTTTCATTTCCTCTTTTCGTGCCTCAGTTTCCCTTTTCGTGCCTCAGTTTCCCCTTTTTTGTCCCATTTCTTTTTTTGTGCCTGTTGCCTTTTTTTCACCTCACTCCCTTTTCGTGCCTCAGTTTCCCTTTTTTCCCCCTCATCCCGTTTGTCCCTCACTTTCCCCCTTTCCCCTCACGCCCTCGGGTTCCCGCTGTGTCCCCTCGGCGGTGCCTGCCGAGCTCCCGGGGCTCTCCCTGGCCTGAGGGCCATGGCGCCTTCCCTTCCCAAACCTTCCCAAACCTTCCCTTCCCTTCCCTTCCCTGAACTTCCCTTCCCTTCCCTTCCCTTCCCTTCCCTTCCCAAACCTTCCCTTCCCTTCCCTTCCCTTCCCTGAACTTCCCTGAACTTCCCTGAACTTCCCTGAACTTCCCTTCCCTGAACTTCCCTTCCCTTCCCTGAACTTCCCTTCCCTGAACTTCCCTTCCCTTCCCTGAACTTCCCTTCCTTCCCAACTTCCCAAACCTTCCCAAACCTTCCCAAACCTTCCCTTCCCAAACCTTCCCAAACCTTCCCATCCCTTTTCCCTTTTCCCTTTTCCCTTTTCCCTTTTCCCTTTTCCCTATTCCCTTTTCCCTATTCCCTTTTCCCTCTTCCCTTTTCCCATCCCTTTTCCCTTTTCCCATCCCTTTTCCCTCCGCAGCCTCCTTGCCGCTGCCCGAGGGTTCCCCTCCGGCTCCTCCCGGGACATCATCCCGCTCTACTGCGCGCTCCTCGCCGCCCTGGTCCTGGGGCTCGTGGCCTACGTGGCCTTCAAGTGGTGAGCGCGGGGATGGGGGCTGTGCGGGGCTGTGCGGGGCTGGGCTGGGCTGGGGGCTGTGCGGGGCCGTGCGAGGCCGTGCGAGGCCGTGCGGGGCCGTGCGGGGCCGTGCGGGGCCGTGCGGGGCCGTGCGGGGCCGTGCGGGGCTGTGCGGGGCCGTGCGGGGCCGTGCGGGGCCGTGCGGGGCTGTGCGGGGCCGTGCGGGGCCGTGCGGGGCCGTGCGGGGCCGTGCGGGGCTGGGCTGGGCTGTGCGGGGCTGTGCGGGGCCGTGCGGGGCTGTGCGGGCTGGGCTGGGCTGTGCGGGGCTGTGCGGGGCTGGGCTGGGCTGTGCGGGGCTGTGCGGGGCCGTGCGGGGCTGGGCTGGGCTGTGCGGGGCTGTGCGGGGCCGTGCGGGGCTGTGCGGGGCCGTGCGGGGCCGTGCGGGGCTGGGCTGGGCTGTGCGGGGCTGTGCGGGGCCGTGCGGGGCCGTGCGGGGCTGGGCTGGGCTGGGCTGGGCCGTGCGGGGCCGTGCGGGGCTGTGCGGGCCGTGCGGGGCCGTGCGGGGCCGTGCGGGCCGTGCCGCCCGCAGTGATTGCGGGGCCGTGCGGGGCCGTGCGGGGCCGTGCGGGGCCGTGCGGGGCCGTGCCGCCCGCAGTGACCGCGGGGCCGTTCCCGCAGCTGGGCCGCTTGCCGGAGGAAGCGGCAGCTGCTCAAGGCGAGGGACGCGGCGGACGCGGCGGAGAAGCTGCGGGGGGATGGCGGGGTCTGCGCGGAGAGCGCCGGCCCGGAGGCACCGCAGCCCGTGAGCGCGGGGGGCACCGGAGGGACTGGGGGGATTTGGGGGGCATCGGGGACTGGGGGGTTTGGGGACACCAGGGACTGGGGGGATTTGGGGGGCATCGGGGACTGGGGGGGTTTGGGGGCATACGGGGGACTGGGGGGGTTTGGGGGCATCGGGGACTGGGGGGGGTTTGGGGACACCCAGACCTGGGGAGGTTTAGGGACACCAGGGACTGGGGGGGGGGGTTTGGGGACGGGAGGGACTGGGGGATTTGGGGGGCATCGGGGACTGGGGGGGGGTTGGGGACATTAGGGACTGGGGGGGTTTAGGGACACCCACACTTGGGGGGTTTTGGGGACATCGATACCTGGGGGGGTTTGGGGGCATCAGGGACTGGGGAGGGGGGATTGTGGACACCCAGACCTGGGGGGATTTGGGGACACCCAGACCTGGGGGGGGGGTTGGGGACATGAGGGCCTGGGGAGACATCAGGGACTAGGAGGATTTGGGGACACCCAGACTTGGAGGGGTTTGGGGACATCAGGGCCTGGAGGGGTTTGGGGGTATCCAAGGATTTGGGGACACTCAGACCTGGGGAGGGTCAAGGTTTGGGGGCACCTGAGAATTTTGGGCTGGATAGGATGGGATCACGGAGCACGTGGATGCGGTCGGGAAGCCCCCAGTGGGATCGGGGAACACCTGGATGAGGTCGGGGAGCGCGGGGTGGGGTTGGGGAGCATCCAAATGGGATCGGGGAGCATCCAGAGGAGTCGGACAACCCTAAATGGGATCGGGGAGTTCCCAGACGGGTTGGGCAGACCCCAAATGGGATTAGGGAGCACCGGGATGGGGTCGGGCAACCCCTAAATGGGATCGGGGAGCACCGGGATGGGGCCGGGGGTCCCCTACGCCCCCCGGGGGGTTCGGGAGCCGCCCCCAGCCCTCGGTCCGTCTGTCCCGGTGTGGAATTCCGGGGCGCTGAGCCCGTCCCTGCCCGCAGCGCCCGCCGGGGGTCCGCGGGGGTCCCGCGGGGGTCCCGCCGTGCTCCCGGTGTCCCCGCGGCGCCGGGAAGAGCCGGGCGAGCTGGAGCGGCTGCTGGAGCTGGGAGCGCCGGGGGCGCCGGGGGATGTCACCTCCGCCGTGTGACACCGGGGGATGTCACCTCCGCCGTGTGACACCGCTCCCGGCGGTGCCGGCGCTTCCCGGTGGATTCCTGGGGTTTTTTTTTTAAAGTGGGTTTTGTACTTTTGTAGGGATTTGGGGGGTGGGACGGGGACCTTCGGTGGCCGTCATTAAACGTCACTGGGTGCCAGCAGGGTCTGTGTCCTCGGGTGAGTGTGTCCATGTTCTGGGATGTGTCCCCTCAGGTGTCACCTGTTCGTCCACAGTGTCCCCAAGGGTCCATGAGTCCCCTCAGGTGTCCCCAGGTGTCACCAGGTGCCTCTTCGTCCCCAAAACATGTTCCCTTGGGTGTCCCCAAGTGCCCATGTGTCCCCAGGATGTGTCCACAGTGTCCCCAAGGGTCCATGAGTCCCCTCAGGTGTCCCCAGTGTACCCAGGGGCCTGTTTGTCCCCAAAACGTGTCCCTTTGGTGTCCCCAGTGTCTCCAGGTGTCCCCAGATGTGTCCCTTCAGTTGTCCCCAGTGTCCCTAGGTGTCCCTTGAGGTATCCCTTTGTCCCTGGGATGTGTCCCCTCGGGTGTCCCTCAGGTGTCCCCAGGTGCCTGTTTGTCCCCAGAACGTGTCCCCTTGGGTGTCCCCAGTGTCCCAGCTGTCCGTGAGTCCCCTCACCTGTCTGTCTGTCTGTCTGTCTGCCCCCAGGATTTGTGTCCCCAGGTGTGTCCCTAGGATGTATCCCAGGTGTCCGTGTGTCCCCAGGATGTGTCCCTTGGGTGTCCCTGCCTGTGTCACCTCAGGTGTCTGGGCTGGGTGTCCCCAGGTGTCCCAGATGTCCCCAGGATGTCCGTGTGTCCCTGGGGTCCGTGTCCCCACTGTGTCACCCGGGGGTGTCCGTGTGTCCCACACCCATCCCAGACCCACCCTGGGAGGAGCAGGGGACACCCTAAAGACCCCAGGGACAGAAAAATCCATTGTGAACCCCAAAATGCTCCCAGGCCACCCCAAACTTCCCTTCCCAGGGGCTCCAGATTCCCGGGAATGCTGAGGGTGCCAGGAGGTCCCCAAGGGAGAGGGGACATCCCAAGCCACATCCCCCTCATGGCCCCACCTTCCATCGAGTTTGGGGTTGGGTTGGTTTGTTTTTTCTTTTGATTTTTTTATTTTTTTTCTCTTTTTTTTTTGCTCTTTTTTTTTTTTTTTTTTTGGTTTTTTTTTTTTTTACATAAAAAGTTCCGTAAAAATTGGATAAAGTAAAATGCTCGAAGCAGTAAAATCAATCTTATCAACATGGCCAGAAATCCGCAGTATTTACAGGGAAACGGAGGAAACCTCGCAGAACCAAAGGG
The DNA here is from genome assembly GCA_032173965.1 of Sitta carolinensis. Classification (NCBI taxonomy): domain Eukaryota; kingdom Metazoa; phylum Chordata; class Aves; order Passeriformes; family Sittidae; genus Sitta; species Sitta carolinensis. The sequence continues at coordinate 1,094,534 of CM063284.1, read as the reverse complement.
AGGAAAAAAACCAAGGAAAGAACCAAAAAAAAACCAAAACAAAACAAAAAAAAATCCGGGAATAAGCCCCGAAGTCTCCTGCCGTGGGATCAGCACGTTTGGGGGCTGAAAGCAACGGGAAAAAAAGCAAAAATTATTATCAATATATTCACATATACGTTAAAATATAATACAGAGCTTGGGAGCAGCGCCGGGAGAGCCGGGCTTGGCAAAGCCTGGATTGGGAAAAGCAAACCCGGCTCAACCTCGGCAGCAGGAACCAAGTTTGTTTTCCTTAAAAAAAACCCAAAAATCCATCATCATCATCATCATCATCATCATCATAAATTCACAGGTTGGCGAATCCAGCGGGGGAATTCCGGGGGTTATTCCAGCTCCGTGTCCTCTTTGGGCTTGTAGAGGATCCCGAATTTCTGCATGTACTTCTTGATGTATTCCTTGGTTTTGTGTTTGACGTTCTCGTTGCACTCCAGGTCCTCGGGGTTCTTGCAGTACTTGAGCTCCTTGTTCATCACGCCGTGGGTCAGCTGTGGGGAGACGGGGAATGCCGGGAATGCCGGGAATGGAGTGGGAATGGAGTGGGAATGGCAGTGGGAATGGCACAGGAATGGTGGGAATGGCAGTGGGAATGGCACCAGGAATGGCATCGGGAATGGTGCAGGAATGGCACCAGGAATGGCACAGGAATGGTGGGAATGGCAGTGGGAATGGCAGTGGCAATGGCACAGGAATGGCACAGGAATGGTGGGAATGGCAGTGGGAATGGCAGTGGCAATGGCACAGGAATGGCACAGGAATGGTGGGAATGGCAGTGGGAATGGCACAGGAATGGTGGGAATGGCACAGGAATGGTGGGAATGACACCAGGAATGGCATCGGGAATGGTGCAGGAATGGCACCAGGAATGGCACAGGAATGGTGGGAATGGCAGTGGGAATGGCAGTGGGAATGGCACAGGAATGGCACAAGAATGGAAGTGGGAATGGCACCAGGAATGGCACAGGAATATCACAGGAATGGCGCGGGTAATGTTGGGAATGGCCCAGGAATGGCACAAGAATGGCACGGGAATGGCACAGGAATGGCACCAGGAATGGTGTGGGAATGGCACCGGGAATAGTGTGGGATGGCACCAGGAATGGCATGGGAATGGCATAGGAATGGTGTGGTAATGGCACTGGGAATGGCAGGGGAATGCCAGGAATGGCACAAAAATGGCACGGGAATGGCACTGGGAACGGTACCGGGAATGGCACCAGGAATGGTGTGGGAATGGCACATGAATTCCAGGAATGTCAGGGGAATTAAACTGGGAATGGCACCAGGAATGGTGTGGAATAGCGTGGGAATGGCACAGGGAATGCCTCGGGAATGCCAGCTCAGGTACAGGAATGGCACCGGGAATGGCACCAGGAATGGTGTGGAATAGCACGGGAATGGCACAGGGAATGCCTCGGGAATGCCAGCTCAGGCACAGGAATGGCATCGGGAATGGCACCAGGAATGGCACTGGAATGCCAGCTCAGGCTCGGGATTCCCACCGAGCCCAGGCCTGGGCATTCTCCAGGCTACCGTGCTCCTAATTCCCAAGTATTTCCTCTTATTTCCAAATACTCCCTGAGCCACTGGCATATTGTTCCTCAAATATTCCCCAAATATCCTCTAAATATTCCTGAAATATTTCCCAAATATTCCTCAAATATTCCCCAAATATTTGGTTCTGTTCCCCAATATCTGCTGTTACTTTCCAAACATTCCCAAGCTATTTTCCTATTATTCCCCAAATATTGCCCTAACTATTATTATATAATTCCCCAAATGTTCCCTAAATATTCCGCAAACATTCCCTAAATATTCCTCAAACATTCCCCAAACATTCCCCAAATATTCCCTAAATATTCCCCAAATATTCCCCAAATATCCTCTAAATATTCTTCAAATATTCTCCAACTATTTCCCAAATATCCCCAAATATTCCCCATTATTCTCCCAACATCCCCCCACTGTTTCTCCTTCCCTTCCCTCATCCTCCAAGGAGTGGAGGCAGCTGGAATGACACGATCCCATTTCCTGGGGCCACCCCTTTGTCCCCAAACCCCATTGTCCCATGTCCCACATCCCTGTGTCCCTGTAGCCCATGTCCCTGTGTTCCCATGTCCCCATACCCGTGTCCCCATATCCCACATCCCTGTGTCCCCGTGTCCCTGTTCCCTCTGTGTCCCCATGCCCCTCTACCCGTGTTTCCATGTCCTCATGTCCCGTTATCCCACATCCCCATGTTCCTGTACCCTCTGTCCCTATGTCCCCATATCCTGTGTCCCCATGTTCCTGTATCCATGTCCCACATCCCCATGTCCCTGTACCCTCCATGTTCCACATCCCTGTGTCCCCATTCCCTGTGTGTGACCATGTCCCTGTGTCCCTGTATCCATGTCCCCGTGGTCCCGCTCTCCTTGTGTCCCCATATCCCCGTGTCCCCATGGTCCTGCTCTCCCCGTCTCCATATCCCCCTGTCCCCATGTCCCTGTGTCCCCATATCCCAATGTCTCCGTGTCCCTGTGTCCCCATATCCCCATTCCCATTCCCACCTTGCGTGCCAGGTGTTTGAAGTCCTCGGTGGTGGTGATCCTGCCCACCTTGCAGTCGGGTTTCCGGTAGGGATTCAGGCACTGCACGATGAACTGGGACATCTGCGGGAGACAGCGCTGGATCCAGCTCCCTGCTCCCACCATCCCATCTCATCCCGTCAGCCCATCATCCCATCCCATCATCCCACCATCCCACCCCATCCCATCATTGTCCCCTCATCCCACCATCCCATTATCCCATCCCATCATCCCACCATCCCATCCCATCATCATCATATCATCCATCATCCATCATCCCCCCATCATCCCATTATCCCATCCCATCAACCTATCCCATCCCACCATCCCATCCTCCCACCACCCCATCCTATCCCATTATCCCATATCCCATTCCCGGGGGAGTTCCCTCACCTCTTTCCTGAACACCTCCTTGCTCTTCTTGGCCAGCTCGCTGGACGTGTCGGCTTCCGCTGTCTTGGGCTTCTTGGAAGACTGGAGAGGGGAACACAGGGATGGCAACGCATCCCTGTCCCCTCCTGGGACAGCATTCCCATCCCACAGCCTGGGGGGCAGCCCCAGCCCATTCCAGAGAGATCCGGCCCATCCCAGGGAGATTCAGCCCATCCCAGGGAGATTCCAGCCCATCCCGGGGAGATCCAGCCCATCCCGGGAGATTCCCATCCTGATCCCAAGGAGCTTCCAGGCCCATTCCAGTGTGCTCCTCAACCCCTCCATTCCCAGCCCAAGGCCAGCACGTTTCCCAGTCTGATCCAGGTACAATTCCCAGACAAATGCCAACACGCTCCCACTCCAAACCAGGCATTTCCCAGCCCTGGTGCATTCCCCAGTTCAATCCTGGTGAATTTTCAGGTGAGTTTCCCAGTTATCCCAGTCAACTTCCCAGCCCAATTCCAGTCCAATCCAGGCTCACTTCCCAGTTATCCCAGTCAACTTCCCAGCCCAATTCCAGTCCAATCCAGGCTCACTTCCCGGCTCACTCCTGCTGAGTTTCCCAGCCCAGTCCTGGAACGCTCCACACCCCAGGGCAGGCATTTCCCAGCCCAATCCCAGCTCCCCAGCCCATTCCAGGCACAATTCCCAGTCTGATCCCAGCCCAGTCCCAGCATTTCCCAGCCTTGCTCCTGGCACTCCCCAGCTTGGTCCCAACACATTTCCCATCCCAATCCTGGCACAATTCCCAGCACAGTCCTGGGCTGGGAGGCACAGGGACCACTCCTTGCTCTTGTTTTCTTTGGAAAAAAAGCTGGAAGAAGAGCAGGACTGGGTCCTGGGGCTGGTCCATAGTGGGAGCAGCCCTGTGGTGGTGGATTTTCCTTCAGGAATTCCCTGGGAGAGCTGCCCCCCCCCCCCCAAGCATTCACAAGGATTATCTTCAGCTACAGTCAAGATAAAGGGAATTTCCTTGGAATTCCTGGCTGCCCCCCTGAGTTCTGCTCCCTGATTTATCAAGGCATAGGATCCACTCCAGCTGCATCCTGGAGCCCATCCCTTCTCCCTGGATCCACACCCACCTCCCACACACTCCCATCCCAAGCTCTGCAATCTCCTTGGAGCCAAGGAAGGGAAAAGCAGCATCCCTGCACCAGCACCGTTTTCTGGGAGAGGTCTGGCATCCAGGTCATCCCAGCTTGGATTGTTAGGATGGGAAGAGCAAAAGGATTTGTAAAAGGTTTGGAAAGCCGGGGGAAGTTTCCCTTCTCCTTCTGCTCTTTGATGATGTCCCAATATTTCTTTCAATTTAAAAAAAAAAAAAAAATCCCGATTTTATTTAAAAGTATTTAACATTGAAAAAAACAGGGAAAAAAATCCCTAAAGATGCACCTGGATGGAGGGGAAGAGCTGCAAACTCCCGGGAGGAAGGGATAAGGTGTAAATCAGGGAGGTTTTATGGCCCAGGCTTGGCCCAGCAGGGACACCAAAGCTCCGGCCCCAGGCTCAGCTGCCACTTCCAAAGGCTGGGAATGGGGAGCCTGGATGGCTCCAGCCCCAAACCCTGCAGGTCATTCCCAAATCCCTCATCATTCCCAAACCCTGTCATTTCCAAACCCTTCCCAAACCCCTCTTCATTCCTAAACCCTTCCCAAGCTCATCATCCCCAAACCCTTTGTCATTCCCAACTCCCTTATCATTCCCAACTCCCTTATCATTCCCAAATCCCTCTTCATTCCCAACCCTCTTATCATTCACAAACCCTTCCCCAGTCCTAAACTTTTCATCATTCCCAAACCCCTTGTCATTTCCAAACCCTTCCTAAACCCATCATTCCCAAACCATTCCCAAACCCCTCATCATTCCCAACCCTTCTGCTGCCCCAAGTCCTTCTCCATCCCCAAACCTTTCCCCACCAAATCCCTCTCCATCCCCAAATTCCTTCTCTATGATGAAATCCTTCCCCAAACCCTTCTCCATCAGCAATCCCTTCCCCAAATCCTTCTCCACCAATCCCTTCTCCATCCCCAAACCTTTCTCCACCAATCCCTTCTCCATCCCAAATCCCTCTCCATGTGGGATGAGGGCAAAAATCAGGGTCAAAATTAGCAGGGAAAGATGAGGAGGAGAAATGAAAACTCTGTTCCCAAGCTCCTCCTTGTGACAAGGTGCCAACTCCTCCTTGGAGAATTCTTCCTCATTTTAGGCTAAAATTCCATTTAAAATTTATTTTAATATCAAAACCTCCTTATCAAGGCCTTCCTCCCTCACCCCTCCAAAGTGAAATCCCATAATCCAAAGGCTGCCAGGAAAACTAACACAGGGAAGTCTCCCAGAAGGGTGCTGTCCCTATTTTCCAGCCTCTGCAGGAAATGGGAATGGAGAAACCACAAAGAGGGGGATAAAACCAGCCTGGGATGGGATCAAGAAGCCAAAAGGTTCGGGAAAACCTGGAGGAGCCTGACTGGGATTCACTCTTCCAGCACCTGGGATCTGCCCCACTGACACCAGCCTTTCCATGGAGAACCAATGGGCAGAGGCAAACTCATCCCAAATCCATGCTTTTTCCAACTAAAAGGATGCAAAACCTTCAGCATCCAGCCCAGAGTCCCTGCCAGCACTCGGGAGAGGCGTTTTCCAAGGGAAAATCAGGATTTCAAGTGTGCTTTAAAGGGAATGGTGATCCTGGCTTCCCACTCCTCTTGTGCCTTCCCATAAAATCCTCCCCCAGGGTCTGGGAATAGCAGCAGCAGCTGTTGGACACCAGTGCTCTGGTGGGTTTAATCCCTCCTGGGTGGGTTTAATCCATCTGGGAAAGGTGTGGGATGGGGAGGAGGGTAAAAAATCCAAGGAATGTGGTTGTGATTTCAGGGTGGAAGCATCGGAGGCAGGAGCTGCGACCATGGGAATTCAGTGCCAGGAAAAACTCGACCTTCCGGCCAGCCTGGCCCAGAAGAAAAGGAATTAAAGCTCTGGAGTGAGTAGGATCCACCTCAGCTGGAGGTCAGCCAGAGCCATGGCTCATTTAGGAACGAGGGATTCGTGGATTCAGGGAAATTCAGGGATTTGGGGTTTGGATTGAGCAACAAAACCTGGAAGGAGCAGCCGGTTCGGAGTTGAAGCCCTCGGATGGTGACCTCGGCCCTGGGCTCCTCTTTATCCCAATTTATGGAATTAAAAGCCACATTTATGGAAGCACCTTCCCTTGCTGCTCCCTCTGCTGTGCAGGCAGCACCGAGCCCCTCAACATTCCACAGGAAAACAACTCCCGAGCTGGAAAGCACCAGCACAGCTCCATTTCCTCCCCCACCCTTCTCCTCAGCACCTCGTTCCCATCCCAGGGATGTTCCCAAACTTCTCCAAGCTGCTCTCCACCACTGAGCTTCAGCTCATCCCTCCACAGGGATGCATTTCCCAGCTATTCCAGCTTCAAATCTCCCTTTAGAGCCTCCAATTAACATTTTCTTGCTCAATCCGAACATCCTTCAACGATATCTGCAACCCCAAGATCCCGGAATATCAGGGAATGTCATGGGATAAATGTGACACTGATCCAGGGATAAAAATCCTTGAAAAAGCTTCCCTGGATTCCTCTGTGGAAGCAACAGCCCCTTGGCTGAGCAGGGAGTGCCAGCTCTGAGCTCATTTCCAATTAACATTTTTCCAGGGAGATAAATATTTGTCCGTAATTTTGTCGGAGTGAATTCACCAGGAATCCTGGCTGGAGCACTTGGAGGCATTCCAGGAATGGGATTAACCCTTGGGATCCTGGCAGCACATGGAAAGGCAACAGCAGCCACGTGGGATGTTCCTGGGTGCTGCAGGATGGACAACAGCTCCAGGAAAATCCTGGGAATGTGGGAGCACCGGCGAAGAGGGAGAATTGATTCCTTCCTTTCAGGGATTTTCTCCAGCTTTTTAAGGAATCAGAAAGGTATGGGAAAGGCTCCTGAGCCACACCCTTAGTTTGTCCTTTTCCCATGTTATTCCCCCTCATTCCCATTTTTCTGGGCAGCTCCACACACAGGTTGGAATCCAGGGCAGAATTTCAGGGAAGTCGGGCGCCCACTCAACAGCCGAGCCCTGGGGTCACCTCTGCCCCCCCTGCCACCTCCCAGCTCCACAGCGACCCCATCCCAAGGTGGGACCTTTGGTCAATCCCAAGGATTTTCCACCCTCACCTTCATGGGGTTCTCGTCGTAGGTGGGGGTGCCCAGATCCATCTCGGCCTCGTGCTCCAGGCTGGCGTCGTCCCCGGGGCTGTCCCAGGTTGGAGGATCCCACTGGGTTTGTCTGGGGGAGGGAGAATCATTGTCACCTCCTCAGAGAAGCTGGGACCTGCTCATGGATGATCCCACCAGCTGGGACACGTGGATTCCGTCAGCCCTCGGAATTCCCGACACGCGGAATTCACGGCCTTGCTCTTAAGCTGAAGGTTTCCAAGTTGGAGAAGGTTAAAACCAAGCTGGAAGAACTGAAAAAAGGGAATCTGCACCGTTTTCCATTATGGTGACACTGTGGGACTGAGGGATGTTCATCACTGGGATGGAATTCCCAGCATGGAAAGGTGGGAACATCCCAGCAGAGAGGCCAGGGAAGGTCCAGCCTCCAGCAAGGCTCCCTTGGGGCTCCCCATCTCATCCCAAGACTTCCCAACACCAGTTCCTGCTCCACTGGTTTGAATTCCAGGGGTTTGGAGGTCTCCTGCTCTGCCAGGGAACAGGGAGGAATCCAAAAAGGGAGGTGGGAAAGATTCATGGATACAGGGAAATGCCAGGAACAAGAACTGACAGCAGGAAATGGATATGGAAGAAAATATTCCTGCTTATCCCCTGCTTATCCTACACCTCCCATGGAGCTGGACATTTTTTAAAGAAGTCCTTTATAGAACCTGAAAATTCATTTTAATTTCAGGTAAATTCACAAGGATTGATCCAAAACCTGGTTCTTTCCAGAACTGATGGGAAAGGTGTAGGAAAAACATTGGGAAAATCGTGTCTCTTCCTAAGGAAGCGGGAGCTGGGCTCTTCTCCCAAAAAACCAAGCAGCAGGACAAGAGGGAACGGATATTGGGAAAACTCCTTCATGGAAAGGGCTGTCCCTGGAGAGGGGTGGAGTGCCCATCCCAGAGGGACTGGAAGCCCCCTGGAGATGGCACTGGGGCCCAGGCAGTGCCACCCACCTGGTGACCACGTGGTAGTAGTAGATCTTTCCCTCGGGATCCCGGGCCGTTTTCCAGTTGGGAGGGAGGACGATGGTTTTGGGTTTGGGAGGGGAAGGCGGAGGCAGATCCAGCAGGTTGTTGGTGACCACCAGCTCTGGCTGCAGACAGCAAGGAAGGGACCAAGAGAAAGCGGTGAGAACCCACCCAAAGGTGCCCTGGCAGCTCTTTATCCCATGGGAAAATCCTGCTCACGCCTCCGGAGCCTCACCTGCTGGATGGGCTGGGGCTGCCCGGCGGCCACGATGGTGGTGACGGCCGTGGGGGGCTGCACGATGACTCCCTGGGGATGGGCTGTGTAGATCTGCTGGCCCTGGATGTACTGCAGGCCTGGCTGGGCATAGCTCTGCAACAGGGAATCACGCTCAGCTGCTTTTCCCAAAAAACCTTGGCTGCAGGAGAGCGGCTTCCAACAGACCGGGCGGGCGCCAAGTCCCGGCCGACCCGGCGCTGGGCACCGCCAGGGATCATCCACAGCTTCTCTGGGAATTCCATCCCAGCCTCTACCCACCCTCCCAGACAGGATTTCCTTTCTAATATTATCCTTAGATTTCTGTAATATAATTAACTGTGGTAGCTCCAGACTCCCCTTCCAAATGTCAGTGGAAGTGGAGCTCCCACATCCATGTTTTACTCATCTACTCAGCTTTTATCCACAGAACTCCCCTCAACAGTCAAAAACCCCAAAATATTCCTGCAACTTGAAAATTCCTGATTGGCTCCAACAACTATGGAATCATTGTCCCTGGATGTTCCCACTATCCCCCATCCCTGGGTGTACCCAGTAATCCCCATCCCTGGATGTTCCCAATATCCCCATGCTTGGATGTTCCCAATATCCCCCATACCTGGATGTTCCCAATATCCCCCATACCTGGATGTTCTCAGTATCCCCCATCCCTGGATGTTCCCAATTTCCCCCATCCCTGGATGTTCCAAATAACTCCCATTCCTGGATGTTCCCAATATCCCCATGCTTGGATGTTCCCATTATCTCCCATCCCTGGTTGTTCAATATCTCCATCCCTGGATGTTCTCAGTATCCCCCATCCCTGGATGTTCCCAATATTCCCAATCCCTGGATGTTCTCAGTATCTCCCATCCCTTGGAACATCCAAGGCCAGGCTGGACAGGGCTTGGAGCAATCTGGGATAACAGAAGGCGTCCCTGCCCTGACAGGGGGTGGATCTGGATTCTCTCTAAGGTCCCTTCCAACCCCACACACTCCAGCATCCCACGATTCTCCAATCCACACCGTTTCCAGACTGAAAACACCCTGCAACGTGCTTTTCCTCCCAACTCTTGGGCAGGAAGCTCCCCGAGAAGAGAACCACGGAGACGCTCCAAGAAGAGAACCACAGAGAACCCCCCGAGCTTTTCCCAGCCGGCTGCCCGGGATCCAGGCGGAGTTACCTGGACGATGGGCGGCGTGGTCTGCGAGTAGGGCGAGGTCACTCCGTAGACGGTCTGGCAGGTCTGGCCCTGGTAGTAGATGGCTGGCTGGGACTGGGCAGGGCTGTAGGGCTGCTGCACGGCCACGGGCTGCTGGCTGGAGTCCCACACGCCGTAACTCTGGCTCTGCACCGCCCCGGCCGCCGCCGCCGCCGCCACCGGCAGCACGGCCACGTTGGGCTCCTGGTGCACCACGGCCGAGTCGCCCTGCGCCACGTACTGCGGCGTGGTCACCTCCATGGTGGTGGCCACGTGCTGCACCACGGGCACAGGCTGAGGGGTGCTCAGGGCCGGCTCCACCGTGTGCCCCACCAAAGTCTGGGAATGCTCGTATCCCGCCGGAGAGCACATGGAGTCCATGGAGGGCGTGGGCAGCAGCACCTTGCCGGCGTTGGGGTTGCTGGGGTCCACGTAGGCCTGCATGGGGTAGCCTGGTGGGTAGCCCATGAAGCTGTGGTGGGGGGTTCCGTAGCCCATGGAGTCGTAGGGGAGAGGGGAGGTCATTCCCAGGTTTTGGAGCTGCTGTTGTTGCTTCTGGGCTTCCCTCTGGGCCACCTCCTGCTCGAAGAGCTTGCGGCGCTCCTCCGTGGACAGCTTGTTGCGGTCCTTGGGCCGCACCTTCTTCTTGGAAGATGCTGGGGTGTCATACCTGGGAGAGGGGGGACAGGGAAAGGGGCTGTGAGGCCTCAGGAAGCTCCAGCAACAGAAGGGACAGGGGAAAACCTGGAATGCCCAACAGCAGCATGAAGTCTTAAAACACATTCCCTGTTTTCCAGCTGTTTGACCAACTCAAGAGAAAGACACTCGTCCACAGGGAGCCAGGGCAGAGGATGAGCTATCCCAGTGGATTGGCCAACATCAGCCTGGTGCTGATGGAGATGCAAGGATGCATCTGGAGGAGCTGCTCCAGGATACCTGGAGAGGGAAGGAACATCTCCAAGAGAAGCCCAGGCAAGGTGATGATCTGCAGTGTTCCTGTGACTGACAGAGGGAACACAGCAGCACACACAGCAGGGTTCAGAAGAAAAGAACTCTCCAGTTCATTGCTGACCTCGTGTCTCTCAGTTTCTGGACAGTGAGCAGAGATTGGACAGAGAATTTCCCACCTCTCCATCTCCACTGGGCAATGGAGAAGTCCATCAGGTGAGATCTTTTCTCCAAGGAATGCAAACACGATCCTTGGTTATCTTACAATTCATGAGAACTGACTCCATCATACCCAAACAAATCAAAGGCTGATTTTCAGGGACAACACTGCAGGGAATCCCTAACAGGCCCTGCTGGAAACACTCTGCCATGTTTTCCACAAGCAGGACAAACAAGGAAATTTGGAAGAGGCTCCCAAACAGGAGCAACCCACAAGGCAGCACCTTCACCCCCAAATTCCAGTGCTGGGGTGAGAATTCCATGTTCCTAGTCCAGAACCCCCACGTGGGAGCTGCAGCCACGGCAAAGAACGAGGGAATCACAAGCAGCACGTTCCTGTTTGGAATTCTGCTCGTTCCCAGACCGCAGCTCCAGCTTCAAAAAATAATGGTGTGGATGGGTTTGTTTAATTCCTTAAGAGTTTTCATCCCAAAATGCATAGCAGCTGGAGGGATTTTTCCAGGGAATTAAGGGAGGAGGGGGGAAGAAAAAGCCTCAGGACTTTGATCAAAGCCCAGCCAAGGAAAATTTCAGATCAAAGGTGGATATTTCCAGACGTTACGAGTGTGGTAAAACAGGGATTACAAGGAAAAATGCTTTGCAGCCTTAATAGAATGGATTCTCCAAAGCATCCAGGATATTCTCCATATATTCTGTGTCCCTGGGATCCATTTACATATCAAAAGCACACTGCTACCAACAGATCTGCTGGAGCTGTTTCCTGGCATTCCCAGAGGAGCTGCAGGATCCGTTAATGGGAACCTCATTGGCGGGAGGAGTTTGATTTCCCTAATTAAAGACTTTCCTGGCACTGCCTGGAGAGTCTGGAAGAGAAGCAACCACCGAGGAGGGAGTGGGAAGGAGGAAACCGAGGGTTTAGTGTTCCTTTCTCCATCTATTTGGGTTTTTTTTCCTCATTAAATGCTTGGGATAACAAAGAAGGGTGCTCAGAGTGGGGAGAACATCCCCAGAGAAGGAATCTGGTCCGACACGGACACGGACACGGCACAGGGGGGAAAAGCCAGAGCAGCAACTCCTCACCCAAAAAACGTTTGTTCTGCTTGAAACAACCCCAAAAAACCCAGGATTTACTTCCTGGGGATGTCTCCAGCCTCGTTACAGAGGGATAGATTTACATCTGTATTCTTTATCCAGATGTTTCCAACTTTCCCAGCTCAGCTCAGCGCGAGGTTTCCTTGTCTGGCTGACTCGGCCCCAATTGTTCCCTAATTATGGAGTGGCTTTGAGAGAGACAACAGAGAAGTGGCCTCTTCAAAGGAAATTCCATGGTATTTTTGCTGCCTTTAACACGATCTCCAGTCTCTCTGAACTGCAAGGCATGGAATATTTTCCTTCTCTTCCTCAGGGGTCGCGTGCTCAGCTGTGGCAGTGATGCCACCATTCCCTAGGAAAGGCAGGAGACCCGGCACCAGCCACCACACCCACCTGCACTGTGGTCCTTACAGGTATTTTTAGGGAATAACCACTCACTCAAGGAAGTTTTGGAGTTAGAAATCCTGGTTTGGGCACAGGCAGGGATTGCTCCAAGCTCAGAATAATTCCCAGCACACCGGGAAGAGGTGGAGCAGGAGAAGGGAATGGGTTTTGAAGGACCCAGGGAGGAGCTCTTTGCACTAGGAGGGCTGCATCCTGGAATTCCTGCATTCCCCATCCCTGGCAGTGTCCCAGGCCAGGTTTGATGGGGCTTGGAGCACCCTGGGACAGTGGAAGGTGTCCCCATAGGACGCGGTGGGACTGGATGGGCTTTAAGGTCCTTCCAACCCAAACCATTCCATGATCCCTAATTTCTATGCGGGAGCTGGAAGAGCTTCCCTCATTTCCCACCTCGTTCCCAAAACACACCTGAGGATGGAGGTGCAGAGAAGAACCCACCAACACCAAAGGAACCTCTCAGGATTGAATCTCACCACCACGATCCCTCCAGGAGAAAACTCCCTTCACCCATCCCAGAGGGGACATCCCAAAGATCTCCAGGACAGTTTCTCCTGGAGATTTGACCCAGGAATGAGGCAGATCCCTGAAATATGGCCTGCCACCTCATTCCCAAAACACACCTGGATGTCCAGGTTATCCCTGGAAGAATCCACCAACACTAAGGAACCTCCCAGGATTGAATCTCACCACCACGATTCCTCCAGGAGAAAACTCCCTTCACCCATCCCAGAGGGGACATTCCAAAGATCTCCAGGACAGTTTCTCCTGGAGATCTGACCCAGGAATGAGGCAGATCCCTGGAATATGGCAGCTCCCTGCCACCACTTGCCTGTCCTCTGGCCTCTTGGTGCCACGCTCGTAGGCCGAGGAGGGAGGGGACAGGGAATCTCTGCGTCTCTTCTTCTCCTTGCTCTGGCTCTGCCGCTCTGGATCCCGCTCCCGGCTCAGCAGGGGGTTCTTGGGAGTGGGGGGCTGATCCCGGAGCCCTCCTGCCTCTCTCCCAGCTGTTGGGAAAACAGGGAAAAAGGAGGGAATTTTTATAGTTTGGGTATTAAGGGCTCTCCTCACTTATAAACAGCCTCGAGGTTCTGCCAGGAGGTGGATATTGGGAATGTTTCTCATGGAAAGGGTAAGGGTGCAGTCCCATCCCTGCAGGGATTTAAAAGTTGTGTGGGCATTTAAATCCCTGCAGGATTTTATTTTCCTACAGAATTCCACAGCTATGGATGGCAGGGATGACTTTGCCTCTCACTATCTCGTGTGGGATGGAGGTGACCGAAGGGGCAGCAGGACCTGAAGCCCCAAAGTCACCTTCCAGCAATGGGATTTGTGGGGATTTTTCCTTTCTTTCTCATATTAAACTCCTAAAAATGTTCATTTGCAGAGCAGCACATCCAAGGTGACACTTGGGGACATGGAGCAGTGCTGGGGGATGCTTGGATTCAGTCTTGGAGGGCTTTCCCAAGCTCACCAATTCCATGATTTCATTTTTAGGTTGCTCCAGATCACCCTCAGGGCCCCATCTCCCACCACTCAGGTTTATCCTCCCTGCTCCCAGGAGCTGTCTCCCAGGAGCAGGAGCTATGGAGGGAGAGCATCCTTTGACATTCCAAACTGGCAAAATGGGAGCACAGGAAAACATGGGAGGAGGTGAGGACTTACCACTGCTCTCCTTTTCTGCCTGGCTCTTCTTCGGGATGCGGTAAACCTCCTGTGGGAAAGCCACGAGCAGGGTCACAATTCCAGCTGGTCACAATTCCAGCTGCTCCCAAACCCACCCAAAGAGCCAAGAACCATATGAATCATTTACAAGGAACCACCAGAAAAGGGTCTCTGGAAGGAAAGTTCTGGGGGGTTCATGGTGCTTTCCATATATTTTCTCTGCTCAGTGTTTGGGTTTTGATGGATTTTGGTGGGATTTTGGGCCAAGAGCTGTAGGGTCCTACACCTTCCGTGGTGATGGAAGGGTGTCTGTCCCAGCAGCAGCTCCTGCTGTCCCTGTCCTGCTCTCTGAGGCACTTTGAGATCACCCAGCAAGGAGCAGGGATTGGGCTGGGTGATTCCCACAGGTCCCTTCCGACTGGAGACATTCCATGGTCCTGTGATCCTAGCTCTGGTGGCCAACATCTGCTCCCCCTGCTCATTGACCATCCCTGGGGCTTCTCCAGCTCCTGACAGCCTTGCTGGGGACAGGGACACATTTCCATGATGTTCCCAAGGTGGGAGCATCCCAAGGGAAAGGAGCAGGCTCAGCTCTGAGGGACCCCTTTGACCGAGGAGCTGCTGAAGGTGCTGAGATCCAACCCCACCACCCAGCACGCCTCCAGCAGCAGCAAACTCCAAACTCTGCTCATCCAGCTGCTCCCCCAGCACAGGAAACACCTGGAGCTGCTGCAGAGCCCAGAGCAGTCCCTGGAGCTGCCCCAGGGCTGGAGCCCCTCTGGAGCCAGCCTGGGAGAGCTGGGAATGTTCCCTGGAGAGGAGAGGGATCCAGGCAGAGCTCAGAGCCCTGGAGGGGCTCAGGAGAGCTGGAGAGGGACTGGGGACAGGGATGGAGGGACAGGACACAGGGAATGGCTGCAGAGTAGGATTGGATGGGATACTGGGATGGAGGGGAGAAGCTTTGGGGTGACCTCAGGGTGACCCTGCAGGAGCTGCAGGAAAAATGGAGAGAGACAATTCCCAAGGGATGGAGGGACAGGAGCCAGGGAATGGCTTCAGAGTAGGATTGGATGGGATCTTGGGAAGGAATTCCTGGCTGGGGAGGTGGGGAGGGGCTGGGCTGGAATTCCCAGAGCAGCTCCCCTGGATCCCTGGCAGTGCCCAAGGCCAGGCTGGATCACCTGGGATGGTGGGAGTTGTCCCTGCCCAGGACAGGCGTGGCACTGGATGATCACAAAGGTCCTGGCACCTCCAGGTGGAGATGGCACCATGGGAAGAAAGGGAAGAAGAGCTGGGAGTGAGGATCAGAACTTCCCTAAAGCCCAGGTTTAGCACAAAGTCCTTGTTAAACCCCCCTGGACTGGGCAGGAACAACTCCTCCCATGTCACTGGCACCAACTGTGCCTCCCCCCAGTGAAGAAATGAGGTTTATTAGCACCTTTCCATGCTCCATTTTATTTTTAATTGGAATATTCTGGCATTCCCAGCATAAATCCCATTTTACCTCAGTGATGCTCATGATCCTACAGAGGTTTTACAGCATTTACTGTCCAAATGCTGGAAGGTTGGGAAAAAAAGCTGATTTTTGTTTAATTCCAGCTTCTGACGAGCCCTGGCTCTGTTCCCTTCCTGAAGGAATACAGTATTCCCAAAAATTCCCAGTTATTCCCAGCAGAATGTGATGAACCAGCTGGTTTGTGCCCGATGGAGCTTCCCTGATGGAGCAGCAGCTGCATCCCAAAAAAAAAACCTTAAACCATGGAGGAGCTGCTCAGTTTAGCACAAATCCATTGTTTTGGGGAGCTGGGCTGACATTCCAGCTTTCCCAGGGCACCTTCCCTAAAATATCCTTTAATTTAGGACGAGGCAGAGTGGGAAAAAAGATGGATTTGTCTGTTCCTGGGGGGTGAGAGCTGCTGCAGTTGGGAATTTAAAGTTTCCAAATGCTCAGAAATGTGGAGTTTACCTTGACTTGACTCTCAGATTTTACAGAATATCCTCTTTTTATTTTAATTCCTTGAGTTTTTAAAGGCATTTGGGAATTAATTAACGGGTGGCTCAGGGGGCTCATTAGCAACATGTCCACCCCCAGCCCTGGATGGGCTAAAAATGAGAATTTCCTTTAGCAAAAAAAAAAAACAAAAAAGGAGAAGAAACCCTGTTGTGGTTTGTCCATGAGGCAAAACCACTTCAAAAGTGCTGCTGCTGGCTAAAAAAAAAAAGGGATTTGGGCCAAGATTTTTAGGTTTTTAAAGATATTTTTGCTTTTCTGTGAAGCCCAAACACAGCACGTGGAGTTTGAAGCATCTACAAAAAAAAGAGAGGCATTAAAATTCCCTAAAAATGCTCTTTAAATTAAAAAACTTTAATTTATTTATGTGTTTGCTATGGGCTACAGTACTCCAAATCCAGGGGGTTTTAGATGAAATGTGAAGAAACAAAGCAGCAGCTCCATGTTTGGGGTGGGGAGGGATGCAGGATGAGCCCATAATTATACAGGATTTATATTTTTATAAATTATGTGATCCATATAATAATATATATATATTTTATATTCCATATGATGGAATCATGGACTGCTTTGGGCTGGAAGAACCTTGAAGCTGAGCCAATTCCAACCCTACCACAGTCAGGGAATCTTCCACCAGGCCAGGGTGCTCCAGGGCCCATCCAGCCACAATCTATGGATTTTAATTTATTTTCCTACAGAATTCCACAGCTATGGATGGCAGGGATGACTTTGCCTCTCACTGCCTCTCTGGGATGGAGGTGCAGCAGGTTCTGAAGCCCAAGATCACCTTCCAGCAATGGGTTTGCTGGGCTTTTTTCCCTTTCTTGCCCACATTAAACTCCTAAAAATGTTCATTTAGAGAAGCATGTCCAAAAAATCCCCCCAGGTCTGCCCTGGCTGTTCCCAGAGGGAAGGAAGAGCCAGCAAGGAATGGGATCATGGATGAACTGCCCAGAGCAGAAGGACAGCACAAGAGTTGGGAAGAGCTGAACTACACCAACTCCCCAGCTCCTAAAATAACCTATCCCATTAAAGACCAGGATGGGGAATGGGAAATGACCAGGAACAGACTCAGTGGGAAGGGGAGGAGGAGAAGGAGCAGCTGGAGCAGGGGACTGGGCAATGCTCCTCATTTTAGGTCCACCAGGAGGACACTGGGGGAGCCCCTTCCAGGACACACCCCAACAAACTGGCCAGCCCTAAAACAGTGCAGGAAGCCCAAAAATCCAAGATAATGATGAGCAGGGAGTGAGCTCCATGCTGTTGGAGAGAAACTCAACGCTCATCCATCCCACGTGGGAAGATGGAGGCAGCAACGGCTTTGAACCAGGAACAAACGCAGGGATTTGTGCAAACTGCTCCATGAAAAGCAGCTGGTGGTCAGGCCAGCCTGGGGAAACTCCCAAGAAAAGCTGATTTTATTTTTGGAAACGGAAGCTGCTGGCTCGGAGCTGCAGAATTCCTCAATCAACGCGCCCGCCGCTAACGGGCTCCAAATGGCTCCCGAGCTTCCAGCAGGACTTTGAAAGGATTGCACGGGAAATTAAATGCAGAAGGAAAAGTGACACGGGTCTGTTCGACACAAAAGAGGGGAAGAAAAATGGGATTGAGGCTGCCCAGCCTCAGGCACAACCCAGCCTTGGCTGGGGAAAGGGAAGAGAGCTACAGGACAGAGGACTCGCAGGATTCTGCAGTGGGAAAGGAAGATTGTGTCTTGATGGAACCTCCTCCACAAATCTGTCCCTCAGCTGCCAGGCACTCCTGAATTAATGGTTGGACTTGGTGAGCTTGGAGGTCTTTTCCAACCTTAACGACTCCCTGAGTTTATCCTACAGTTCTAGGAATTTCTGTTGACTTGCTGAAGGAACACAATGCAATCAAATCCATCCCCAACCAGGCTGGATCCTGATCCTCTTCCTCCCTTCCCTTCTTCCTCTTCCTGTTCTGTCTTCTCCTTCCCTTCTCCTTCTCCTTCTCCTCCTCCTTCTCCTTCTCCAGCACAATCCCAAGGGATGGAGCAGAGCAAGAAGAAGAACCAACACCATGAAACCCCTCCTTGAAGGCCAGAAAATCCCACAGTAACCCACAGCCTGGCCTCTCCCCAACCCTATTGTTCTCCCCAGCTATTCCTTGCTCTGATTCATAACAAATTACAGAATTCCTGATGAAAGCAGGGGATGTGCGTGCTGCAGCCAGAGCCAGGCACTCCAGGATGGCTTCAGTGGGAAAGGCACAGGCAAGAGCAGCTTCCAGGGGCTCTAGCAGGATAAATCAGAGGAGACTGGGAAAGATCTTAAGGCTCCTTTGGTCACCCAAGATGTCCCATTCAGGGTGACATGGCCTCCAGGGGAGGTTCAGGTTGGATATTGGGAAAATTCCTCCTGGAAAGGGTTGTCCAGCAGTGGAACAGGGGGAGTCCCAGCCCTGCAATGTGGCACTTGGGGACACGGGCAGTGGGGGCCTCGGCAGTGCTGGGGGATGGCTGGACTCAGTCATCTCTGAGGGCTTTTCCAACCTCACCAATTCCTTGATTCCATGATTATTAAGCTCCCAGATGGGTGCAGAAAGAAAGCCCACTGTGGCCCAAGTCAGGGTGAGGACTCAGCCTTGAGCTCCAAGTCACCACAACCCTCACAAGGCCAGAAGTATCCAACTAAAACCTTTCTAACCCAAAAACTGGCTCTTCCAGAAGATTTCTCCTAAAACCAAGACCTTCTCTAAGCCACAAGGAAAGGTCCTATGGATCCTCAGAGCCACAACTTCCAGCTGCTCTTTCCCAGAGGGTGAGTGCCTCCTCTGGGGCGGAGGAAGATTCCCAAAGCTCGGTCCCACCTGAGGCAGAGCATCACCAAACCATCCTCTCTGTCCCTCAGCTCAGCTACTCAACCTCAGCCCTCAGGAGGACGTTGGGAAGAGCTTCCCAAGCTTGGTCCTACAGCGTGTTCCGGCGATTCCAAGAGGGCTGTTGGCCACCACACTAGTGTCACCTCCAGCGTGGGCCTCTCCTCACAGAGCCTTACCTGAGCACATTCCACCTGGAGGAACCACGTGGAACCACCGCCTGTGCCCTTGCTGGGTGTCCTTTGGCACTGGGAGGGAGTTTTCAGCCCGGGAGAAGCCAGGCAGCGCTCCCTCGGAGAGCGCGGGAACGGCGCCCGCGAGCCCGGGCTGAAAACTCACCCCGCCGGCAATGTGAGTGTGTGTCGTGCCAGGGGGTGTGCACTCCTCGTGGATGGAGAGTGTTGGGAGTCCCTGGAAGGACTTAAAAGTCCTGTGTGTAGAGGTAGAGAAAAAAATTAAGCTCACTTAATCCTTTCAGGCCAGGAGCTGGGATTTCCCCGGAGCGACGTCCATTGCCGGCAATGGACGCACCAAAATAACGTCGGCATCCCCGAGTTAACCACCTCTGTCCTCCTTTCACCTATCACACTGCTCATGCATCAGCCAGCTTCCCAACCATCTTCCCGGCTCTTCGCGCTATGGCCTCTCCCTTCTTCCGCACGGAGTTGGAGAAAAGGAGCCCCTTGGTCAGCTCTGGCTGCCCGGAGAAGCTGGATGGAAACGGTGGAAATTACAAGGGGGTCATCAGCAAGGCTGGAGAGGACAGCGCTTAAGTCACGACGTTTCCGACCCTCCCGCCCCCCAAGCCAAGGTGTTCCACCACTCCAAAAAAAAAAACCAAAAAAACCCGGCTTTTCCAAAGCTTGGATGTGTTGGGAAAGGCACCAATCCAGCTTGGAGTTGTCTTTTAGACATCCGGGGTGGGCTTTGGTGGCACCTCGTGAGGTGAGAGGTGGACAGAGGCAGTTAACTCCCAGAGCCATGAGAAAGTCCAGGGCAGGATAAATTCCAGCTCCCAGTTTCCCTACGGTTGTTTTGGAGGAGAGAAATGAGTTGTCACAGCCCCCACCCCGTGTCACGATGCTGCTTTTTTTGGGGTGGATTTGCTGGGATTGCTCCAAGCTCATGAGATCCAACCCCATCCCTACAACCAGACCACGACCTGAGGTTCATTAATAAATGCACAGGGAGGATGAGAATCCACATCTAAAATATGGGAATGTGTCAGGACTCTGTGGTCTGATCACAACTTCAATAAAATTCTGTAGATTCCCAAGCTGAGCTTCTCCAAGCTCCACAGAAAACACAAATCCTGGGGATAAAACGACACCATCAGATCAAATTTCGTCTAAACCCAACGTTTTGGGAGAGTTTTGTGGAATTTCACACATTTTATTAATATTTAATAATTTTCTCTGTGCTGTTCTGTGTACACGAGCGTGGAAGGGAACACAGCTGCTCCCAAGGAGCAACCCAGTCTGGATATCCAGAACAAGTCTCCAAAGCAGAGCAGGACTAAGGCCTGAATTAATTTTTAGTTTAAAAGAGGTTGGACTTGATCTTGGAGGTCTTTTCCAACCTTAACAATTCTCTTGGCAACTATGGAAAACGAGTTCTCCCAATTTAACCACAAATTCAACCTGATGGCGTCGCTTCGAGAGGAAAACCACACCAAGAGTCTGCAAATTCCAATCTGGTAAATGATCAGATCCACTTGGAAAAAAAAAAGGAAATATTCCAAACCACAGCCCAAACTCTCTACAGAAATGTGTTTTACCTCACTTCGTCCCCCTGTAAGATTTGTGTCACAAAGGACTGTGCCCAAAAATCTGTCAATGTTCAGGAGTATCTGATCCTCCTGAAAAATTCAGACTGAGGTAAAAATGTCCCTGAATTCTCCTGGGAATCTCTGCATTTCTAAATCCTGGGGTTTGCAGCTCCAGAAATGGCACAAGCAAAGCTGAAGGTGAGGTCCCCTCCACCTGCGCCGCTGCTGCAGCACAATTAACACCCATTATTTTAATTAACCTCTTTCAGTCATTACTCATTATCTAAGTCAATGGGTAAATAAACTCCTGAGCTCTGTGATGCGGCAGAAAACATAAATTTCCTTAAACTACTTCCAGTAATTAAAGCTGAGCTGGTGGTTGATTAAGAGAAGAGCCTCCAAGTCCCACCAAGCCCACACGAATTGCAGCAGTGCCTTCAATTCCTGCTGGATCCTCAGCAATCCCTGGGTTTGGGCTTGAATTCAAGAGACTCCCAGCCCTCCTGCCCTTGAATATAAGGAATATAAAATAATGCATGGAATGCAATCCTCCAGGAGCAGAAGATCGGTGAAGAAAGATCTAAAGATCTAGAAAACCAGAAACCCAAGGAATCTAAAGATCTAAAAAAGATCCAAGGAATGGATCCAAAGATCCAAAGAAACCCAAGGAATGAAGTGTTGGGTGGAGAGTGAGATCCATAGAACCATGGAATGGTTTGGATGGGGAGGGACCTTCAAGGACATCCAGTGCCACCCCCTGCCACAGGCAGGGACAACTTTCCAGTGCTCCAAGCTCCAACGTGGCCTTGGACACTTCCAGGGGATCCAGGGGCAGCCACAGCTACACTGGAAATCCATGCCAGGAGGAATGAATTCCTTCTTAACCACTGATCTAAATCTTCCCTCTTTTAGTTCAGAAGCTTTTCTGGAATGTCATCCTACATCCCATCAGAAAGAAGCTCCTGGCTGCAGATCCCATTGGCCACCTCTGGGACAGGGACACGATTCCAGAGGACAGAAGGAGCCACCAAGACCTTCTCCTGAAGAGGTTTTCTGCTCCAGAAGACCTTGGTGGAAGTGAAAGCACAGAAGTCCCAAATAACCCCCCAACCTGGGCATTCCCAAACATCCAGGGGTTGATCCAACACTGCCTTTGAGAGAGCCTGGCATGGCCAACAGACCCTTCCCTGGAGGCTCCACACGGTGCAGGTGAAAAGCAGAGGTTCAAAGGACAGGAAAAGCTGGGGATGTTGGGAAAACTCAACTCAGAGAATCCCAGAATGGTTGGGTTGGGAGGAACCTTAAGGATCATCCAATTCCACTCCCTGTCCTGCCCAAGGACGCCTTCCACTACGCCAGGATGCTCCAAGAGCTGTCCAACCTTGGACATTTCCAGGGATGGGGCATTTAGGAGTAGTCTTGGACATTTCCAAGGCTGGAATTCAGAAGGAGACAGTCCATCAACCTGTTTCTACACTGAGGGATGTTGGCCACTTCCTCCCAAAACGTTCCTGGGAATCTCAATGCCTCAGAGCTGCCCTTTCCCTGGACAGCCTAAGAAACAAGGGGATGACCTGGAGGTGTCCTTGTGTGCCCAAACCCAACCAGCTGCTGGTTTCATCAACACCTGGACATTTCTTGGGTCACACCCAGGGCAGCTGGCACCAGAGGATTTATACAGAAAGCACTTTTTGTGTCGGAAAGTCCATTTAGCTACCAAATATTGACCAAAACCAGCCCATCTGCACCACACCACCACCAAATCCACGTTTTCCTTAGCTCCAGGTGCTGGAGCTGCACGGAGCTGCCTCTTACCTTGAGCTCCTTCCAGCTGTCGAGCAGCCTGGTGGCCAAGTCGCTCACATCCACGATTTTATCCGTCTGCTCCTGGCTCCTCTCGCTCTCCACGTCAGAAACTCCTTCCTCTTCATCCTGGGACGGCGTCTCCATGGCCATGGGCTCCTCCAGCTTCGCTCCGTTGCTCTCCTTGACCTCTGCCTCGGGCTCAGCCTCCAGCTCTGCAGGCTGGGACTTGCTGCTCTCCACTGGTGCCTCCACAGCAGTTTTGATGTCCTCCTGCTGCTGCTGCTGCTGCTGCTGCTGAGGCTGCTGCTCCTCCGTGCTCCCCTCCATGGGCGCCGCCTCCAGCTGCTCCAGGTCCTCCTTGCCCTCCTTGCCCTCCAGCTCGCTGGGAGTGTCCGAGATGGCGCTGTCCATGCTGTTCTCACTGATGATCTTCAGCCTGCGGAACACCAGCTTCTTGGGGGTGTCTGTGTCGCCCTCCCCACCCTGCTTGGCCAGGAGCTCGGGGGTGTTGAGCGGGGTGTGTGCCCGGGACGTGTTCTCGCTGGAGTAGCCGTCGCCCTCGCTGAGCTGCGGCACCGCCGTCTTGGTCTGCGCCCAGCGCTGGATGATGGGCAGCACCTTGCTCTCCTCCAGCATGTTCTTGGTAGGGATGGGCAGCAGCTCCAAGGTTTTCATGATCTAAAGGTAAGGAGTTGTCAGAGCGGGCGGGATTTAGAAGGCTGACCTGGAATAATTTGCTTTTTTCGGGGAGAATTAGCTCTGGGATATCGAGGTGATGGCGGAATCGCAGAATGGGTTGGGTGGGAAGGGATCTTAAGGATCATCCATTCCACTTCCAGCCATGGTGGAATGATCTGATTCCTCACCTTCTACTATCCCAGGCTGCTCCAAGCCCCATCCATCCTGGCCTTGGACACCCCCAGGGATGCAAAGTCCACTTTGCATCTATGCCAGGACTTCTCCACCCTCAAAGCCAAGAATTCCTTTCCAACATCCTAACAACTAAAATCAAAATATCTGATCTCCTCTATCTAATGTCATGGGTGAGGGATTTTGGGAAGAGTTCCTTCATGGAAAGGAAGGGTTGCCATGGTGGAATGATCTGATTCCTCACCTTCTACTATCCCAGGCTGCTCCAAGCCCCATCCATCCTGGCCTTGGACACTTCCACGGATGGGAAGTCCACAACCTCTCTGGACAACCTGTGCCAGGACTTCCCCACCCTCACAGCCAAGAATTCTTTCCCAATATCCCAGAACCTAAAATCGAAATATCTGATCCCATCTATCTAATCACAGGTCATGGGTGAGGGATTTTGCGAAGAGTTCATTTATGGAAAGGGTTGTTCAACATTGGAATGGGGCTGCCCAGGGAGGTTTGGAGTGCCCATCCCTGGACGTGTCCCAGGAACACCTGGAGGTGGCACTCAGTGCCCTGGGCTGGGGACAAGGTGGGGATCAAGGTGTGACCTTGAACTTCCAGATATCTTTGGGCATCCAATCCCAAAATGCTTATGGAAAACATTCCAGTTCCACTTCAGATTGTCAGGATCTCAAAATCCCTGTGCTCCAGCATGGAATGAACAGCAACAGCAACAACCTTTCAGTCTGGCTCATGGAATCTGCCTCAGGAATCTAAGGAAAACCACAGGAGCAAATTCCTTCCGTTTATTAAGGATCTGCCTGAGGGCAGAAGTTTCAGGCCTCTAGTTCTGAGGCATTTCAGGTTGTTTTCCATGAACACTTGGCACGGATTTGTATTTTTAAAAAAACAGAGGGGAAAAAAAATCCTCGTGATCCCGAGCATTCAGCAAAGCTGCCAAAACCCTTTACCCCAAAAAGGGCTGGCCAGCCCTGGCACAGGCTGAGACCCCATTCCTGGAGGGATTTAAGGGCCCTGTGGATGTGGCACTTGGGGACAACAGGGAGTGGTGGCCTCAGCAGAGCCGGGGAACGGTTGGACTCAGGTTGGACTCACTCTTAGAGGGCTTTTCCCACCTCGAGGATTCCCTGAGAGCTCCCAGTCCCAATCAGGGACTCACTGACCTCCAGCTGCAGCTTCAGGTTGTTGGCTGTGCTTCCTCTGCCATCTCCCAGCTCTGTCATCCAGATCCAGAGCAGGGACAAGCCGTGACACTCCAGGAAGGACTTCAGGCAGGACTGCGAGTGCGTGTTCTGCAGAGCCAAACGTGGGAACAGTCAGAGACCTCCAGACAGAACATGGCCAACTGCTCCACTGGGATCATGGTCAAAGCCCTGGCAGTGCCAGAACTCAGCACCTGAGCAGGTCCAGGGTGATCTGAGTGGTTGGAACTGCTGGGATCAGAGCAGGGATCCAGCAGCAGGACCACTCCAGCTCTTAGGGAGAATAAAACTGAAGGATAATGGAGCTGCTCAGCTGAGCTTGGGATGAAGGAAGAAGGGCAGGAGCTGCCTCCCACATTCCCCCTTCTCCCCTGAGGATGCCACCTGAACAACATCTGCATCCCACCCCTGTCATCTGGTTTCAGGCCTGCAGTTTCTGGTTTTCTAAAGTCCTGGTTTTCTGACGTTTTGGGTTTCTAAAATTCTCTTCCCAGGGAAAATGGGACAAACACCAGGACAGTTTCTGTTACAGTATCTATGTGTACATGTTTTCTGTGAGGAGGGACCTCTCTTGATATCCCTCTGGTTTGACCAGTGTGGGTGAAGAGGTTTGCCTTTCTCTCACCAATCCCACTGGCCTGTGGAAAATTAGGGGAGATGATTTTTAACAAAGGAACTTTAACACAGCCTTGAGAAAAATCACAGGAGGAGCCCAGCTCGTGTGTGCTATCCCACATGGACACTGCCCTGCCCAGGCTGCTGCTCACCTGGATGAGTTTGAGGCAGGTGAGTTTCTGCTCCAGGGTCTCGATGCGCACCATGAGCCGCGACAAGCTCAGCACCTGGTTTTTGTCAGAGAGCCCCTCCCCGTTCTCCAGCAGCGCCTCCAGCTCCCCATCCACCTGCAGGGCCAAGGAAAACACCTCAGGATCAGCCCAGGGAATTCCCTGACTCCAGCCTTTGTTCCCTAAGGAATGGCACATCTTAGCTCTGGTGGAAATTCCAGGCGCTTGCATCAAAACCCTCCCGGGTCCTGAGTTTAGCTTTTCATGCAGGAAAGTGAAATTACCTCTAATTGCAGGTGGAATTTATTCTTTACGTTCTGAATTGTAGAAATTCTTTATAACTTTGTAATGATTTCTGGATTATAAACAGATTTATAATCCTGACAGAGATTCCTTCTCCACACTGACACTGGAATATCACCCTCTCATTTAGTGACTAAGTAATGTTTTAAAACACCCTATAAATATCTTTGCATGCAGGAAAATGAAATTAGCTTTAGTTGCAGGTCAAATTTATTCTTTATGTTCTGAATTGTAGAAATTCTTTATAACTTTGTAATGATTTCTGGATTATAAACAGATTTATAATCCTTACAAACAGAGATTCCCTCCCCACACTGACACTCTCATTTAGTGACTAATTAGTGTTTTAAAACACCCTATAAATGATTTAGGAATTATTTCTTGGTTTCCTCACTCTCTGTAAATGATTTAGGAATTATTTCTTGGTTTCCTCACTCTCTGTAAATAATTTAGGAATTATTTCCTGGTTTCCTCACTGATACAGCAAATCAAAACAAAACTGGCATTTTGCAACTTCCCAAAAGAATTTGGAATAAATCTTCTCCATAGGAAAATAGATTTTTCTCCTCAAGGATGGAATAATTAAATTTTGTAGGAATTAAAGAAGAGCCTAAGCAGGCTTAGAAAAATTTCCTCTTGCTCTGGATTCTCTGCACTTTTTCCACATGGGGAGAACCCATCCCTGCAATTCCATGTGTTGTCTCTAAAATTCCACTTCCCAACCTGGAGGTGGCAAAACTCTGCCCTTGGAGCTGCCAATTTTCAGGAGATGCCCTAAAGAGTGAAGCCAATATTGTTCACCTTTCATCAATGTTTAAAATTCGTGGAAAGCAACCCAAATTTTTTAAATCCATGTGGAATTTATGGTGGGGTTTAGTTGTGGATGGGCAACTCCTGGACCTGGGAAAGTCACTCTCTGGTGGGATTTTAAACAACCAGGAGAAAGGAAAAACGGATCCAAGTGAAGATCCGAGGAAACACAAATCCTGAGGGGCCTCGTGAAATGAAATCACTGGAGTTGGAAAAGACCTCCAAGGTCATCAATCCAACCTTTAAGGACACATCCATGGAAAAGAGTGACCCCTGAGGCCACCAGGAGCCACCTCCTCCCAAAGGAGCAGGGATGGGATGAGAGGAAACCACCTGGAGCTGAGCCAGGGGAGGGCTCAGGTCGGGCAGCGGGGAAATGAAAATTCCTCCACGGAAAGCGGCGGTGCTGCTGGAACCCCCCACGCCTGGTTTAAAACCACGTGGATGTGGCACTTGGGGACACACTTGGGGTGGGCTGGGCTCGATCCCAGAGGGATTTTCCAGCCCTGGGGGAGCCAAACTCACCGAGTCCTTCTTGCGGGAGCGCTCCTTCTTCATCTTGCCGCCGGCGGCGCGGATGCTGACCCTGTTCTCGCCACCCAGGTACCCCCGGCAGTTGGAGGAGCCACAGAAACATTTCTGGGCCTCTTTGCTGTGGGGGAAACACCAAGGGAGCTTCATCCACAGCTCCAGCCCAGCCAGAGCCACCCCTGCCCCTCCAGAGGCCAGCAAGGGGGATGGCTCCGCAGGGAAAATCCGAATTAAGTTTGTACCGCCAGCACGGCTCCCGTGAGCCCGGGTGGAAAAGGTGGGGCTGGAAACTTCTTATCCCACCTTGCTGTCAGTATCTTCATTTTCCCAAGGAGTTTATGCTCAGGATTATACATCCATTAGGAAAAACCTGCTTTTCGTAGCGATTTGTAGCTCGTATATTGAATTTTAGAGCTCAAAACAGGGTAAAGAACGAGCTCAGGATTCATGGAAGCAGCAAAATCCATGTGGGAAATTTGTTTGGGATGTTCAGCCATGGATAATAAATATTATATATATAATAAATAGAGTAATTGGGGGTACAAGCATTAAAAAGTCACCCAGGACATTAAAATGAATATAATAAATAGAATCAATAGAATGAAAAAATAAAGAATAAATACAAGAAGTCACCCCAGGATATAAATGATATAATAAATAAATAATAGATAAATAAGTAAGAGTCACCGGATATTTTAATAAATATAATAAATGTAATGAATATATAATAAAAAAGTCACCAGACATTATATATAATAATATAACAAATATAGTAATTATAATAAATAAATAAATGCAATAAATGCAATTCCCAAGGAATATTTCTACCAAGCCTTGGTATTTCCCACTTGACACACCATCCTTTTTAAACTCCATTCCACAACTTCTTGGGAAAATGGCAGGGTTTTATTTTAAATATGTGGAATGTGGCTCTGCAGTGGTAAGAAGCAGGGAAGCTCAATTCCAGGAATTTCTAGGAAGGAGGAATAATCTTCCAATGCAACTAAAAACTCATTCCTGCTTACAGGAAGGGTCTGGAGAAGAATCCCAAAGGAAAAGGAAGGGATGTTCCTCAGGTTATCCTTCACCAACCAGGAATGGGGGAAACTTAGGCTCAGCTTTAGCAAAGGGATCCAAATTCCAGGCTGGAGCTTCCCC
The DNA here is from genome assembly GCA_032173965.1 of Sitta carolinensis. NCBI lineage: Eukaryota > Metazoa > Chordata > Aves > Passeriformes > Sittidae > Sitta > Sitta carolinensis. The sequence goes on along the minus strand of CM063284.1, from coordinate 1,066,463 downwards.
TGCAGGCCTGGATTAGGGCAGGAAGAGGGATGAACCATCCCGGGGGTTTACAGCTCCTCAGGGACTTGCAAAGCCATAAAAGAGGAGTGGAAAGGGAAGAGGAGAATCCCTGAGGAATGTTACAAAGCCTGGAGCTTGGCTAATTAATAATCAGATGGGAAGAGGATGGAGGAAGAGAAAGATCTGGGAGAAGGGTGGGGGAAGAGGAGCAGGGAGAGAAGGGAAAGATCAGGAAGAGGGGTGGAGCAGGAGCAGGGAGGGAAGGTGAAGATCTGGGAGAGGGATGGAACAGAAGCACTGGGGAGGAAGAGGAGGAGCAGGGAGAGGGCTGGAGCAGGAGCAGGAGGGGAGGGGAAGATCAGGGAGAGGGCTGGAGCAGGAGGAGCAGGGAGGGGAGGGAAAGATCTGGGAGAGGGATGGAGGAAGAGGAGCAGGGAGGGGAGGGAAGATCAGGGAGAGGGATGGAGCAGCAGGAGCAGGGAAGGGAGGTGAAGATCTGGGAGAGGGATGGAGCAGGAGCAGGGAGGGGAAGATCAGGGAGAGGGCTGGAGCAGGAGGAGCAGGGAGGGGAAGATCAGGGAGAGGGCTGGAGCAGGAGGAGCAGGAGGGGAAGATCAGGGAGAGGGCTGGAGCAGGAGGAGCAGGGAGGGGAAGATCAGGGAGAGGGCTGGAGCAGGAGGAGCAGGGAGGGGAAGATCAGGGAGAGGGCTGGAGAGGGGAGGAGCAGGGAGGGGAAGATCAGGGAGAGGGCTGGAGCAGGAGGAGCAGGGAGGGGAAGATCAGGGAGAGGGCTGGAGCAGGAGGAGCAGGAGGGGAAGATCAGGGAGAGGGCTGGAGCAGGAGCAGGAGCAGGGAGGGGAAGATCAGGGAGAGGGCTGGAGCAGGAGGAGCAGGGAGGGGAAGATCAGGGAGAGGGCTGGAGCAGGAGGAGCAGGGAGGGGAAGATCAGGGAGAGGGCTGGAGCAGGAGGAGCAGGGAGGGGAAGATCAGGGAGAGGGCTGGAGCAGGAGCAGGAGCAGGGAGGGGAAGATCAGGGAGAGGGCTGGAGCTGGAGCAGGAGGGGGAGCAGAAGGCAGGGCACGTACCCGTATCTCTGGAATTGGTAATCAAAGGTCAGCTCCGAGCCCGAGGGCACCAGCTTGGTGGTGAAGAACCCAACCCTGAGCTGCCCATTCACAGTCCACTGTGGAAAGAAAACACCAGCAGTGAGGCCAGGCTCTACTCCAGCTTTGCCTGCAGCACAGCAATCCTTGGGAAAGCAGCACTGAGGAGTTTGAGACCAAAGTGCCTGGAGGGAATCCAGCTGTTTTCACATCACTGATACAACGGTGTTAAAAATGACTAAATCATGTTGGCTCTTGCATTTATCTGTTGGCTTTTCTTGTTGTTATTGATCATAAATATTCAGGCATGACATGCATTATATAACAGAATCTCACAGCTTAAATGAGTATTGTACTGGTTTTAGAAATAGTAGTGTAATAAATGAAATATCTGTGTATTGCTTATAGAAATGGTAAAGTGATTAACAGACCTTAACAGAACATGAGATGTGGAAAAGCTTTTGTGTAACTAAAAAACTGTGTGAGATCATCCATCCCCTGACCAGTCCAAGTGATAAAATCACAGTGACACAAATCAGAGCCCCAGAGAGGATGGGAGGAGAACTTGTTATTTTCTCTTATCCAGAGGAGTGTGAAACAACAGGAATTAAATCACAGGAAGAAATAAAATTTATTGATGTCAATCAGACAAGCAAAGATGGGAAAAATCAGACAGAAAAAATCAAAAACCTGAGGAATGTTTAAATAATGTATAAGCTAATAAATATGCATGTAAACCCAGCAAAGTACCTGTATACAGAGACCTTGATTTTAAGTGGGTTTTGTGCTCTTTGGCTGTTTGTCAAAGGCACCCCAGCACTGGAAATACCGTCCTTTTTAATCTCAATACTATTATTTATTATTATTATTATTAATTATTATTATCATTCATTACATTATCAAATTATATTATTATTTATTATATTTTATTTATCTTATTATTATATTATTATAATATATTATTACTACAAAACTTGATTTTTCACAAAGAGCAATAAAAGCTCCCAAAATAAAGAAGGAAAACGCTTATTTTTTATTTATTAAAGGGAGGAGCTGCTGGATTTTAGCAGAATTTTACCTTTTGGGTCTCACAGTTTGGCTCACAGCTGTGGTTCATGAAGCGGGAGCAGTTTCCTTTCTGGGTGGCATCGATGATCTGCAAAGGAACAAGAAATCCAGGGAAAAAGTTATTCCTTGGAATGGGAAGCAGCTAAAAGCACAACCCTGGAGGGATCATCTCCTTTGCCACTCTTGATTTGGTATTCCCCATCTTTATTTTAGAGGTTGGGGGTTTTTAGGACATTAATTCTCCCCAAAAAGAGCATTTAGGTTCACGGCTCCTGATTTTCCAGAGTTCTCCAGCTGGATGCAGATCCTGGAGTTTGTTTCTGACACAGCCATGAGGGGTTGGTACAGTGAATTTTTCTCCCATGTGCCTCATATTCCAAGGGAAAAGTCATCCCAGAAATAAAAACTCCTTTTATAACTGGAAATGCTCCTTTGTGGCATTTAAAATCACTCAGCTATCCCCAAAATCCTTCTTTTAGGAGGAAAAACTCTCAGGAAAAACCACTCTGAGTATTTTTAGCTCCTTTTCTCTCAAGCTCCCCAGAGCCAAAAAGTCCTGACAGGAGAGACAAGGAGGTAAGAGGTGGAATTTCTATTTATCCCCCTTGTTCTCAGGCAGAGAGAGGGAAGAGCCCCAAATAATTTAATTAAGAATATCCCATATATAAATATATAAATATATAAATATTTATATATAAATATATAAATATTCCAGTGGCAATCCTGCACAGAGGGACTTTGCCAGCTTAAAATATCCCAATTTCATGGAGTTTAATGTGAAAGGAAATGTGGATGTTGGGTGTGTTTGGGCACCCAAAAAGGGCGAGTTTGGCTTGGAGCATTTTCCCAAACTTCCCTCCCATGGAACAACGAGGCAAGCTCCATCTTTTCCTCTGGAAAGACTTTCCCCTCCCTAAGGACACTGGGATGCATTTAAGCTGCCACAGTTTGGTAGGAACTGAGCAATGGGTTAAAAAATCCTGAGGCTGGAAGTTTCCTTTTCTCAGGAAAACATTCCCAGGGGATTCAGGACGATGCTCCATAGGTTCCCAAGGAGCTGGTGGTGCACACAGCTAAACCCAGCTTTTCCCAAAGCTAAACCCATCTTTTCCCAAAGCTAAACCCAGCTTTTCCCAAAGCTAAACCCAGCTTTTCCCAAAGCCAAGCCCACTGCTCACCTCATCATTCTTCAGAGCCATGAAATAATAATGGATGTTCTTGTTCCGGGCATATTCCTTCACCCGAGCCTTGAATTCCTTGTGATCCAGCACTTCCCCACAGTATTCCAAGACAAAAGTGTTGCTGTAAGAGAGGAAAAACATCCATTTTCTTGGCAAAAAAGCCCCAGAGATAAACAGGAATATTTCCCTGTTCAGGTGGATTCTCTGAACACAACTCCCAGCCTGGCCATGCTGGTGGTGTGGCAATACTGATGTGCCTTAATCTCAGGGAATTCTGAGTAATTTGGGATTTTATGCTGCCACATGAAGGATGAAGCTCCCCTTGGAGCAGGGTTTGTTCTGTACATTCCATATATTCACAGAATTACAGATGGCTTGGGTTGGAAAGGAACTTTGAGCTCATCCCATTCCATGGGCAGGGATATCTCCCACTGTCCCAGGCTGCTCCAAGCCCTGTCCAACCCAGCCTTGGACACTGCCAGGATCCAGGGGCAGCCACACTTTCACTGGGCTGGAAAACACTTTTCAGGAGTAATATTCCCAATTTCCCCTGAGCCTGCTCTGAGGATGTTCCCTCTCCTCCTGTTCCCTCCTGTCAGGAGCTGTGCAGAGCCACAAGATCCTCCCTGATCCCCTTTGCTCCAGGCTGAGCCCCTTCCCAGCTCCCTCAGGGATTCTCCAGCCCCTTCCCAGCTCTGTTCCTTTTTCCCAATAAATCTCATCTTGGTTTCCCCATCCCAATCCTCCCTTGGCCTCTGGCCACAGGAGATTTCAATGTGCTCACTCCTCTCTTCTCTCCTGGCCTCACCTAAACCAGCACCTGGAATTACAATCCTGAATTTACAACAGCAGGAAAGATCCCCTCAGGATCTTTTCGTCATCCAAAGGGGAGGAGGACTCAGGAGGAGAAGTTTTGCAGAGACGGGAAGAGAAGAACGGACACAACCAGAGTGAAGCAGGGACAGAGAAAGGGGAGGCAGATTCATCCCAAGAATAAACCATGGAAAAAAGCTGCTGGGAAACCAGGGAGAGCAAAACCAGAGAGGGAGCTCAAACAAGAGCTGGGCACACACCAAAGAGGGACACCCAGCAGGGCCCAGGACGAGCTGGGGGAACCTCAGCAGATCTCCTGGAGGGACATCCCAGCCCCACAGGCCCTTCTCCCTGCAGGAGGGAGCAAAGGGGCAGGAAAAGGCTGTGGGAAGAGGGAAAGCTTACGATGGCAGGTCCTTGGCAGCTCTGAGCCCCCAGCCCTTCTTCTCAGTCAGGATCACCTCCACATCCGCGTGCTGCTTCTTCTGGAAGCGCCGGTTGGAGCAGTAGTCGCCGTTTGGACACCGGGAAGAGCTGAGGGGAGGGGAGGAAAGGGAGCAAATCAATCCCCAGCAGGGAACCAGCACCAACAGGAAGGGCTCAGATGGGGAATAAATCCCAAATAATCGTGGTAAATTCCATGTGAAGCCTCCCAGTGTGGTTTGCTATAAAAAGCGCGGCCACGCGACTGTCGAGGTGTAAATGCAGATCGTTTATTTCTGGAAAGATAAAAACATTTGGAATGCTGGTCCCGCTGTATTTCTGGCTCAGGGCATTCCAACGGGGAGAACTGGGCCTTTTTCCCTTGTTTTGGGGGTTATTCCTTCAAGATATTCCCTGCCCTAGGTCTGGCCTATGAGGTAAAAGCAAAAATTGGGATTGTGCCAGGTAATTCCAATCTTTCCACCATCCTCATGCCAGGGGGGAATCCCACCAAGCACCCTGTCCCTGCCTCCAGCTCCCATGGAGCAGCAAAGCTCTTCCAGAAGGAGAAGGAGACACCAGCCACAGGCTGGAGAGGCTCTGGGGAAAGGAGATCCAGGAGGCTGTGAGGGCTGATCTGCAGATCATCCAAAGATTGAAATCATGCAATCCTGGAATGGTTTGGGTGGGATGGGACCTTAAGGACTGATGCCTTTTGGAGGCTGCCCTGGAGCAGAGAGCTGCCAGAGGAAAGGATGAAGCAGGGATTTATTAAAAGGCCTCAGTGTGCACACCTGGGCTGCACAAGGGTCCAGCTGGGTCACACTCAGATTACTCTGAAATGGTCACAAAATGACAACTGGCCACCAGGTCCCTCACTTTGATAAGTTCTGGTCCATCAGCATATTAGAATTAATTGTCCAGTCATAGCTTCAGGTTACGAAGCTCCATCCTCTTTGGTTTTTTTTTTTTCACTTCACTGTTGTTTTTGTTCCTGGGCCTGGAAGTTGTCCTTGGTCCCAAACTGGAGCAGGAATTGTTTTGTTTATTTACTTTGAGAAGAGAGCTTGGTAGCACTGAACATGAAACCCAAAACTACTCATCAAAACAGCCAGAACCTAAAAAATAAAAAAACTTAAGGCATCAGGATCATCTCATTCCACCCCCTTTTTCCACGAGCAGGAACACCTCCCATTATCCCAGGCTGCTCCAAGCCCCGATGGAGCAGGGATTCCAGGGACGGAGCAGCCACAGCTCCTGCTATTGACTGCCACCTCCCAGGAATTCCCAGGTGATCTGAGGCGTTCCCAGGGTGCCATTCCACGTTGCCCCACTCACCACTCGATCATGAGCAGGCGGTTGAGACAATCCTCCCGCAGGCCACCTCGCCCTGCGCCCGCTCCTCCTTGGACAGAGGGGGACACTCACACAGCATCCGCTTGATATCCCGGTGGGATTTGTTCTTCTTCCTGGGGAAGGCGTGGAAACACAGGTGAGACAGCAGGCCAGCTGGAGAAATTCCTCCTCAGTCCTTATCAGGGGGTTTTTGGGGGGAAAAAAAATTGGAAAATTAACTTCCCGACGTATGGATTGATCGCCCCAGGAGGACACGTGGTTTGGTGAAGGTTTTGTGATGACCAAAGATGATTTCTTAAAGAGAATTCCCAGGATATTTAACTCTTGTAGTCTGGTTTCAGGCCTGATGTTTGTGTTTCCTGATGTTTTGGTTTCCTGATGTTTGGGTTTCTGACGTTTGGGTTTCCTGACGTTCTTTCCCAAAGAAGCGTGATAAACACGATGGAATGTTTTTGTAATAATATTTATATATTTATGTTATTCATTCTTTCTGACAGGAGGGATTTCTCCTGGATGTCCCTCTGGTTTGCCCAATGTGAGTGAAGAGGTTTGCCTTTGTTTCACCAATCGTGTGTAAAATTGTATATAAGGGAGAACCATCCCTAATAAAGAATCATTCCTTAACTTCCTGATCAGAAATCTGTGTCCTGTGTTACCTGAAATAACAACAAACTCTTTTTCCATTCTCCTCCCTGCCTACATTAATTTGGACATCCATATTTTAATTAGGCAAATTGGATTAGGGTTACTTCAGCCTCTGCTTTGCTGTCAAGTGAGAGGATGGAAAAGAGGAGAAAATCAGAGTTAGACAAAAAGCAGGGCATCCACTAATTTATATTTTAGCTTCCATGAAGGATTTGGGGAATGCTCTGGAGTGTGGATCCCAACAAGGCAAAAAATTCATAAGTTAAAAAAAAAAAAAATTATGGCCATTAGATCTAAAAAAGCTCCTCTGAGATCATAAATAAAGACATGGAAGTAACCAAAACCTTTGGAAAAGTGCCTTGTTTGTCCAAAAGCTTTCCCACACCCAGAAAGAATTCCCTGTGCCAACAGAAAGGAAAAGAGCAGGCAACTGGGGACATTAAACAGGCAGGATCTGGTAAAGCTTTAAAAAAGGGTATAAATAAATCAACTTTTCCCTCTGATCCTCCCATTTTCCAACTCTTCTCAGCACTTGGGACTGTCTGGGCCAAACTGGGGGATTCTCTTTAAGAGAAGAGAGCCCGGGGTGGCTTTGCCAGATGTGGAGAATGCAATATCCCTGCCTCTACTTCCAGAAGGTTTTTGGCCATAAAAACCCCAAATCCATCCTGGAACCAAGGAGAAGTGAAATCCCAAACCTGCTCCAGGAATTAAAAGGAGGCTAGAGCAGAGTTACCTCTCTGTCAAGTTCCTTCACTGTTAGCTCTGACATGCAACATCCCTATCATTCCCTCCAAAAGTTTTTTAGCCATAAAACCCCAAATCCATCCTGGAACCAAGGAGAAGTGAAATCCAAAATTTGCTCCAGGAAGTAAAAGGAGGCTAGAGCAGCAGTTACCTCCCTGTCATTCAATATCCCTGCTCTTCCCTCCAAAGGTTTTTTGGCCATAAAAACCCAAATCCATCCTGGAACCAAAGAGAACTGAAATCCCAAACCTTCTCCAGGAATTAAAAGGAGGCCAGAGCAGAGTTACCTCTCTGTCAAGTTCCTTCACTGTTAGCTCTGACATGCAACATCCCTATCATTCCCTCCAAAAGTTTTGGGCCACAAAAACCCCAAATCCATCCTGGAACCAAGGAGAAGTGAAATCCCAAACCTGCTCCAGGAATTAAAAGGAGGCTAGAGCAGAGTTACCTCTCTGTCAAGTTCCTTCACTGTTAGCTCTGACATGCAACATCCCTATCCTTCCCTCCAAAAGTTTTTTAGCCATAAAAACTCCAAATCCATCCTGGAACCAAGAAGTGAAATCCCAAATTTGCTCCAGGAAGTAAAAGGAGGCCAGAGCAGCAGTTACCTCTCTGTCATGCAACATCCCTGCTCTTCCCTCCAAAGGTTTTTTAGCCATAAAAACCCAAATCCACCCTGGAAACAGAAGTGAAATCCCAAACTTGCTCCAGGAATTAAAAGGAGGCTAGAGCAGAGTTACCTCTCTGTCAAGTAGACGTTCTCCTCGATGAGGTCGAAGTAGCAGGGCATCTTGCCCTGCTTGGCAAACTCCTTCCAGCGCTGGGGGTCCCTGAAGTCATCCATGATGCACAACCTGCCCACCATGGAGGAATCCTGGGGCGTTGGCTCCACCTGCTCCCCCTCCAGCTTCTCCTTCCTCTTCTCCCCAGAGTCCCCATCGCTCTCCGAGTCGCTCTCCAACTCCGGCCGCCTTTTTTTTGGTGGCCCTCGTTCCTTCACGTCGTTTTTTTCCAAAGCTTTCACCTCCTCCTTCTTCTCCCCGCCCGGCACCGGCTCCTTGGTGGAATTGCTGCTGATCTCGTGTGCCTGCACCGAGCCTTTCTCCTTCTGCCCAAGCACCTGGGATTTTCCAGAGGGGCTGGGAAAGCGGGGCTTGCACTCCTCATCCCAACGCTCGTCCTCTTCAAACTCCTCATGATCTTCCGTGAGGGAATCGGGCACCTGCCCTTGGATGCGCTCGTAGTTTCCCACGGAGGCTCTGCTGCCTGCCCTGGCATCCCAGTAACCGTTGCCTTGCCAGTAGCTCTGGGAGCTGGGATAAGCTCCCAAGCCCGGCTGGCAAACGTAGCCCGAGTACATCCCAAAGCTGCTGTCCGGCTGCTGGTAGGTGCTGCTGGGCTTCTCCTGCTGGGAAAAGTCCCAGCCCGCAGCACCCGCCTTGCCGGGAGCACGGAATCCATCCAGCCTGGAGCAGTCCCCGAGGCCGCACTGGCTCAGCCCGCCCTGCCCTTGCCGACTGTCAGGTTTGGAGGAGCTCATCTGGTGCCGGGAGGCGTCGGTGCTCTCCAAGCTCTCCGGGACACAGAGGGGCTGCTCCTCCGGCCTGCCCATGGCCCCCAGGTCCGGCAGCACCATCCTGTCCTCCGTGCCAGCTTTGCCCTGGCAATCGGCCGTCAGGTCCGCCTGGCTCGTGCTGTCCACGCCGTCGCTCTGGGCCTGGCACGGATCCGCCCGCAGCTCCTCCGGCTCCTTCCTGCTCAGCTCCGTGGAGGTTGCCGGACTCTTCTCCATCCCCCTGGGAGAACACCTGCTCTCCACCTGGGGACCACCTTTACTGCCCGTATTTTCTGTCCTCTCCTCATAGTAGGGCCTGCTGGGCTCGGGCCGCTCGTCATCCCAGTGGTCGGAGAAGCGCCGGTTGCTGCGGGAGGAGCCCGGGCTGTTCTCCTCCGTGGCTATGGTGGAGTTCTTGGGAACCACCACGACCGACTGGAGCCTCTTCCGTGGCGTGCCATCATCGGAATCCGAGTCCTCCGTGTCGCTGTCCTCGCTGCGCCCCTCGCTGTCGCTGTCGCCCGTGTCGGAATAATCGTCGTGGCCGGCGGGAATGAATTCCGAGGTGTTGCCGCTGCTGTCGCACGTCGGGGCTTGGGTCAGCAGCTCCGTGTCCTCTGCGGTGACGATGACATCGCAGGAGGGATACAAAGCGTCGGGAAAAGCAGAGGCCACCAAGGGCTCGCTGCCCTCATCCCTCTCGGCCGATCCGCCAGGACACTGAACCCTCAGCTCATCCAGCTCAGCTCCCTCGGTGGAAACAGCGCTTTCTTCCACGACCTCTCTGCCGCGGTGCTCCAGCGGCGCTTCCGAGTAGTAGGAATGTTCATTCTGGAACGATGACTTGCCTTTTGCTGAGCCAGGATCAACGTGCTGAGCGTCAGACTCCAGCATCTCTTCGGCTTTTGAAGGTTGGAGCAGCTCCTGGGACACGCCCGGCGGGGGCACGTCCCATTTGGAAGAGACGCTTTCCTCCGGCACGGCATGATCCGACTGGAGCCTCTGGGAACAGCCATCCTGGGAGGAATCCCTGCTCGAGCTTTCCACTGCCAGGCTGATTTCATGGGAAGCATGGCCGTGCTCATCCTCCCCAGCAGACCTGGAATGGGAATCCTCCACGCTCTCGTAATCGCACGTCACCGTCTGCGGCTCCACCTGCACGTCCAGGAAAGTCTCGGATGTCGCCTTCAAATCCGCAGGTTCCGCTTCGATTTCCACTTCCGAGTGGTACAAACCAGGGGTGGCATCATCGGACATGTAGCAAAAAACAGGTTCTTTGGTTTTGTCACATGGAGTCACCTCCTCATCCATCTCCTTAAGGATAGTTTTAGTGGGATCTACATTCACGGCAGGGAGAGGGGCGGCTTCCTCCGGCTGCTGCGCCTCCGGAGCCTCCGCTTCCTGGAACAGGCTGTTGCACTCGCTGGACTGCACCCGGGAATCATCTGGCTCCTGCTCTTGGGACACATCCGTGCTCTCAAACCCAGTGGATGGCATCGGATGCGACGGGCTCGTCTTGATGGCAGGCGACGCTTCCGACCGAGCCGGGCCGTGGTCAGAGGACGCGGCGACGTCCTCAGCGTTGGAGGCACTGGAAGTGGCCAGACCCTCACCCTGACCCTCCGGGGAGCCGTTCACACTCGAGTCCGTGGGCAAACATGTTCTTAAGGGATCGGGTTTTGCCTTTAAGAACGGTTCTTGCTCCTTAACACTGTCGTGGCCTTCGTTTGCCACAAGTTCCTCGGATTTTGAGTTTGCCAAACCCGCCCTGGACTCGTCGGCCTTCGGCAAAGCGGGAGAATCGTTGAGCTGATTTACCGGAGAAAGCGCCTTTTCCCTTTCCAACTTTTTCACGCTGGACACCCTGATCTCATTGTTCTTTACACAAGAGGTCTCTAAATCTAGAGAATTAGACTTGGACTTGATTTCTTCAATCGATTCTGTACAACAGAAAGAACTCTTAAATTTATCAGGCTTTGGTGCGGGGGCCTTGGAAGGGGTGGATTTATAGCGGGAGGAATTCACATTACTGTCGGGCTTGGAATGGGACGTCCCCTTCCGATAGCCCGGCTCATCGAGGGGAGAGCACCGTTTGGACACTTCACTTTCGGAAGTCCTTTTGGAATCTCGCTCCGCTTTCGAGGACGACCTCCCTCGCCTGTCCACGTCGGCGTGAGACGACTCCACTTTGCTGTCCCTGTCCGACTTGGAGTAAGAGGATCTCGAGTCTCTGTAGGAGGAGGAGGAATGGGAGGACGTACGCCTGGAGTCGCTGGACCTGGAATGTGTCCTCCTGTACTCATCCTCCGAGTCCGAGCTCTCGCGCGCCCGGCTGTCCGCGTACGAGCGGGGAGTACCGCGACCGCTCCCGGTACGGGGAGCTGCGGTGGTACCGGCGCTCGGAGTCGTAGTAATGCGAGCGCTCGACCTCGAGTACGAGGAGCTGGTTCGGGAGCTGCGATCGGAGCGGGAACGGGAATGGGAGCGGCTTCGCCTCCTCTCTCTGTCCGAGCGGGAGCGGGAGGACGAGTACCGCGAGTCTCGCTCTGATTTGGAATAGCTCGAGTACTTCTCATCCCTGTCCGACCTGGAGCGCGACGAGGACTTGCCCAGGTCATCACCGCGGAGGGATGCCGAGCTCCGTCTGGGATCTCTCTCCTTTTCCGTGCTGGAGATCTTCTGCTCGTGCGACCGCTGGCTGGAGGAGGTCCTCACGGAATCCTCGTCCGACTCGGAGCCCTGCAGCGCGCCGTCCGACTGGGAGAACTTCCTCTTGGCCCCCTGCCTCCGGGAGCATGCGGCAGCACCCTTCGAGCCGTCGGAAACCTCATCCTCCTTCCCAATATGGGAATCTTCCTTCGCCGGGGCGCTCTCCGGCTGCTCGGGCGCGGTCGGCGCCGCGCGTTCCTCCGAGCCGCGCGACGCCGGCTCCTGCCTGGCCTCGGGCTCCGAGGCCTCCGCGGGCAGCGCGTGGCTCGGCTCCCTCGGCGCGGGGGCTTCGGCCTCGCCGGGCGGCGACAGCAGCAGCGCCGGCATCGGGGTCGCCGGCGGGGCCGCGGCTCCGGGCAGCGGCGTCGGGGACGCCGGCGGGGGCGGCGGAGGCGGCGGCGTGGGGGGGAAATCCACGGCCAAGGCCACCGGTTCCGTCACCGGCGCCGGCTTGGCCGTGACGTTCAGTAAATGTTTTTTAAAATGGATCTTCCCCAATTCTACCTTCGGCTTGGGAGGCGAAGATTCCTCGGCCGAACTGGCGGCGTCGCCCAGGTCCAGTTTATTTTTGGGGTTAAAATCGGTCGGGAGGGGAACGGCTGGAGGGGTGGGAGTTTCATTTTGTTTCTCGTTTCCCAGAGCAGTCAGGAATCGATTGGGTAAAGTTTTCTTGGTTAAACTAAAGCTGAAAGACACTTTCTGTCTTCCCTGCTCCTCAAGGTTAACCTTGGTTTTGGTGCCTTTGGGCAAAAAGCGGCTCGAGGCGACGCCTTTGAACACGGGGCCTTTGATGAAACCGGCTCTCGGCACCGTTTCGGGTTTGCCCTGCGGAAGAAAAAAGAAGATGCAGTTGGAGGAATTGAATCTGGGGGGGGTTGAACTCAGTCCTGCAGCATTTTCTTTCACCTGGTGAATTTTTCATCATGATAAAAGAGAAATGAATACCCTGGGTCTGTCTTCATTGACTGCCTCTGTCCTGAAAAAATCAATTCCTCACATTTCTCCAGCTTGAAACTAAGCCTCCTCTGAGGTTTGGGCTGAGGCTTTTTATCTGACTTATTAATGACCAAGCTCAAAGTCCTTTCATCATTTAATTCTTATCTTTTAAAAAAGAGAGTTCAGCTTATAAAGTTAATTGAGGGCAAAACTCTGCTTTTTGACGCTGTTTCAATGGTCCCAGGCTACAAAAGATCCTGAGTTTTAAGCTTAAAGTGCATTTGCTTTCATGTGACTCCACCTGGATGCAGCCTTCCAGGGCCTGGAGGGGCTCCAGGAGAGCTGGAGAGGGACTGGGGACAGGGGAGGGAGGGACAGGACACAGGGAATGGCTGCAGAGTAGGATTGGATGGGATCTTGGGAAGGGATTCCTGGCTGGGAGGGTGGGCAGGGGCTGAGCTGGAATTCCCAGAGCAGCTGTGCCTGCCCCTGGATCCCTGGCAGTGTTCCAGACCTGGACATTGGGGCTTGGAGCAGCCTGGGACAGTAGGAGGTGTCACTGAATGATCCTGAGGGTCCCTTCCCACCCAAACCATTCTGGGATTCTGGAATTTGCTTCCAGCATAAACCAGACCAACAATTAGAGCAGGAATTTAAACGCCATCCTTTCCCACCTCCCTCCAACTGCCTTCTCCTGGTCATTACTAATTCCTGCAAGTTCCCAGGCTCAGGCCTAGGCCAGCATTCATTAACAACTCCCCAGGAATTCCCATCAGGACCCAGTGGTGCGTGATGACTCCGTCACCTCTGGATCACCCAATTGCTCTGAGCTCCGTGTCCTTCCCACCAGGAGGCTCTGCCTGCCCCCTGCCCAGGAGCTCCCTCAGCACCTTCCAAACCCAGGAATTTCCAGAGCTCACAGCACCCTATGCTCACCCATTTGGGCATTTCTCCCTCTGTTCTAAATCTTAGAGCTTATCTGTATCCCAGGAATAAAATCCTGGAGAAGATCAAGTGGGAAAAGCGCTTTGTTGTCAACAAAAATCCAAACTGCATCAGAATCATGGAATTCCAGAATGGTTTGGGTTGAGGGGATCCTCAGGATTATCCCATTCCACCCCTGCCATGGCAGGGACCCCTCCCACTGTCCCAGGCTGCTCCAAGCCCTGTCCAGCCTGGCCTTGGGCACTTCCAGGGATCCAGGGGCAGCCACAGCTGCTCTGAAAATTCCATTTTGTGTGTGAACCTTAATTCCAATGGAAAGAGTTGTACCCAAATTGTGCAGAGCTGGGTTTTGCTGCCGTAGCTGTGCCAGGAGCACATTCTTGGCAGGAGCAGCAGATTCCTGCAGCCCCCTGTGAATTATTAAGCATTTTGTTATCCTTTAACTCATGGAAAACAACGTGGAGCTGCCCAGGCTCGAGGCACGGCAGTAAATGATTAAATGAGACATTGGTGGGTTGGAAATCCTGGGGTTTTTGCACCCTGGGACATCACATATCCAAAAAAATCCTCTTTTTCAACTGGGGGTTTCATTGCACCTTTTAATGATCTATGCATGACTCGTGCTGGTGATCCAACCCAGCATCACTCCGGATCTGCAGCAGCAAATTCCCTTCACTGTGAGAAAACTGGGAGCAAAACCCAAAAAGCTTTTCCTTGAAATCCGTGGGTTTTTATGAGGGGACATTTCAGGGATGATTTTAAAAGAGTTTCATGGCTAAAAGGGCACCCAAAATATTGATTTGGGGAAAAAAAAAGAGCATCTTCAGCTCTGAAATGGGCTCCTCTCATCAGAACTCATAACCAGCTCCACAAAGTCCTGCTGAAAATGTCATCCCTGTTTTCCAGAGAATCCACATGTCAGAAGTGATCCTGGGATTAATCCATAGGTTTGTATCAATTAATTCACAGAAGAGTGAAGGACAAAATGAACACTACTGAGAGCACCCTCCTGTAGGAGCTCAGCCTCCTGAAGAGTGAGGGAAATGCATTTTGGGGAATTCCTGGATCAATTTTTTTCCTTACAACCAGAAATTCCCACTTTTTTTTTTTACTCCAACAGAAGCAAGCACATTCCACTCCAACCATACCCTGAAGGATCTTCACAGATCTGAACCCCAATTCTTATCAGGGATAGCATTCTTTAATCATATCAATTATAGATAATGAATTAAAAAAAGCATAGTTTAAAATATTGGGAATTCAGGGAATCAGCATTTCAGAGCTTTTCCTTCTTGCTGCAACTTCGGTGCCATCATTTTAATGTCAATTTTTTGATCAAAATCCTTCTGATTTCAAGCACAACAGCTCTGAAATAAAGGGAATGAGGGGGTTTGGATAGATCCACCTTTCCCCAAAAATGGGATCTGCAGGCAAAAAAGACCTGCCACGTTTCCATTATTCCTCCCCTTCCCACAGCCAATTCCACAGAGCTGACACATTCCAGGATATTTCCCCTCATGTGTTCGCCCTTCCAGGGATTTTTTCCTTAAATATCAGCAGCTTGAACAAAACACAATTTCCAGAATTTGAAACACACTCCCCAGATAACTTGGTAAAAGGTGGGAATTATTGGAAAAGCTCTCCAGGAAAACAGGAATTCTCCTTCCTCTCCTGTTTTACACAAAGGGAACATTACCCAAAATGGGGGGAAAAAAAGCACATCCAAAATGATTAACAGCCCTCATTCCAAAGTCAGGAGATTCAAATCTATCCCAGGCCTCCAAGTTTTCTCTTTTCCCAACAAATTCATTGAGTCACAGGCAGCAAAACTCATTATTTTTACAAATTAAGGCTTTAAATAATCAGCACCAACCCACGCCGAGCTGTGCCATCACCTCCCGTGTGCTTGTGGCACAAGTGGTACTGGAATTATTGCCTCTCATTCCCAAATTTAATGGGAATCACTGCCCCTCATTCCCAGATTTAATGGGAATTATTGCCCCCTCATTCCCAAATGTAATGGGAATTATTGCCCCTCATTCCCGAATTTAATGGGAATTAATTACTGCCCCTCATTCTCAAATTTAATGGGAATTATTGCCCCCTCATTCCCAAATTTAATGGGAAGTATTGTCCTTCTCATATTTAATGGGAAGTATTGCCCCTCATTCCCAAATTTTGTGGGAATTATTGCCCCCTCATTCCCAAATTTACTGGGAATTATTGCCCCTCCTTCCCAGATTAAAGTAGAGGAATCCCAGCAAAGCCCCCATTTGCTTTTTCCAGTGGCTCTGGATTCCTGGAATGCCTCCCCCCAACCTCCCAGCTGGGCTCACAGGGGATCCAGGAATGCTGGAATTGCTTTTACTCACCTCATTTTCTTCTTCTCTATTGCAATCCAACCGGGGAAACATGGAAAAAAAACAGGAAAAGAAAGAGTGAGCACCAGGGAGGAACAAGAAATGCAACACTGGGGATTGGGATTGGGATGGATTTGGGACACGGAGGGAGGGGAACACCAACAGCACCCCAACACAGCTGGGAGGCTCCAAAATTCCCTGGAAAATCAAAATCCCCCATGGATTAGGGCAGAGCAAACCTTTTTGGAGAGAGCTGCTGGCTTGGTGGTGTCTCCAGTTATTCCAGGAATAAAACCCTCAAAAATGAAGTTGAAAAAGGTGGATTTGGGGTTTTTTTTCCATCTGAATATTTTCCTGAATGACTCCAAGTTTCTGCCTCTCGTTGACAGAAATTAAAGATATTAATGAAGTTCTGCCTGCTGTGTCTGCCCTGGCTATTTCCATAATTAATCCCTAATTTGGCAGCTTGATAATGAATTAATTAGGATCGTTCTCCACGGAATGTTGGCTTTTCCCTATTTTCCACTCTTCCCAAGTTCTCTGCTCCTATCCCACAGTGGAGTTGTTTCTCCTCAGGGAAGGAGGAACAGGAACACAACTCCCTCTCCTTGCTTTGCTCAATTCCTTGGAGAACATCAGGGAATTTCTTGGCCCTACCAAGAGATCCACAGCTCCTCCACGCCTCTGCCACGGATCCACCAGAGATCCCCAAATCCCTCCAGCATGGCTCAGAGCTGGGATTCTCCAACATTTTACCGCCTTTAACTCAGCGGTGCCAAAAAGATTTCCCTCAGAGAAGCTCCCAAAATTCCACCTCAAGGAGAAATATCCAATTCTGGAAGAAAAAATCCAAATTTTTGTTCCAGAGCACGGCGGTGATGGCACCAGAGCCAGCCAGGTCCCAGCTGGGAACTGGGAAAGAGCTGGGAAAGGGCTGGGAAAGGGCTGGGAAAGGGCTGGGAAAGGGCTGGGAAAGGGCTGGGAAAGGGCTGGGAAAGAGCTGGGAAAGAGCTGGGAAAGAGCTGGGAAGAATTTTCCCCTCAGGAATATTCTCCTGCCCCTCCAAAGGTTCCATTCCAATGGTTCCAGCTCATTCCAAGGTTATCAATAATTCCCAGGTGGGTTTGGTTCCATCAAGGAAAGCGCAGATGGGATTCAACGGATTGAATTCCACGGGAAGCCCCAGGAAATTCCAGGAATTCCAAATCCCCCAGAGCCAGGAGGTCTCCAGGAGCAGCACTGGCTGGAAGAAGCTCTCCATTTCAGGAGCACCAGGAGCAGTCTGGGATTCCAGGAAGCGTGGCGGGGTTTGGGTGGGGTCAACACTCCCCAAAATCCTT
Organism: Sitta carolinensis; assembly: GCA_032173965.1. Classification (NCBI taxonomy): domain Eukaryota; kingdom Metazoa; phylum Chordata; class Aves; order Passeriformes; family Sittidae; genus Sitta; species Sitta carolinensis. The sequence continues at coordinate 1,049,282 of CM063284.1, read as the reverse complement.
GGATTTGATGGCCAATCCTTGGATTTGATGGCCAATCCTTGGATTTCACGGCCAATCCTTGGATTTCATGGCAATCCTTGGATTTCATGGCCAATCCTTGGATTTCACGGCCAACCCTTGGATTTCATGGCCAATCCTTGGATTTCATGGCCAACCCTTGGATTTCATGGCCAACCCTTGGATTTCACGGCCAATCCTTGGATTTCACGGCCAATCCTTGGATTTGATGGCCAATCCTTGGATTTCATGGCCAATCCTTGGATTTCATGGCCAACCCTTGGATTTCATGGCCAATCCTTGGATTTCATGGCCAATCCTTGGATTTCATGGCCAATCCTTGGCTTTCCCGAGCCCAGGGATCCCGGAAGGTTCCCCAGAATTCCTAAGAAGATGCTGCAGAGGATGAGGAGCAGCATTTGGGAATCTGCGATTCCATCCATTAAAATTAAATTAAATTTTAAAATTATACAAAATGAAATAAAATAATAAATTAAAATTTTAAGAGATAATAAAATAAAATGAAATAAAATTTTGAAAATATAAAATAAAAATAAAATTTAAATTAAATTTTAAAATTATACAAAATGAAATAAAAAATTAAATTAAATTTTTAAAGAGCTAATAAAATAAAATGAAATAAAATTTTTAAAATATAAAATAAAAAATCAAATTAAATTTTAAAATTATATAAATAAAATAAAAAATAAATCTTTAGAGATAATAAAATAAAATTAAATAACATTTTTAAAATATAATATAAAATTATATTAAAATAAGATAAGATAAGATAAAATAAGATAAAATAAAAATATAAAATAAGAAAATAAAATTAAAATAAGATAAAACAAAAAATATTTTTAAAATTAAATTAAATTTAAAAATAAAAATTAAATTAAATTTAAAAGATTAACTAAAAAAAAAAATAAAATAAAAATTAAATTAAAATAAAATAAATTAAAATTAAAATTAAATTAAAATTAAATTAAAATTAAATAAAAGAAAATAAAAATAAAATAAAAATAAAATAAAATTAAAAAATAAAAATGAAATAAAAAATATAAAATTAAACAATAAAAATAAAAATAAAATAGAATAAATAAAATGAAAAAATAAAAATTAAATAAAAATTAAAAAATTAAACAATAAAAAATAAAAATAAAAAATAAAAAAGAAATAAAAAATTAAGCAATTAAAATTAAAAAATAAATAAAATAATATAAAATAAAATAAAAATGAAATTAAAAAATTAAACAATTAATAAAATAAAATAAATAATATAAAATAAAATAAAACAAAATAAAATTAAATTAAATTAAAAAAAAAATTTAAAAATTAAAAAAATAAAATAATATCAAATCAAATCAAATCAAATAAAAATAAAATAAAAATAAAAATAAAATAAAATAAAATAAAAATAAAATAAAATAAAATAAAATAAAATAAAATAAAATAAAATTATATAAAATAAAAATAAAATAAAAATAAAAATAAAAAAAATAAAATAAAATAAAATAAAATAAAATAAAATAAAAATAAAATAAAATAAAATAAATAAAATTATATAAAATAAAAATAAAATAAAAATAAAATAAAATAAAATAAAATAAAATAAAATAAAATAAAATAATATAAAATAAAAATAAAATAAAAATAAAAATAAAAAAAATAAAAAAATAAATAAAATAAAATAAAATAAAATAAAATAAAATAAAATAAAAATAAAATAAAATAAAATAAAATAAAACAAAATAAAAAGTGCTGCCCTTCCTAAAAGCAGGGCTACAGATGCCATTGCCCTCCCAGGCTCCTGCTCTTCCCCAATCCCGTGCCCCGAGCCGGGCTCAGCCCAACCCGAAAGGAACACCCTGAGGAGTCAGGAACAACCTGAGAAACCCCAAATCAACCACAGAAGCCCAAAATAACCCCATCCCCCAGGAAGCTTCACCCCTTGGATGTGCTCCCAGCAGCTGGATGAGGGCACTTCGGTAAAAAATCAAAAATTAGACTCCAATTCAGTACCAGGAGAAGGATTCTTTAAGGCTACAGAACCACATTTCTATCAGAATTCCTTACCTGGCTCACATTCCCATCAAATTCTTTGATATGGACCCACACTTCAACCAAAATTATTGATTTGAGGCCACAATTTATCCAAAATTCCTCACATTGAGCCACATTTTATCTAAAATTCCTCACATGGAGCCATATTTTATCCAAAATTCCACACATGAAGCCACATTTTATCCAAAATCCCTCACATAAAACCACATTTTATCCAAAATTCCTCACAGTGAGCCATATTTTATCTAAAATTCCTTACTTAAAGCCACATTTTATCCACAATTCCTCACATGAAGTCATATTTTATCCAAAATTCCTTAAATAAAGCCATATTTTATCCAAAATTCCCTACATGAAGCCACATTTTATCCAAAATTCCTCACCTGGAGTCACATTTTATCCAAAATCCCTCACATAAAACCACATTTTATCCAAAATTCCTCACCTGGAGCCACATTTTATCCAAAATTCCTCACATGAAGTCACATTTTATCCAAAATCCCTCACATAAAACCACATTTTATCCAAAAATTCCTTACAGAGAGCCATATTTTATCTAAAATTCCTTACTTAAAGGCACATTTTATCCAAAATTCCTCACCTGGAGCCACATTTTATCCAAAATTCCTCACCTGGAGTCACATTTTATCCGAATTTTTAATATTTAAACTTTATCAGCTCCTCTCCTGATGGAAACATCCCAATTTTGTCACGGGAAGGGTGATTAAAAAGTAAAATTTTATTTTTAATTCCAGGGTTCAGCAGCTCCAGCATTTCCTGGGGGCTTCAACACAGGTTGAGCTGATGATTTTTCCCTTTTTTTAAGTGCAACCCACACAATAATTGGAATTTTATCCTGGTTTTCCTCATGCAAAAGGAGCCAAAAATGCCCACAGGCTTTTAAAATCTAAAAGGCAAAACTTTAGGAGTCTTATCTCCCCTAAATCCCGATTTTTTTTCTTTTCTTCCCTTTAAAAGAGGCAAATCTGGAAGCCTGGGGCTTTTCTTATCTCAGCATCAGCAGCCCCAGAGCCATTCCCAGCAGGAATTCAGCTCAGGAATTCACAAGGCTCCATCTGAAAATCACTTCCAAAGAAAAGGGAGCAAATGGGAAAAGCTCAGCTCAGGAAATTGGGATTTAACTCGTTTTGTTTAGGCTGGGCGAGCCCAAACTATCCTGGAATTCCAGGGATTCTCACCCTGCAAACCTTGGAATTTCCAGCAGGATGCCAAAGGGAATTATCCATGTGGGTTTTCCCATTTTTTTTCCCCCGGTTGTTGATCCATGGCTTTCTGCAATTCCCTGGGAGTTGAGGAGGAAATTCCCTCTCTGCTGCTCTCATTTAGAGAATCCAGAATTCCAGGATGGAAGGGGGAAGCTCATGGACATTTCCAGGGATGGAATATCCACAATTTCTCTGGGAAAAATGCCTTGCTAACCTCACAACCAGGAATTCCTTTCACATATCCCAAATTTCCCCTCGATTTCCATCCCCCAGACTGAAGGATTTGAATCCTGAATTTCCACCAGCTCATGGACATTTCCAGGGATGGAATATCCACAATTTCTCTGGAAAAATGCCTTGCTAACCTCACAACCAGGAATTCCTTCCACATATCCCAAATTTCCCCTCAATTTCCATCCCCCAGACTGAAGGATTTGAATCCCTAACATGGGATAAAAAACAAGAGTGCAGCTGGCTCTGGGTTTCATGGAATATTAATGGAATGTTGGGAGGAATTCCTGGAAAAGAGGTGGGAAGGTAACAGGCAATCCTGCTCCTTCCCAAAAAAAAAAACAAACAAAAAAAAAAAAACCAAAAATAAACCAAAACACGGAGAGTGGAAAAGAAAAATCACTCACTCATGTGAGGAGGGAAAATCCCTGGAAAATTGAAGCAGGATGTGGAATCCAAGCCGAGCTCCTTGGAAAATGAGGTCAAGGTACCTGTGCTGCAGCACATCCCTAAATCCAGCTCTGCTGCTTCCCAAAATCTCCCTTTCCTGGTTTAACCAACATTCCCACTGAGGGTCTGGAGCTGGGAGTTTGGGAAGAGAGCAGGGAGGGGTGGATATTCCAGGGAAAAAGAGGAGATAATAAATATATGGAAAATACGGATTTATCCTTTCATTTATAAAAACGAGCAGGAGCTGAGGGACTACATTTATGGATTATTCCATCATTTATCTGCTGTAATTCCAGGATTTTTGAGAAGTCACCATGTGCTCCAGGAAAAAAATATCCAGTTTCTCTGCTCCTTCCCCCAAGTGCCTGAGAATTCCCAGACTCTCCCCAAATCCTGCTTTTCCCCTTCTGCTCACCTAAGGAAGAAATTCCAGCTGAAATTCCTGGAATCAGGAACAGCCAAGCAGCTCCCGTGGGAGATGGGAAAGGGATGAGGAGGCACTAAAAGGGTGAGGATGGCACTCAAAATAGAGGCACAAATCCCACTGGAATGCAAAGCTCTTGGAAAAACCTCCCCCTCCTCCTCCTCCTGCAGGAGCAGAGCAGGAGATTCCAGCAGCACCTTCCCAGAAATCACCCAGCCATGGGATCATTCCCCAGGAAATCCCAAATCCCTCCTTGGGCACCCAGGAAAAACCCCAAAGGGAAAAAAGAATTGGAATTGTATAATCCCAATGAAATCCCAAAATCCAGGCACATCCCTGGGTCCATGTAGGACTAAAAATATAAAGAAATATTTAAATCACAGAATTTAAATCACAAATTTAAATTTCCTGGGATCATTTCCTGCCTCAAATCCTTCCTTGGACACCCAGGAAAAATCCCACAAGGAGAAGGGAATTGGAATTGCATTTTCCCAATGAAATCCCAAAATCCAGGCACATCCCTGAGTCCCTGCAGGACTAAAAATATAAATAAATATTTAAATCACATTTCCAGGAAATCCCAAATCCCTCCTTGGGCACCCAGGAAAAATCCCACAAGGAGAAGGGAATTGGAATTCTATAATCCCAATGAAATCCCTAAATCCAGGCACATCCCTGAGTCCCTGCAGGACCAAAACAATAAATAAATATTTAAATATTTTTCCCAGGAAATCCCAAATCCCTCCTTGGGCACCCAGGGAAATCCCAGAGGGAGAAGGGAATTGGAATTGTATTTTCCCAATTCAATCCCTAAATCCAGGCACATCCCTGAGTCCCTGCAGGGTGGATTCCCATGGATCTCTCCCTGTGGAATACCAAGGGAGGGAACTGCCCCCAAAAAAACCCCAAAATCCAAATTAAACCCAGAAAAGCCCAAATCCACTTTAAATCCAAAATTGCATGGAAACCTTGGATTTGATGTGGGGCATTCCTGGGAATCATTTCACACTGGGTTTTCCACCCTTATTCACAATTCCTGATTTAAATTCCAACTGTGCCAAAGCCAAAGTCAGGTCAGGTTTAAAGCTCAGGCTCAATTCCACCACCAAAATATTTCCCCTTCCAGCACAAAGCCACTTCCAGGAGGGAAAAATGCAGGAATTAGTGGGAAGAGCAGGAGAAAAAAAAACCCGATTTTTATCATTTTGCTCAAATCCCAAAATTATCTGTGCCCAGAGGAAATTCCTCTGGTTAAGTTGCTTTAAGCTCAATTTAAATTCCTCAATTTAAATTAAAATAGGTTTGAGCAGGAAAAGGATTTCGGGAGGAAGTCCTGGAACCTGAAAACTTGAGGAATTTGGGAATTTTAAAATAATTAAAATAAATATAAAGATATCCCTGGAATCTGCAAACTTGAGGAGTTTGGGAATTTTAAATAATAAAATAAATATAAAGATATCCCTGGAATCTGCAAACTTGAGGAGTTTGGGAATTTTAAATAATAAAATAAATATAAAGATATCCCTGGAATCTGCAAACTTGAGGAGTTTGGGAATTTTAAAACAATAAAATAAATATAACAAATACAACAAAAATATAATATAAACATATAAATATAACATCGAAAAATAGAATAAAAATTAAAATAATCAGAAAAATCTCAGTTTACTTACAATTGCTGCTACCAGGGCCTGAGACAGGGATTCATTCCCAAGGATTTGGATTCATTCCCAAGGATTGGGGTTCACTCCCAAGGATTGGGGTTCACTACCAAAGATGGGAATTCATTCCCAAGGATTGGGGATTCATTCCCAAGGATTGGGATTCATTCCCAAGGATGGGGGATTCATTCCCAAGGATGGGGGATTCATTCCCAAGGATTGGGGTTCACTACCAAAGATGGGAATTCATTCCCAAGGATTGGGATTCATTCCCAAAGATGGGGAATCATTCCCAGCACCTGGAAGTGCTGAGGCTCCACCCGAGCAGAGCAAAAAATTTGGGATTTGTGCTAAAAAAATCCGGGGAAAATCTCCTGGGAGCAGCAAAGCAACGTCCGTGCCTCAGAGGGGGAGGATTTGGGAATGGCCCCCAGGATCCAGCACTCGCTGTTTTCCCAAAAAAGCCGGAATTCCCGGCCCTCCATCAGCTCCCTGGCCTACCAGGAGCCCCGTGCCCGGGGATTTTCCTGAATGGGGCAGCGAATTCCCAGCGGGATCTCCTGGAGGCTGAATGACCTCACCCCCCAGGCACTGCACGGCACCTTTGTCTCCCAAAAAAAAACAAAAAAAAAGCCTGGAAAACAAGGAATTCTCTCTTTGGGACACAGCTGGATCCTCGGTCTGAACAGCTCCCAAAAAATCATCCTGTTCCCTGCATCCCAAAATTCACACTGCAGCAAAACCAAGGAACTTCAGGGTCACCACTCCTAATTCCACAGGTTGCAACAGGAAATATTCCCAAAATTCCACAGATGCAAGCACCCCAAATATCCCAGCTCATCCCAAATTTAACAGGGAGCCATTCCCAGTCAGGAGGTGATGCTAAAATCCCATTCCAAAGGGGAGCAGCTGCAACCTGCAATCCCAAAAATATAAAACAGGAGCTGCTGAGCTCAGTCACTCCTTGGACAGAAATAAAGAGAAATAAAAAGAAAAAGTGGAAATAAAAAATTAGAAATAAAAGAAAAAAAAGAATAAAAGAAATAAAATGAAATAATAAAGAATAATAGAAATAAGAAAAAATAAATAAAAGAAATAAGGAAAATGAAGAAATAATTAGAAATAAAAGAAAAAATAGAAATAGAAATAAAAAAAAATAAAATGAAAAAATGGAAATAATTAGAAATAAAAAAAACAGAAATAAAATAAATAGAAATAAATAGAAATAAATAGAAATAAATAGAAATAAATAGAAATAAATAGAAACAAAAAGAAAAAATGGAAATAATTAGAAATAAAAGAAAATATAGAAATAGAAATAAAAAGAAGTAAATAATCAGAAATAAAAGAAAAAATGGAAGTAATAGAAATAAAAGAAAAAAAAAGGAAATAAATAATTAGAAATAAAAATAAAAGTAAATAAAAAAAAAGAAAAAAAAAACAATAGAAATAAAAAGAAATAAATAGAAACAATAGAAATGAACAGAAATAAAAAGAAAAAAATAAAAATGAATAGAAATAAAAAGAAAAAATAAATAGAAGTAAATAGAAGTAAACAGAAGTAAATAGAAGTAAAAATAAATAAATAGAAATAAAAAGAAATAAATAGAAATAAAAAGAAATAAATAGGAAAAAAATAGAAAAAAAATAGAAAAAAATAGAAAAAAAAGGGAAAAAAAAAAAAAGAAATAAATAGAAATAAATAAAAATTCTCCAAGGATTTCTCTCTTACCTAGTTACAGCTGAAGTTTAATGTCCTGGGATTTTGCCCAGCAGGAGCAGGGACACCTTGGGAATTGCTCTCAATCCCACAGGAGAGACTAAATCCCTTTCATGCTCCTTGACACCAGAAATGTGCCAGAAAATCCCAAACTGGGAATGGGTTGTGAACACCAAGCACCAGGCTCTGGAGTTTTTTTCCTGGTGGATTTCCATGCTGTAAAAAAAAGCTGGGAATTCAGATTGTTCCCTGTTACCCGGGAATGACACACTGTGGATTTGCAGCTGGAAAACTTCCACTGGTGCACTGCAAACAGGAAGGGAATAATGGAATTACACAAAGATGAGGGGAAGCTGCAAAATCTGGAGCAATCCAGAGGGAATCCACAGGAAATGGGGGCTCCACGAGGATCCAGCCCCTTCCTCACATCAATATTTTGGGATCCAATTTTGATTCCTGGCTCATATTCTCCTGAATTTTAGGTCCAGCTCCACGGCATTCCCAGGGATTGCAGCCTCTGGGGTGGAGCCCAAAAAGCTGAAGCTCACAGGAGAGGTGCAGCTGCAGGGATGGAGCACTTTTAGGGAAGTTTGCCTCCCAAAAATGGAGGAAAAGTCAGGGGAAAAAAAATCAAGGAAAAAGAAAGTAACCTGTTCTACCACACTCCATCAACCAGAGCCACATTTGGATATCCTCAAGGCTTTTCCTCAAGGACTTCTAAAATTCTGGAAGGAAAAATGCCCATTAAAAACAGGTGCTTATAAATCCTCTCTTCCCTTCTAAATATCCTATTGAAAATTCCATCGGCAGGTCTGGGAATGAGAAGCTCCAGCTGCCCCACTGCTGGACATGTCCCAGGCCAGGATCCCAAATTCCCCATTCAGGCTCCCAAAGCCAAAGACATAAAGTGAATTTCCCTTAAATAACCCAACTTTCCAGACACACTAAAGCTGGGAAAGCCATGGATACGCTCAGGAGGTGAGAGCCAAGTTTCCCCCTTCCCTCTTCCCAGCCCTCAGCCCCTGGGACCATCATTAATGTCCTTAATAAAGGGGAGGAGCATGCCAAAGGAAATGCAGGTGGAAAACTCAGCCTTTCCCTCCCCTCAGCATCTCCCAGGTGGATTGGAAGCTCTCCAGGATCCAAATGTGGGTGTTTAACCACAGCACATCTGCCAGGAGCTCGTGCCGAGGGAAGCAACCTTATGGATGGCTTTCCTTAGGGAAAGGCAGAGAAGGGAATCCAGATTCCCAGGAAAAAAAACATCCAGTCCCAAAGTGACACCAGCAGGGAACAGCCTGGGAGACTCCACAGCTCCAATGAACAGCAAAAAAAAAAAAAAAAAAAAAATCCTTGGAACAGCCACAACCAAAAACCTGGAGCTCCATCCAGACTGTCTGAATCCATATCAGGTCACATTAACAAAACCAACGGGATTTCCACACTCTGATCCTAAATCCCGACCCAAACCCCCCAGCAGGCCCCACCAGGATGGCTGGAAAAGCATTTTCCCCCAAAAGGGAGCTGGATTCCTGCCAGGGAGGGCTCCAGGAGCAGAGGGATAGATGCAGGTTCCATAATGACAGAAGGAAATAAATCCTGGGAGTTTCAAGTCCGTCCTGTCACGGAGGGGTCGCTGGTCCAAGAGGTTCCTGCACCCTCAGGATGGGAATGATGTGGGAATCTTCTTCCAGGAAACAACAGCACCAAGAGATGCCCAGCAGGACACAAACATCCATCCATGTCCATCAGGAGCAGCTTGTGCAGAGAAGCCATGGATCCCTGGCAGTGTCCCAGGGCAGGCTGGACACTGGGCTTGGAGCAGCCTGGGATGGTGGGAGGTGTCCCTGCCCACGGATGAGCTTTGAGGTCCCTGCCAACCCAAACCAGTCTGGGATTCCAAGCAGCTCCATGGAGAAGCTCCAGTGTGGGATGTGGTGGCAGCTCCGAGCTCTGGGAATTGGGTTGGCTCAAATTTAAGCATCCAAAGAGACAAGGAGCCCTGGTTCTGCTGGATACTGTAGTCCCCAGGAATCCAAGAGTGAGCCACGAGGAAAAAGCGAGCCAGAGTTCCTTTCCCCCAGGAAAATTCCAGTAAAAGCCATGGGCACGGACGGGTCATCGCTCAGCTCCCAGCTCAGCATCCACCTTCTCCAGCTCAGCAGCATCCCTGGAATTGTCCCAGGCCAGGCTGGACAGGGCTTGGAGCACCCTGGGACAGTGGGAGGTGGAATGGGATGATCCTTAGGGCCCCTTCCCACCCAAACCATCCAGTTAATTCCCAGGAAAAGTAAGGCTCAGCAAGAATCCTGACGCTGAGGATTCCTTCCGATTCACCAGGCTCTGACCAACCCTCTCCAAGCAGCACAATCCCAACGTTCCCAGCTACAAAAGCAACTCATCCCAAAAATCCAACCCTGCACATCCCTGCTCATCCCACCCCGCGGCGGGTACGGAACAGGGGGAAGCCACAAACACCCCCCAAGCAGCACGGTCGGGTTTGGATCCCACTCTTCCCAAACAGCCAAGAGACCCTCAGACATTCCCAAGAACCTTTAGCCAATTATCCCAAACACTCCTTTCCTCCAGGTAAAAGTCCTGGGCTGGGAAAAGCACATCCAAATTAAGGCACGCCGCTAACGAACGCGACTCGGACGGGACGCCAGGACTCGAGGTGGGGATGGGGAAACAACAACCCCAAAACACCAGGACACCTCCCAAAAACTTTCTGGGTGCCATCACGGAACACCCACCCCAGGGAAACCCCAAAATCAGGCCAATCAATCCATAATTCCATTAAAAAGTCGTCAGAGGAGCCGCCCCGGCTCCTTTCAACAGCCCAGGTTGGCGCCGCTGGACATTTTTAGCGACGTGAGACAACCTGGACATTTTTGGACAGCAAATTCCAAATGCCAGACAAATCCTGGGCGCCTCCACGCACCCCAAACGACTAAAGTGAAACACCAGAATTAGCCTAAAAGTTTTGGGATGAACAAGAGAGTCCTTTGGACCCAGAGGGTCTCCCGTGAAGGGATCATCCCACAGGGGTTAAGCTGAAGGAAAGCAGGATTTACTCCCAGCCCGGGAGCCACGTCTGGAAAAACACAACCTGGATTCCAAATGAAATCCTCCATTCCTCACTAATTTTAGAAGGAAAACCGGCACCGTTTCAGCTGCAACGAGGGAAAGCTGTTCCTCAGCTGCTCCAGGTGGGCACAGGCAGAACTCTCTCAAAAAAGGTTTGCTCTGTTGTCCCTGCTCAAAAAAAACACCATTTTTAGCTTTGCCTCCAATCCGGCCATCGCTCGGGGGGGCTGCTCCACGCCAGATGTCTGCTCCTTCCACCCCAGAGCTGGCAAAGTTTATGGAGCCCCTGAATCCTTCGCCAAGGAAGTCTACAAATGTAAAAATAGCGTTGAGAACCAGAGGGAAATGGGTGGGGGGGGGAGAAACCCAGCAGGGACGGAGTGACTTCTCAGGAGAGGCTTGATAAAGCCGGAGGCCCTGGCGGGATCAAGTGGGTGGCTTGGTGAAATTCCCCATCCAGAGGAGAACCAGAGTTCCCGGCCATTAAGCTGCTCCCCCTTCCCCGGCTCCTTCCTCCTGGCAGAAAATGGGGTCAGGGCAGGGGCCACCCGGGGGGGGGGGGGGGGGGAAGAATTCCAGGGGTAAAAAGCAAGACGAGGCTCGGTAACTAGGAAAAACAGCATTAACGATAATAATAATAATAAAGAAGGTACTGAAAAATGGCCCCGCGGGGAGGCCGGGACACGTCCGCACGCTCCGCCCGGCTCCCCCCGCTCAGGGACGGGACAGGGAAAGGGACACGAGCAGGGGCAGGGGGGACAGAGCCCCCGAGCCCACCCGCCAGCTCCGGCGCGGCCGCTGCCGCCGCTGCCGCCGCCCGCCCCGCGCTCCCGGCCCGCCCGCCCCGCGCCCGCCCCGGCCGCGGCCATCACGCAAGGCCGGGGATGCGCGGCCTACCCCGGACCGGCGGGAGGACGGCGGGAAAGGGAAGGGCGGCGGGACAAGGGGCAGCGAAAGCCAAGGGGGCAAAGGAAGGGGAACGGGAAGAGGGAACGGGAAGGGGAAAGGGCAGCGGCCCGGCTGCCGGCGGCCGCGCGGTGCCGGCGGGCCCGAGGCCGCGGAGGGGCCCGCGCTTACTCCGGCGTGGGGTGCTCCGGGTCGTAGAAATCCCCCATGGTGGGTGGGCGGGCGCGGGGCTCCGCAAGTGCCCCCTGGCCGGGGAGGCCCCGCTCGCCCCGTCGGGGCTCCTCACATGGTCCGGCGGGGCCCCCCCGCCACCCGCGCCCAGCCCGGCCCGGCCCCGCCGCGATCCGCCCCGGCCCGCGGCTCCTCCTCCCGCGGCACCGCGCAGCGCCGGGAGCCCTCCGGGAGCGGCGGCCGAGCGCCGGCACACGGCGGCATCGGGCCCGCGGGCTCGCCGCGATCCGCCGCGGCCCCGCCGGGAATTCGCCCGGCGACGCGGCGGGATAGCCCTCCTCCCCCCCCCGAGATCGCCGAGGCCGCACAGCGGGCACCGGGAGCACGCCGGAATCTCACCGGGATCAGCGGCGGCACCGCCGCCGGGACTTTGTTGGGATCGTAACGGGGATCGGCAGAATCAGGGTGTCACTGGGATCCCCTCCGGGATCCGGGAAGGGGTCGGTGGGGCACCCCGGGAGAAGTCGCGGGACGGTCGGGATCTGCTCCAGGTCAGCCCTGCACTGCCGGATCTGCTCCAGGTCAGCCCTGCCTGCCAGGACCTGCTCCAGGTCAGCCCTGCACTGCCAGGATCTCCTCCAGGTCATCCCTGCTCCGACCAGGACCTGCTCCAGGTCAGCCCTGCACTGCCAGGATCTCCTCAGGTCATCCCTGCTCGCCAGGACCTGCTCCAGGTCAGCCCTGCACTGCCAGGACCTGCTCCAGGTCATCCCTGCTCCGCCAGGACCTGCTCCAGGTCAGCCCTGCTCTGCCAGGATCTGCTCCAAGTCACCTCTGCCCTGCCAGGATCTCCTCCAGGTCAGCCCTGCTCGACCAGGACCTACTCCAGGTCAGCCCTGCTCGACCAGGACCTGCTCCAGGTCAGCCCTGTACTGCCAGGATCTGCTCCAGGTCAGCCCTGTACTGCCAGGATCTGCTCCAGGTCATCCCTGCACTGCCAGGACCTGCTCCAGGTCATCCCTGCCCTGCCAGGATCTGCTCCAGGTCAGCCCTGCTACTGCCAGGACCTGCTCCAGGTCAGCCCTGCTCTGCCAGGACCTGCTCCAGGTCAGCCCTGCTCGACCAGGACCTGCTCCAGGTCAGCCCTGCTCTGCCAGGATCTGCTCCAGGTCATCCCTGCTCTGCCAGGACCTGCTCCAGGTCAGCCCTGCTCTGCCAGGATCTGCTCAGGATCATGCCTGAGTCACTGCCAGGATCATCAGGATCAGCCATGGGATCACTAAAATCACCCCAGGATCACCAGGACTGTGCCAGGCTCACCCCTGGGATCACCAGGGCCACACCAGGTTCAGCCACGCTATTCCTGGGATCTCAGTGGGATTCCCCTGGGGCCACCCTGCAGGATCTCCTTGGGATCACCCCTGGGATCCTCAGGATCTCCCCTGGAGTCGATGGGAGATCACCGGGCCACATCCAGATGAGCTGCAGGACTGCCAGGATCACCAGGGCTCCACCTGGATCCCTTTGGGACGGGCAGAATCTTACTGGGATCGCTCAGCATCACCCTGGGATCACCCCCAGGAGCACAGCAGGATCAGCAGCACCCCGGGATCACCCCTTGGCACCAGATCCCCGGGGCTGTGCCAGGCCCCATTTGCCCTAAAAATCACTAAACTCCCTTTTTTTTCCTTTCACAGGTCATTTCCCATCTTCCCAGTCCCTGGGAGAGCTCCATGGAATGGTGCTGGAGCACTTCAGGAGAGCCAGCTGCTTTTGGGATGTCTGTTCACGTGGAACCCTTCAAATCACATTTACAGCTTCCAATATTGAGATTTTTGGGATTTTCCCAGATTTGGGAGCATGGTGTGGGCAGGAGGGACCCACAGGGATGAGGTGGGATGAGGAAGGCTGGATATAGGGAAGGACAAAGGAAGATTTAGTTCCAGTTGTGTGGAAGTGTTTTCTTGGGAAATCCAGCCTGGCCTGAATTCCCAACAGCTTTTGGACCCTCTGGAATTGGATCATTACAAGGAAAAGGTGATTTCTGGAATGTTCTCCAGTGCCCTTCCAGGGGGCAGGTACTGTTTTGGGGACAGAAACAAGCTCCAACAAATTCAAGCAAACTGAGCACCGTGGATCCCTTCACTTTCCCAGCTTTCCATGGAAAATCTGGGATGCCTGGAGCGGGGATGCTCCCGCCATGGCTGGTGCTGGTTTTGGCAGCGGGATGTTCCCGACAGCCCTGGGGTGTTGACTTTGGGATGACTTTGGGACTGCCCAAGTCATTTTGAGGGAGCTGGAGGGGCTCATCCTGGGGAACAGGAGGCTCAGGGGGCACCTGCTGGGTCACTGGAAGAAGGTTGGAGCCAGGAGGGGTCAGGAAAAGAGGGAACGGCCTCAAGGCTGTTCAGGTGGGATATTGGGAATATTCCTCCTGGGAAGGGCTCTCCAGCCCTGGCCCAGCTGCCCGGGGCAGAGGTGGAGTCCTCGTCCCTGGAGGGATGTGGCACTTGGGACATGGTCAGGGTTGGTCTTGGCAGTGCTGAGGAATGGCTGGACTTGATCTTGGAGGGCTTTTCCAACCAAACCCATTCCGTGATTCCCCAGAAATGAATCTTTGTTTCATTCCTTTCTCCAGGCACATCCAACAGGCCGAGCCATGACTTTTTGCTCCAATGGGAACAAGTCCAGGAGAGCTGCAGCTCCAGCACCAGGAAAGAGGAAGCAGGAGCAGTCTGGGTTATCCACAGCAACCTCTGTGCCATGACCCTGCCTTTGCCAGAGGCTCAGGAAAACAAAGTGGGGCTGTTGGAACTGCCTGGCTCGGGTCCTGTCCAAACAGCGGGATCGATTCCCAGGAAAACTCCCTGCCTGCCCAAAGGTTGGGTGGTTCTCTTTTCCTGCTGTTTATTTTTATAAACCGATGGTGGACACGGGCAGGAGGCACTTCCTGAGGTGGCATTCCTTCGGGAATGCTGGGATCCAGGCTATGTGATGGGCAGGAAGGACAGGGCTTTCTTCTTCCCAGCAGCCGCCTGCAGCCCCGGTTTCCTGCGCATTTTCCGCAGGGCATCCATGGTCCTGGTGAAGGCTTGCTGGGAACAGGGAACACAAAGGGATCACTGAGCTCAGCTCGGCTCTCAGAGCACACTTCTCACCTGTCAAAGTTTTCTTCCTGAAAAATAAAACCAAATTCCTTTCCCAACTTTTCAAGCAGTGCTGGAAAAAGCTGGGAAAATCCCAATCACAGCAGCATTGCTCTGCTGATAGCAGATCCCAGCAGGCTCCAGGGAGGGGACAGGAATCCTAGGAAGTGCTCCAGAGCACTGAAAAGCTGCTTTTGAGATGTTTTTGTGGAATCCCAGAATGGGATTTCAATTGGAAAGGACCTTAAGGATTATCCCAGTCCACCCTACCGTGGGCAGGGACACCTCCCACTATCCCAGGGTGTTCCAAGCCCTGTCCAGCCTGGCCTGGGACAATTCCAGGGATCCAGGGGCAGCTCGGGAATTCCAGCCCAGCCCCTCCCCACCCTCCCAGCCAGGAATTCCTTCCCAATATCCCATCTCTCTCTGCCCTCTCCCACAGCCATTCCCTGTGTCCTGCCCCTCCATCCCTTCTCCCTCTCCGGCTCTTTAGGGCCTGAGCTCTCTCTGGCTGAACATTCCCAGCTCTCTCTGGCTGAATTTCTTCTGGCCAGGTTGGACATTAGGGCTTGGAGCACCCTGGGATAATGGGAGGTGTTCCTGCTGGATCATCCTGAAGGTCCCATCCATCCCAGTCCATTCTGGGATCCTCCCTGGGTCCAGCTGGGGTTACCTTTTGATCCATCATCATCCTGGCCCTGTAGAAGGACACGGAGCCCGGGCACTCCGGCAGCGCCGTCTCCTGCATCCACTCAAACTTGTCCTGCTCATCTTCATCCTGCCAGGGAAAAGCATTCCCCTTTCCACGTGCAAAACACACCCCTGGAGACCTGGGACAACGATCCTGTTTGCTGCACCAAACACCAGCTCAGCCAGAAAAACCCTGGAAGTGAGAGGTTCTCCTTTCCACACCTTGGAGGAGCAGCTTTGGGTAAAAACCTGCAAGAGTTGGGAGTTTCCCACAGGAAAAATGAACATTCCGAGCTCTCTCAGCCTGGCTCCAGAGGGGCTCCAGCCCTGGGGCAGCTCCAGGGGCTGCTCTGGGCTCTGCAGCAGCTCCAGCTCCTGGTGCTGTTGGATCCAGGGCTGGGGCAGCTCTGCAGGGGGGGAATCGCCTCGGAGGGGCAGAATTCTGGTCACGCTTTTTTAGATGGAATAATTCTGGGAAACAGGGAGTTGAACAGAAATGTGATTTTCAGGATGACAAAAGAGACTGGTACTGACCAGTGCCACAAGAGTTTGGCTGCAAACCTGGGATCCCACAGGCTCACAAACATCCCAAAGTGCCAAACTGGGCACTTTGCCCAGTTCCTGATATTCCACAGATGCCCAGGTGCCTCCGTCACTGTCCTGATTTAGCCTCTAAACAGTGAAGGGAATGTGACAGCAGGATGTGGCTCCAGATATTCCCTCTGTGCCTCACTCCTTCTCCTCCTTCTCCCTTTTCTCCACCTCCTCCTCCTCCTCCCACAGGCTCCCTCATTCCCTCACCACCCCACACGTGGCTCCCGAGGATAATCAGAACTCTGGGATAACTCACCAGGCACATGACTCTGTTTACAGGAATCATTCCTGCTCTGATGTTCCCACGAGGCTCCGGGAGCTTCCCTCACATGTTCAGGGATAAGGAAGCACTGGTTGTACCAGATCTCAAACTCTGTGAAGCAAAGAGGGGCAATTAATGGCTGTAATTAAGGACCCAAAAGACAGCATGGATTGGTTCTCCCTCTGGATCAGGTGGGATCTCTGTGCTCCTAAACCCTCAGACAGGAGCTCAGAACTCCAGGATCTGGAGTTTAAACGATTGGAAAAGTGAATTTAAGGAGGCTGCTGGCTGTGCTGAGGTGGCCAGGAGGTGGTGGCCAGCTCTGGGGACAGTCCCCTGGCCATGAGAAGGCCCCAGCTCCTGCAGCCCCCAAAATCCCTTTGGAATGGGCAGCACGGCTGGGGCTCGGATTTCAATCCCACACACTTCAAGCACAGCCATTTGCCATCCCATAATAGGCAGTGAGAGCATACAGCAGGTGGGAATTCTGTCCTTATGAATCCTGGGCATTTCCCAGGCATTCCACTCCTGATCCAAGTGATGTTTGAACCAACAGCAAACATCTGGAGCACCCAAAGATGCCAGACCCGGCTCCAGCGGGAAGCAGGGCTGTGCTTGGGTCCTGTTATCCCTGGAATGATGGGAATGGTTATCCCATTTCTTACAGTGTGGGATGCTCTGATGGATCCAAGCTGTCCCCTGGCAAATGCTGCCATATGCACAACACCCAAATGTGTGGGACTCTGGAATTCCTACTGGCTTTCCTTAGAGGGGCAAATCCAGGGATACAGCAGGGGCGGTTTGAATTCACGGATTTCAAGGTGGAGCCCACCAGGAATTTGTAGGGATTTCCCAGGCAGAGCTGTGGCCAAGCTCCTTTTTCCTGAGAAGGCTGCAATTCTGGAACCTGGAAATCACATAGGGACAGAGGAAATACTGGGAATCCAGAGGCAAAGCCTTATCCCAGGGTAATTCCTTAACCACCAACTCTATTAAATAAAATCAAGGATGAGATCTGAGGTGAGCAGTGTGCAATTCCTTGTGGGAGGCTTTTTCCCAGTGTAGGGGTGGGACCAAGGAGTAGAGGGTCATTATCTGGGAGAGAGGATCTGCAGCAATTCAAGGTTAGGTCAGAAAATCCCACCTGATTATGGATAAAATCCAGCCTGGAAGGCAACAGGAAAGAAAACAGAGAATGGTGATTTGGCAGAGGGCTGGAGGGACAGGACACAGGGAATGGCTTCCACTGCCAGAGGGCAGGGCTGGATGGGATATTGGGATGGAATTCCTGGCTGGCAGGGTGGGGAGGCCCTGGGCTGGAATTCCCAGAGCAGCTGTGGATCCCTGGCAGTGCCCAAGGCCAGGCTGGACATTGGGAGCACCCGGGGATGACAGAATTGGAACTGGCTAAGCTTGAGGATCCCTTCCAACCCAAGCCACTCTGGGATTCCATGATGCTTGTGAGTGCTGCAGCCTGGGTTGATCCCAGCTGAGCTGGAGGCTGCTCTGTACCTGAGATGAGCCTTTTCCTGCACTTATCCACCAGCTCCTGGCAGTACTGGATCTCTGCCTTCAGGTCCTGCAGCTCAGTAAAGCCAGTCCTGTGCTCCTCCTTCAGCTCCTTCAGCTTCAGGATGAGGGAAAACTCCTTCTCATCGATGATCACCTGCCCTCTCTCATCTGTGCATTCCCCTGGAGAGGGAGAGAAGGAAGGGAAGGTTCTGGTGAGGGTGGAGAGCAGGGACAGGGCTCTGCAGAGGTGACACCTGATGGAGGGCCTGACTTGGCTCCCAGGGGGAAAAAAATCCCTGGGATTGTTTAGATGGGATAGTGGGAAGGAATTCCTGGCTGGGAGGGTGCCCAGAGAAGCTGGGGGTGTTCCCTGGGTCCCATCATCATGGGATGGTTTTAGTTGGACCATCAAACCCATCCCATTCCACCCCTGCCATGGCAGGGACACCTTCCACTATCCCAGGCTGCTCCAAGGATAATGGGAATTCTGGAAGTAAATCTCTGGATGTCCTGAGTAAAATCAAGCCTTTTAGACACTATGACAGAAATGGAAGTCAGATGCATCCCAGGCCAGGTTGAATTTGGTTTGGGACAGCAGGAGGTGTCCCTGCCCATGGCAGAGGTGGAGTGGGATGATCCTTAACCTCCCCACCAACCCAAACCATTCCAGGGTTCTATGACCAGCCAGAATTCCTGGAAGCCCAGAGCTCCATCCCTCTGTCCTGTGCTGCCTCCTCACCCTCCTGCCTCCGCTTCCTCTTCTGAGCCTCCAGAGCCTCCTTGATTCCCTCCATCTGCTGCACGATGCCATTGATCCCCCGTGCCACACAGTGCCTTCTCTCCTTCCTGGAGGAGAGGATTCTCTTGTTCTCCCTGAAGATCCGGTGGAGCTCCCGGCCAGCCGCCTTCTTGAACAGCTCAAACGCCTCCTCCTTGGATGGAGGGGCCCTGGAAGCAGATACAGACACAGGAGGTCACTCTGGAACCATGGAATGGAAAAGTCAGGTTGGAAAAGCCCTCCAGGATCATGGAGTCCAAGCATCCCCCAGCACTGCCAAGGCCACCCCTGCCCGTGTCCCCAAGTGCCACAGGCACAGGGTTTGTAAATCCCTGCAGGGATGGGGACTGCACCCTGCCCTGGCCAGCTGGGCCAGGCTGGACAGCCCTTTTGGGGAAGGAATTTTCCCAATATCCAACTAAACCTCCCCTGTCCCAGCCTGAGGCCGTTCCCTCTCCTCCTAGCCCTGTTCCTGTTCCCAGATCCCAAATCCCCTCCTGGCAGGAGCTGTGCAGAGCCACAAGGACCCCCCTGAGCCCCCTTTGCTCCTGGCTTCCCAACTCCCTCAGGAATTCTCCAGCCCCTTCCCCAGCTCCATTCCCTTCCCTGGACACCCTCCAGCCCCTCAGTGGGGTGAGGGGCCCAGAAGTCACACAGGATTTGAGGTGTGGCCTCCCCAGTCCTTGGGAATGGCTCAGGTCTGGTGGGATTTCAATGGGATCCTTTGGGGTCTCTGTCCTGGCTGCTCCCTGGCACCATTCCCATGCCAACCCCATCACCCACTGTCTCCCAGGCTGCTCCCAGAACAAAGTTCTGCACACAGACACCATATTCCTCAGGAGATGCCTCAGAACTGAGAAATCCCTGGAAATCTGGCCTTTCATGGGTTGAACTTTCACAAAAATAATGGATATTGTTCCTCCCTATTGTTAAACAAATGCCTTTGCTCTTCCCATGCTGCATTCCCAGCAGAGCTCAGTCCCCTTTGGAGCCAAACCCACAGCTCCAAGGGTTGGCCAGCTGCTGCCATGCCTTGGCAGTCCTGCCTGTTTTCCAGGCTGGAATTCCAAGTGCCATTCCCATCTTTTCTATGAACCGGCTTTGATGCCAGCGTGCCCCCATGAACACCTGGTGATATTCCAATATGAGCCACTCCAGGTGAAAAAAGGGAGAATGTCACAGTCCACAGATGCTGATATTCCTGGAGAGCAGGAGGGATTTGGGAGCAGGAGGCAGAAACAGAAAACCAGGGAGTAATTTGGGTTGGAGGGGACCTGAAAATTCATCTCGTTCTGGTGCACATACCCAGAAGTTTCCTGTCTTAATTTGCAATGCAGGATGGAACCAGAAATATGAATTCAGTCACCAGAATGTGACAGAAATTCTGTGTAAACCAGCTGGGGCAGTGTTCTTTATCCCTACCAGGATCCATCCCTCATAACTCCACAGTGGATTTCCTCTGTTCATATCAAATACAGCAGGGTTCCTTATCCCTGCCAGGACCCTCCTAACTCCAGGGGGATTTCCTCTGTCCATGGCCCAGCTGTTAAAATCCAGCTGGGGCAGTTTTCTGTATCCCTGTCAGGACCCAGCCTCCCTCCAGGACACATCTCCTGCTCAGGGGGCCACTGAGTCTCCCTGCAGGGCTGAGAAAATTCCATCCTCCCCTGGGCAGAGGCTGCGCCCAGGGCAGGAGCCAAGCATTCCTGCCTGGACACCCCTGGGAGCTTTGGCAGCCCAGGGCAGCCTTGGCCAGGGCATTGCCAGAGGCAGAGCAGGCCCAGGGATCCCCAGGGCAGCTCCCGAGGAAAACTCCCCCCTTGTGCAGCTCCCTGCTCCAGCAGAGCCCCCTGTGCCCCTGCAGGAGGCTGCAGCCCCATGGAATGACTGCCCCCAGCCCCGACCCACGGGGGGCAGGGGGGATTCTGACCCTGCCAGGGCTGGGCTGGTCACTGCACTTGGATTGGAATGCTCCCCATACAGAACTGTTATTCCTGTCCCCATCTCTCTGCCTGAGAGCCCCTCAATTCCAAAATTATAACAATTCCGAGGGAGGGGGGTTGCATTCTCCATTCCAGCCTTCCTTAGCACACACCTGTCCTTCCAACCAAGACATTCCCACATTCCTCACTCCAGTCTGGGCAAAGCCAAGTTCCAGCTCCTGCCTTCCTTGAGTGACCTCTTAAGGGCATTTTCCAGCTCCTCCAGGGCTCTGGGATGCTGTTCCTGTGCCAAAACTCTGGCACAGGGCTGTAAACAACAGCCCCTGGGCAAAGTGCCACAGCTGCAGCTCCCAGAGCTCCCAGATGCTGGAAGTGCTCTGGGATGTGCCCCTGCAGCTGCAGCAGCCCATCCTGCCAGCCCTGGGAATGTCACAGGGACACAAATCCAGTGTGGAGGGCACAGAGGGAAGGGAAACACAGTGAGGAGCTCCAGGAGGGAATTGTGCCACAGCTCCACTGCTCTGCTGGAACCCAGAAACCACATCCTGGGCTGATCCCAGCTGGAAATGGGGGGTTCTGCCCCTCAGGGGAGACCCCCTGCAGAGCTGCCCCAGCCCTGGAGCCAACAGCACCAGGAGCTGGAGCTGCTGCAGAGCCCAGAGCAGCCCCTGGAGCTGCCCCAGGGCTGGAGCCCCTCTGGAGCCAGCCTGGGAGAGCTGGGAATGTGCCCTGGAGAGGAGAGGGATCCAGGCAGAGCTCAGAGCCCCTGGAGGGGCTCCAGGAGAGCTGGAGAGGGGCTGGGGACAGGGATGGAGGGACAGGACACAGGGAATGGCTGCAGAGTAGGATTGGATGGGATACTGGGATGGAATTCCTGGCTGGGAGGGTGGGCAGGGCTGGGCTGGAATTCCCAGAGCAGCTGTGCCTGCCCTGGATCCCTGGAAGTGCCCAGGGACACTGGGGCTTGGATTAGCCTGGGATAGTGGGAACTGTCCCTGCCCATGACAGGGGTGGATTGGGATGATCCCTAAATTCCCTTCCAACCCAAGCCAGCCTGGAATTCCATGATTCTATTCTGGAATTCCATGACTCTATTCTGGAATTCCATGATTCTGTTCTAGAACTCCCTGATCCTATTGATCCATTTCCATGACTGTGAGCCTTCCTGGCTGGATGTGAGGCCTCCCTGCAGTTCTCCCACTCACCAAAGTGCAGGCTGCAGTTTTCAGAGATTAAAGAATTAAATGACTGTAAGTTAAATAAATTTAAAATTAAAGCATTTAAATTAATTCAAGTCGTTAAAAATATCAAGAGCAAGTGAGCAGGGCAGAGCTGGCAGCACACAGGTGACCCCCACCACCACTCCTGTATTCCCTGGAGATCTCCAAATCTCTCCCCTCTGCCTTGGAGCTGCACTCAGGGACCACAATCCAAGCATTCCAGTGTAAAGCACCCTCTGGAAAAGGGAATTTACTCCCTCACAGGGAGAACCTACCTGAGCTTCTGGGAATCCTCCTCTGGAGTTGTGATTGAGGCCTCTTCATCACTGCCCTGCTCATTTACTCCTTCCTCTTCCTCACCCAGATCCTTGGTGGAACTTTTGGGTGGTGGGGGATTATCCTGACCTGTCGCACTTATTTCCTTCCTGGCAGGGGGGAAAAGATGAACCAGGTTAATTAATTTCTTCCTCAGAGGGATCTGGAACCAAAACACGCTGTGGGTTTGGCTTTGCTGAGTTCAAAATGGTGATCTGAGGAAGCTTCTCCCAAAGTTTCCAGGGAAATATCCACTGAGAGGGAATAAAATCAGCCTTGTTCCCACAAATCCTGAATTCTCAAGAGTGGAGGAGCTGCCCTGGAATGCAGGCCAGGCTGGAGGAGCTCTCCTGAGCAGGATCCCAGGGACAGCAGCCCCCCTGTGCAGCTTTGGGCACACCTGGACAAAGGCTAACCCTCTGCAAAAGGAGATTCCAAGGATTTCATCCAACTCCCCATTTAAACCAAGCCTGGCTCCCTGCTTCTTCCCCTCCACAAACCCCTCCAGCTTCAACTGCAGGGAACAAAATCATCATGGAATCATGGAATGGTTTTAGTTGGACCCTCAAACCCATCCCATGCCATGGCAGGGCCCCCTCCACCATCCCAGGCTGCTCCAAACCAAATCCAGCCTGGCCTGGGGCACTGCCAGGGATCCAGGGGCACCCCCAGCTGCTCTGGGCACCCTGTCCCACCCTGTTCTTCCTAAGGAATGGTGTGACCAGGAGCCTGTGACTTGGAACCCAGCCAGAGGAGTGTTTGCCACATCTCCTGGAGCCTCCCTAAAAGCAGGACAGCACAGCAGAGCCCGGGGGGCACGGGGACACCAAAGCCTTGCTGGTTCCTCTGCTCCCTCCACGAGCACTTTGGGGAAATGTCAGGAGGAACCAAGCAGGGATTTACTTCTGTAAACTGAAGGCTCTTCCTCTGCTCAGCACTGGCTGGTTCCCCCTTCCCTCCTCCCCAGATCTCTGCTCCTCTGGCAGCTCCCTGCATTCCCTCCTCCATGGGCTGCACATGGCTGAGCAGAGCTGGGCACTGGCTCCTGCACAAGGACTGGGGACAACAGCTGGGAGGCTGGGAAAGGCCCTGAGGGGGACAGGAGGTGCCAGGGAACAGGGACAGGACAGGAAAAAAAGCCCCAAGCTGGGCCAAGGGACATTCAGGTTGGATATTGGGAAAATTCCTTCCCCAAAATGTCTGTCCAGCCTGGCCCAGCTGCCCAGGGCAGAGGGAACGGCCTCAGGATGGGCCAGGGGAGGTTTAGTTGGATATTGGGAAAATTCCTTCCCCAAAAGGGCTGTCCAGCCTGGCCCAGCTGGCCAGGGCAGGGTGCAGTCCCCATCCCTGCAGGGATTTACAAACCCTGTGCCTGTGGCACTTGGGGACACGGGCAGGGGTGGCCTTGGCAGTGCTGGGGGATGCTTGGACCCATGATCTTGGAGAGATTTTCCAATCCTGACAATTCCATGATTATCAGAGGTAAAGGAGAGGTGACTGCTTAACTCACTTATCACCCTTCTTGGCTTCCTTCTTCCCACCAGGAATGGAGGATTGAAGACTTCCACTGTCAAGAGTCTCCTCATCCTCTTCCTGCTGCAAATCCTTGTCCTTATCCGCTGCCTTTTCCTGGAAACAGAGAGGAATAACCCTTTTGTGCACACCATGGAAGCTGTACAGGCCTCACCCAGCAGCTCCTCCAGCCCCTGGAACAGCCAAATCTGGGAATTAAAACCTCTCTGAGGAGGATTTATGGATTAGGTGGGATTTATACACTTGCCTCCAGAAATTATAAGGATTAAAAAAGGGATCTCAGCAGAGGCAGGACCTCACCTTCTCCAACCCAGTGACAGACAGGTCACTTTGGAGATTGCATTGTACAGGACAAGGGGAGGGGGGCTTTAAACTGCAAGGGGCACTGTTTAAATGGGATATTGGGAAGGAATTCCTGGCTGGGAGGGTGGGGAGGCCCTGGAAGAGAATTCCCAGAGAAGCTGTGGCTGCCCCTGGATCCCTGGAAGTGTCCAAGGCCAGGCTGGATTCAGTTTGGAGCAACCTGGGATAGTGGGAGGTGTCCCTGCCCATGGAATGTGATCTTTAATGTTTCTTCTGGGATTCTAATTCCCATTTCCTAAATTATTCTGTGCAGACAAAGAGCCCAATCAATCCCTCTGCTGCCAGGAGTTCCTCTTTGGTAATGGTGCCTCTCTGCTCTGGACACAATTTTTGACAAACTGACATTCCTGAGTTTGAGTTCAACAAGGAGAATCCGCTTTGTGCAATTCCCAGGTTGGCAGCAAAGGAGCCAGCTCTCAGGTGGATGGATTCTGGGCCAGGCCAAGCACCAGGCATTATTACCATGTCCTCCTGCTCCTGCTGAGCCCCATCCAACTGCACATCAGAGGGAGAACTGGACTCAGACCCAGCAGCTGTGTCTCTGGGGCCCAGCCTGTACTTCTTCCAGATCCTGCTCTCCACTTCTTCCTCCTGCTGGCTAAGGGAAAATCAGCCCTTTAGGAACCCTTTCCCACCCATGAGCCCTGCCAAAGCCAGATTCCCAAAGAAAAACTCCTTTTACCTGTTGTTTTACCCCTCCCATGCTTCCCACCATAATCTTGCTCCACTTTTTTCCACGATATTCCTTTAGGGCTCTTTAATATTGAAGCTTTTTGATGGTTATTTTAATACTCTCCAGGATCTTTTAATGGTCTACATCAAACCATACTAGCTCTGCTGAGTCCTATCCCCTTGTTAGAGCCTTTAATCCAGGCTGGAGGGGCTTGGAGCAGCCTGGGATAGTGGGAGGTGTCCCTGCCCATGGAATTAGAGGATCCTTAAGGTTCTTCCCAACCCAAACCAGCATGGGATCTCAGAACTTACCTCACAATCACTTTGAACTGTCTAAACACCTCCTGGATCTGCCTGACATTCACAATCTGAGGGAGAGAGGCACAAAGGCATCAATTTTGGTATTAACTGTATAAAGGAGTTCCAAATAAATCAGTGTAAAGGGTTTTAAGATTAAGGAAAAGTCTCCTGGAGCCTCCAAACCAGCAAAAAAAAAATGGAAGGAAAGCATTCAACAGATTTAACATGCAGAAAGAAATGGAATTATAATGCTGTAGTGGGTTTGGGGTGAAAAACAGCCTCTTCAAAAGACATTTTCACTGCTCCTCTCTTGGTGGAAAAGGGGATGGACTCAGGATTTCACTCCATACATCGATTTCCTCAATGACTCCTCTGAGGTATTTCTGGACTTGGGATCTGATTTCTGCTCTCTGGGCTGTGGTCAGGGGGTTGTAACTCATGGAGTAACGGTTTGCCTGGAAAAAAAAAAAAAGATGGGAAATTGAGAATCAGGGAGTCACAAACAGCTGAGGGAACCTGGGAACGAGGGGACAAAACTTTGGGCAGGTCCTGCCATGGTGGGACAAGGAGTGATGGTTTTAAACTAAAAGGGGGGAGATTCAGGCTGGATTTAAGGAAGGAATTCTTGGCTGTGAGGGTGGCACAGGGTTCAGTTCCTGGATTCCTGGGAGTGTCCAAGGCCAAGGACAGGGCTTGGAGCACTCTGGGATAGTGGGAGGTGTGCCTGCCATGGCAGGGGTGGAATGGGATGGGCTTTAAGGCCCCTTCCAACCCCAAACCACCCTGGAATTCTGTGATTCCACAGGTGTGGCAAACACCTGGACTTGCTGTGCCCATTTCTGCTTGGGATCCTCATCACCTGACTTGGCAGGAGATGGGATTTGGGAGCAACCAACCAAGAGAAGAGCTTCAAGAGCCTGGAAAAAAAAATCCCCAAATCCCATCTCCAGAGGCTGGGGGTTGAAATTCCAACACAATGCCTCTGTGTGGGATCTTCAGAGGTTTCCCTAAGCCCCAAAGGCTGGTGCTGGGAGCAGAAGGAAGGACAATGAGATCACTGCTCCTCACCAAGGAGTCCTGCATCCTCAGCTCTTGCTTCAGGAGACGGATCTCCTCCTCCAGAGCCTTCACTGATGCCTGGCAGGGAAAAAAAGGGTGAGCAAATGACTGAATTATATTGGGGAAAAAAAAAAATGCTAAAAGCAGCACAAAATTAAAAATTGGCTGCTGGAGAATATCCCAGCTCCCTCAGGGCTTGCAGCAGGGAATCAGTGGGTCTGGAAATGAGTTGGATTTTCCTTTGATTAGCTCCCTGCAGGACAATTTCTGCTGGGTCCTGCCTGCAGAGCCTGCCTGAGCCATTAAAGGAGGGACACTGCTTTTTAATGGGATGATTTCCTGCTCTGGAATTGCAGGGAGCATCAAATTCCAGGCTCTGGGATATTATCCTGGAAGCCAAGCACCGTGCAGGGCTCACCTCTGCCCTGAACTGGGACAAAGGAGAGATTTTCCTGTGCTGGATTTGACTGAATTGCTCCCTAAATATCTTCAAGGATTTACTATTTAAAATGTGCTTCCAGCAAGGTGAGCACAAAAATCTTGGCATTCAGGGAGAAGAGGACACTGAGCTGCTTCGAAGTGACCTCTGGAGCACCAAAGCACAAAATTTCCTTCCAATTTCAGCTCTTCCCGTTTGGTTTTCACTCTGAAAGTGCTCTCTAATATCCTGTGATCTCTTCCTTTACATGATTTCCTTAATTAACCAAGTTTTCTAATTGTGGAGAAGCTGTTCTGTTACCAGCAGCAACAGGGACAAAGCTGCAGGAGGACTGGAGATGATTTCCCTGCGTGTCAGGGGAATAATTCCCCATCAAATCTCTCTGCTGAGAGCTGAATCTCAGCAGAAAAATGTGGATTTGGATTCTGAAAAATTCTGAATCTCAGCAGAAAATTCAGCAGAAACAATTCCCAGGAAGATGTGACCACCTGCATGGGCGTGCCTTAGACCAGGGAACGGGAATTAAAAACCTACAAAAAGCTTTGATATTGATCCATTTTATCACCCACCTAAAATCAGCAGAGAATATTTATTTCCCTGCGTGTTCTGAAGGGTCCAACCCCTGACAAACACCACTGGTAACCTTCATCCATGGAAAGGGCTGCCAAGGATTTAGGGTGGAACAGGATTTTCCAGAGTGTAAATCAGAGAGTGGCATAGCATGTCATTTATCACAGGGTGAGAAATTCAGATTTTGGGTAAAAAATTTAGATTTTTGTTAGTGTGGTCAGTGGATGACACAAGCTGGAGGATCCTTGTGGATTTTGGGTTTCTCCCTTCTCCCCCTCCATCCCCTCCCTGTTGTGCAGTGTTTGGGGATACACAGGACCATTGGCACAATTTCCCACAGTCAGAGTTGTGTAAATAGTTTGATTTTCAGGCTTGAATTTTCTGTGTTTTCCAAGCTCTGGTGTTCTGATGTTTGGCTTTTCTGACACTTGCTCCCAGAGATGGAACATAAACGACAGGATTGTTTTTGTAGTGGTGTTCACGTTGTGAATTCTTTCTCTGGGAGGGATTTTCTCTCGCTGTCCCTCTGGTTTGACCAGTGTGGGTGAGGAGGTTTCTCTTTCTTTCCCCAACCACAGTGACCTGTGGAAAATTGCATGGAAGGGGAGCAATCCCCAAGAATAAAGTTCATTCTTCATGCAGCCTTTGAGAAAATCACAGGGAGTCTGTGCAGGGTGTTATTCCTCACAGGGACATTTCCTGGACAGGAATTGAGTTGGTTCTGGGTAGAAAAGCAGCAATGATGAACGTTCCTGGTGCTGATGGGGTGAATTATCTGTCAGAGAACCTTGACCCCGTGTGTCTGGGGCCTTTTGGGGTCTGCTCTCCCTCAGGCTGAGCTGGGGTAAAGCCTGGGCTGCTGGGATTGCTGAGGAGGAAACAATGAACAACCTGGGCAACAACCAAGAGCCCCGTTCTTGGGGTTTCCCCAACCGGGACTCTGCCAAAGGCCTCCCCTGCCAGGGACAGACAGTGGGAGTGGAAAAAACTCCCACACTAATTTACACTCTGGAAAATTCAGTCCCATCCCAAATCCCGGGCAGCCCTTTCCATGGATGAAGGTTACCAGTGGTGTTGTCAAGGGTTGGACCCTTCAGAACACACAGGGAAATATTCCCTGAATTCCAGGCTCCAAAAATCAGGTCGTGGCATAGTTTGTCATTTATCACAGGGTGAGACATTCAGATTTTTGGGTTTGTCAGTGTGGTCAGTGGATGACACAAGCTGGAGGATCCTTGTGGATTTTGGGTTTCTCCCTTCTCCCCCTCCATCCCCTCCCTGCTGTGCAGGGTGGGGGGCACAGGACCATTGGCACAATTTGCTGCACGAACAGGAATTGAGTTGGTTCTGGGTAGAAAAGCAGCAATGATGAACGTTCCTGGTGCTGATGGGGTGAATTATCTGTCAGAGAACCTTGACCCCGTGTGTCTGGGGCCTTTTGGGGTCTGCTCTCCCTCACACTCCGCTGAAATCACTGACAAGAAAACAAGAACCACCCTGAAGAGCAACCAAGAGTCTTTTCTGAAATAAAACTTTGCCTTTTTTTCCCAGCAAGAACTTTTGCATAAATCCCGCCGTGGCAGGGGAGGAAGAGCCCCGAGCAGTGGCAGCTTGGCTGGGGCAGGCTCACTTGTTGAATTATTCCTTTCCCAGTGGGTTGCCAGGTTGAAATCCCAACTCCTGCTGCTTTTTGACCCTTTTTTGCTGGCCATACCTGGTGGGGGGAGGAGGTGGCCGTGCTGGGGCCAGGCTCTGCTCGCAGCCCTTCAGCGCGGCGGCGAAGCGCAGCGAGCACAGCTGCAAAGCCGAGGGAGGAAGGAAAGGAAAAAAGTTGAAAAAAAATAAAAGTGAAAATAAGGAAAAATGGAGTAAAGTAAAAAAAACAAAGGAAAGAAATAAAAAATGTAAAAGTGAAAATGAAAGGAAAAAATAGGAGTAAAAGTAAAGTAAAAAAAAATCAAAAGGAAAAGAAATAAAAAATGTAAAAGTGAAAATGAAAGGAAAAAATAGGAGTAAAAGTAAAAGTAAAAAAAAATCAAAAGGAAAAGAAATAAAAATGAAAGGAAAATGAAAGGAAAAATAGGATAAAGTAAAAGTAAAAAAAATAAGGAAAGAAATAAAAAAAGGAAATGAAAGAAAAAAAGGAAAAAATAAAAGTAAAAAAAAAAAAGGAAAAGAAATAAAAAATGTAAAAGTGAAAATAAAAGGAAATGTAAAAATAAAAAGAAATACAAAATGTAACAGTGAAAATAAAAGGAAAAAATAGAAGTAAAAATAAAAGTAAAAAATAAAAATAAAAAGAAATAAAAAATGTAAAAGTGAAAATAAAAGTAAAAGTAAAAATAAAAATAAAAAATGTAAAAGTGAAAATAAAAGGAAAAGTAAAAATAAAAAGAAATAAAAAATGTAAAAGTGAAAATAAAAGGAATGTAAAAATAAAAGAAATACAAAATGTAACAGTGAAATAAAAGTGAAAAATAGAAGTAAAATAAAAGTAAAAATAAAAATAAAAAGAAATAAAAAATGTAAAAGTGAAAATAAAAGTAAAAGTAAAAATAAAAATAAAAAATGTAAAAGTGAAAATAAAAGTAAAAGTAAAAATAAAAAAAATAAAAAATGTAAAAGTGAAAATAAAATTAAATGTAAAAATAAAAAGAAATACAAAATGTAACAGTGAAAATAAAGGAAAAAATAGAAGTAAAATAAAAAGAAATAAAAAATGTAAAAGTGAAAATAAAGTAAAAAATAAAGTTAAAGTAAAAATAAAAATAAAAATAAAAATAAAAATAAAAATAAATAAAAAAGTAACAGTGAAAATAAAAGGAAAAAATAAAAATAAAAGTAAAAAGTAAAAATAATAAAAAAATTGTAAAAGTGAAAATAAAAGGAAATGTAAAAATAAAAAGAAATACAAAATGTAACAGTGAAAATAAAAGGAAAAAATAGAAGTAAAATAAAAAAAAATAAAAAATGTAAAAGTGAAAATAAAAGTAAAAGTAAAAATAAAAAAAATAAAATGTAAAAGTGAAAATAAAAGTAAAAGTAAAAGTAAAAATAAATAAAAAATGTAACAGTGAAAATAAAAGGAAAAAATAAAAGGAAAAATAAAAAAAAATAAAAAATGTAAAAGTGAAAATAAAAGTAAAAAATGGAAGTAAAAGCAAAAGTAAAAATAAAAATAAAAATAAATAAAAATGTAAAAGTGAAAATAAAAGTAAAAGTAAAAATAAAAATAAATAAAATACAAATAAAAATATTAATAAATTAAAAAATGAAAATTTAAAATTAAAATTAAAATAAGAATGAAAATGAAAATGAAAAGTAAAAATAAAAATAATTCAAAAATTCAACAATTAAAGTAAAAGTAAAAAAAATAAAAGCAAAAAAATTTAATAAAAGTAAATAAAATATAAATATAAATATAAAAAACGAAAATAAAGATTAAAATAAAATATAAAATATATATTAAAATTACAATTACAATTAAAATTAGAGTAAAAATAAACATAAAAATAAGAGTAAAAATAAAAATAAAAATAAAACGTAAAAATTAAAAATAAGAATAAAAATAAAAATTAAAATTAAAATTAAAAATTAAAAATTAAAATAAATAAAAAATTAAAATAGAAATAATTAAAACTAGAAATAAAAGTAAGAAATGAAAGAAAAACAAAAATAATAATAAAATTAAAATTAAGCCGAAAATAAAATAATAATAAAATTAAAATAAAAAAATAATAAAATAATAAAATAGAAACAATAATAAAATAGAAATAATAATAATAATAAAATATACATAATAATAATAATAGTAATAAAATAGACATAGACATAGACATAATAATAATAACGATAATAATAATTAATAAACATAAACATAAACATAATAGTAATAATAATAATAAATAATAATAATAATAAATAACATAGACATAGACATAGACATAGAAATAATAATAATAATAATAATAATAATAATAATAATAATAATAATAATAATAATAATAATAATAATAATAATAATAAAATAGACATAGACATAGACATAATAATAATAACGATAATAATAATAAATAAACATAAACATAAACATAATAATAATAATAATAAATAGACACAGACACAGACATAGACATAGACATAGGCATAATAATAATAATAATAATAATAATAATAATAATAATAATAATAATAATAATAATATGGGATGGCAGCCCTGCAGCCCTTGCCCCAACTCACAGTGTCATCCACGTGCTCAGCCTCCCCACTGATGTTTGTCACCAGGATGGTGTTGCACTTTCCCCCTGGGGAAAGAAAAAAGGGGATAAAAATAAAGGAAATCATATCATTTTAAAGATAATAAAGGAAATCATATCATTTTAAAGATAATAAAGGAAATCATATACATTTAAAGATAATAAAGGAATATTCATTTAAGTAATAAAGGATTCATATACATTTAAGTATAAGGAAATCATATACATTTTAAAGATAATAAGATAAAGGAAATCATATACACTTTAAGATAATAAAGGAAATCATATAATTTTAAAGATAATAAAATAAAGGAAATCATATAATTTTAAAGATAATAAAGGAAATCATATAATTTAAAGATAATAAAAATAAAGGAAATCATATACACTTTAAAGATAATAAAGGAAATCAATATATTTTTAAAGATAATAAAAATAAAGGAAATCATATACACTTTAAAGATAATAAAAATAAAGCAAATAATGTAATTTTGGGTGATTTGTTGTTGCTGTTTCCTTTTCTGCAGTGTATTTTATTATGTGCTGATTAAATTAGAGGAGAGGAATCCCAGAATGGTTTGGGGTGGAAGGGACTTTAGGGATCATCCAGTGCCACCTTGGACACTTCCAGGGAACACCCAGAGCTTCTCTGGGAATTCCAGAATTCCAGCCCAGCTCCTCCCCACCCTCCCAGCCAGGAATTCCTTCCCAAAAATCCCACCTAAGCTTTCCTTGAATTGAAAACACAAAGGACACACCAGAGTGTAGCTGTCCCTCCAGAGGGAAGGGAAAAAGAGGCAGAGAGTGACTGGAAAGGTGAAATTTGTGTCTCATGGAATGAGGATGCAGGAGGAGCATGGGAAGAAAAATGGGGATGGGAAGAAAAATGAGAATGGGAAGAAAAATGGGAATGGGAAGAAAAATGGGAATGGGAAGAAAAAAATGGAGAAATGGGAATAAATGGAAAAAAAAAAAGATATTTGCCTTTACAAACAAGCTGTAGGTTTGCTGAGAAATCAAAATGGATATTGAAAGATGAAAGGAACAATGGGGAAAAAAGCATAAATTCCACAAGAATTAAAAATTCAAAGGGAGGGTTGTACATGAGAGGGGAATCTCAGGTGTCAGGGGTGCTGGGCAGTCTGTGCCTCTCAGGAACCTCAGCCAGTGGGGAAAGAGAGGGAAACAGGGCCGGGAATTGGGATAAAAAGGAGGAAATTATTATTACTATTATTATTATTATTGTTTGTTTAGCTATTTATTTGGATTAAAATTAAAAGCAGGCTGCTCCAAACATTGGAGACATCCCAGGGGAATGCCCCTTTATTGGAATAAAGCAAAGCACTCCTCTGCCTCCTTTGTGGACACACACTGCGGGCTTTGGGGATCATTCCTGCTGACGATCCCAAGGCAGGGCAGGATCCCTGATGAAGGAGGTGCTGCCAGGGGCAGCCCTTACCCAGCGAGTCCTTGAGCACGTGGGTGAGTCTGCTCTGCCTGAAGGGGATGTGTTCCCTCCTGGGCTCGGCCAGGGCCATCACCAGCTGCTCCAGGAACAGCAGGGACTTGTGGATGTAGGAGGTCTCCAGCTTCACCTGGCCCTCGGACTGCCGTGGAGAGCAGCAGGAAATGTTTCTGCTCCCCCAGCAGGGCGGGGAGGGTTCCTCAGCAGGGGGAAAAGCTCAGCAGGGTCGAGGTGGTTTGGGATTCTGAGCAGCAGGTGTGGGATCGGGGAATGGCTGAGGTGGGAAAAGGACTCGGGTCCAGCACAAGCATCCCCAGCACTGCCAGGGCCATCCCTGACCATGGCCCCAGGTGCCAGAGCCACAGGGATTGTAAATCCCTCTGGGGATGGGGACCCTGCCCTGGGCAACCCATTCCAGCAGGAATCTTCCCAATATTCCACCTGAGCCTGCCCCTGAGGCCATTCCCTCCTGTCCCTGGAGCAGAGCCTGGCCACCCTGGCTGTCCCCTCCTGTCCCTGGAGCTGTGCAGAGCCACAAGGACCCCTGAGCCCCCTCTGCTCCAGGCTGAGCCCCTTCCCAGCTCCCTCAGCCCCTCCTGAGCTCCATTCCCTTCCCAGCTCCCTCAGCCCTCCTGGGCTCCATTCCCTGCCCAGCTCCCTCAGCCCCTCCTGGGCTCCATTCCCTTCCCAGCTCCCTCAGCCCCTCCTGGGCTCCATTCCCTTCCCAGCTCCCTCAGCCCCTCCTGGGCTCCATTCCCTTCCCAGCTCCCTCAGCCCCTCCTGGGCTCCATTCCCTTCCCAGCTCCCTCAGCCCTCCTGGGCTCCATTCCCTGCCCAGCTCCCTCAGCCCCTCCTGGGCTCCATTCCCTTCCCAGTTCCCTCAGCCTCCTGGGCTCCATTCCCTTCCCAGCTCCCTCAGCCCCTCCTGGGCTCCATTCCCTTCCCAGCTCCCTCAGCCCCTCCTGGGCTCCAGCCCCTGCCCAGCTCCATTCCCTTCCCCATTTTT
This sequence comes from Sitta carolinensis, assembly GCA_032173965.1. NCBI lineage: Eukaryota > Metazoa > Chordata > Aves > Passeriformes > Sittidae > Sitta > Sitta carolinensis. Next base: position 1,015,222 of record CM063284.1, on the reverse strand, counting down.
CCACAGGAACCTGAGGAGCTGCCATCACTCACCCCAGTCTTGCTCAGCCTCTCAGACCCTGCCAGGTCAATTAAGGTGATTTTAGATTTCAGGCATGTGTGATTTGTGTAATCTCTGGAACGACACTGAGGGAGAGAGGAGAGAAACTGCACTGAGGAGCAGGCAGAACTGAAATCCAGGAAAAAACAGACTAGAGATTCTCTTGGATCCCTAGAAAGTCATTTCAATCCATAGGAACAAGGCTGGAGCTCTCACCTCAATGTACATTGTGAAGATGCAGTGGGATCTGGAGGAATTCTTATTCAGGCTGTGCTCTGCTATCACTCTGTTGGTCTCACCCTGCCAAAAATTCCAGAGAAAAATTTGCAGAAGAAATTCCAGGCTCAGCTCATGGAATTGTGGCTTTTTTGAGGATAAGCCAGGCAAGATCTCTGTGGCTCTTTCCATTTCCTGATGACTGGAAAAGCAAAGAGCTCCCCAAGCTTCAAGTGGCACTGAAAATTCCCACAGGTGTGATGGCCACGGATCTGAACCTCTGCCAGGAACACAAAGGGATGTTGGAAGGGGCCTCAAATCCCATCCCATCCACCTCTGGATGGGCAGGGACACTTCCCATTATCCCAGGGTGCTCCAAGTGTCCAGCCTGGCCTTGGACAACTCCAGGGATCCAGGGGCAGCCACAAATCTCTGGGAATTTCAGCCCAGCCCCTCCCCACCCTCCCACCCAGGAATTCCTTCCCAAAATCCCATCAAATCCTACTTTGGAGCCATTCCCTGTGTCCTGTCCCTTCATCCCTTTCCCCAGTCCCTCTCCAGCTCTCCTGGAGCTCCATTAGGCTCTGGAAAGGGCTCTGAGCTCTCCCTGGATCCCTCTCCTCTCCAGAGGAACATTCCCAGCCATCCTCACCCTCCTCCTGCTCTCTAAAAAGGACGAGGCACTTCCTGCACATTCCAGAGCTCAGGACAGCACTGGGTCATTAAAAAGGCCAGAGGAAGGTTTTTAGGACAGCAGATGGCTGCAGCCTCCACTTCCTGCAGCCAGATCCAATTATTCATCCCTGTTCTCCTCACAAACTGAGGCAGCCATGAGGAAAAGCAAGACGCTGAGCTCAGCAATCAAAGCCCCCTCACAGCCCTACTGTCAATCCCAACAGTGCCACAACCACCCCAAACCATCTTTCCATGGAGAATCACCCAGAATCCCTGAGCCAGGGACATTTGCCTTGCCAGACCAAGCGTTTCCAGTGTTTTCTCCCCACAATCAAGAGGCATGGCTGAACCTCATCCCACCCCGCTCTCCCGCCTCCTCCCTCAGCCAGCACCCACAACCCTCGAATAAAAGGGAATATTTGGGTTCTCTTGCCTCAAAAAAGAGGTGCAGAGCCTCCTCCTCGTGGCTGGCAGGGTGGATGGAGAGCCCCTTGACATAAACCCCCTGGGGACCATCCCTGACAGCCAGCTGGCTGTCCCTGCAGCCTCGGCGCAGAGCAGGTGCCAGCAGGTCAAAGAGGACCTCATTGTAGATCTCCAGGTAGGAAATTCGGACACTGACCAGGATATTGAGGAATGCTGCAGCTGATTTGAAGATCTGCACCAAGACAAAGGGGTTGTGTCTGTTCACAGGCGGGATTTTCAGGTTTTGGTGTTTTTTTTTCCGAGATTTATGTAGATGTTGGTTTAAGATATAAATAAGTGGATGTAAGATGTCAACAGGTGTAAAATAGGAGTGGATATAAAATAAAAATAAATACATTGAGGGAAATAAATACATACAAAACACAAATTTCTGTAATATAGAGACAGATGTTTAGAGAGAGAGAGCTCTGAACAGCTCCAAGTGCATCCAGGGGTGTGTGGGGCTAAACCTGAGCTCTGAGGGCTCAGCTTGGATTTGGATTTAATGATCTTTTAGAATCATGGAATTCTGGAATGGGTTGGGTTGGAAGGGACCTCAAAGCCCATCCAGAGCCACTCCTGCCAAGGCAGGGACATCTCCCACTGTCCCAGGGTGCTCCCAGCCCTGTCCAGCCTGGCCTGGGCACTGCCAGGGATCCAGGGGCACCCACAGCTGCTCTGGGCACCCTGTGCCACTGTTTCTGTGCCTTAGAGGGGGTTTTTAACAATTTTACAATCAGTTTCAACCTGATTTCACAAAATGACAGTTTGGAAAACACCTCAGTGACATTTGGGGAGCAGCAAGAACTTCCCACAGGAACTTGAGAGGAGCAACCTCCGAGAACAACAAAATTCCTTCATTCTTTATCCACCACCCCTGGGGTAAAATGAAGGGAAAAAAATCCCCACACCGAGCTTATTCACTGTGTTCAGACACTTTTCTAGCAGCAAGAGCTGATGACAGAAGGGTGTTCCTCCCTCTCCTGCTGCCAGTACCTGCTGGATAGCTCTGGGGATGATCCCTCTGTTCCTGTACTCAGAGTGTGCTCCCGTCATGGTGTAGGTTTTACCAGCCCCACTTTGCCCATAGCACATGATGGTGCCTAAAAAAAAAAAAAACAAATAAAAAAGGGAGAACCTCAAGGAGAGAGCCTCCAACAGAGCAGCAGATGGATCTCTGCTCAAATCCAATCCCTTGGTATGACCAAAAGAGTAATAGTTGCAATTTAATCACCGTTGTAGCCCTGCAGAGCTTTGGACACCAAGTTCTCTGCCACGGTTTTGTAAACCATTTCCTGGGAGGAGTTGTGGAGGAGCCCATCCAGCTTGAAGGACCAGTCAGTCAGAGAGTTGTTCACTGCTCCTCCCCTGGGACTCTTCTGGATGTAGATATAGATGCTCTGCAACCCAAAAAATAAAAAGAGAGGGAGAGCGACTCACCAGCCCTGAGGGTTTTCAGCAGTTGAGGGATTAAGGAGAGAAGGGAGCACAAATAACAGAGTGATTTCACTGCCTTGGATGGTTCTAGATGTGCTAAAAATATCTGGTAACTCTCTCAAATTTCTGGTGGTAAATATTATAAATAAAAGGAAATGTGGTTCAGCTCATCTGTTTAACTTTCAGCGATTTCGTGCCTCAGGCAAATTCTTAATTAAGCAAGAGAAGGCAAAGGGAGGAATTTGCATAAGAGGGGATGGAAATAGACTGTGCCAAGTTGTGGTTAGCACTGGGAATTCCTCACGGATCAGCCAGTCCCAGTCCTTTGGAGGGATTTCCTGGTGATTTCCATCCTCACACTCCCTGTGACAAAACCACTGCCAAGCAGAAACACACCAACCACCACCCCCAAAACTTTATCAAGGCACGGAAACATCCTGGATTTCCACTGGAAAAGCTGAAATCAAGCTCCAAACCTTTCCCACTTGCAATTTCTTCTGCTCTACCTTGTTGTCTGAGCCAAGCTTGATCATATCTTGGGCAAAATAAGCAGTGGGCTTGATCCGCACGAATGTCAGGACTCGCTTCAGAGTTCTAAGGAGAGAGGCAAAAAGGAGGAAAAGAACCACCCTGCACCCCCTGAACTGACATTTCTATTGTTTGTCAGCAAAAGGTGAGGCAGAGGAGTCAAAATTCAAAATCAAGTGGTGATAATTATTCAGCTGCCGTTTTTATTCCCCATTAAAAGCAACTGCGGGCAAAGAGTTGTTGAAAATTCCTTGTCCTGCTTGGAAAAGTGAGGATGTGGAACGAGGAGGGTCAGACTCATCCTGATTTCCTCCTGAGTACCAGGCTCAGGAGTGTTGGATAACCCCAGTTTTCCTCCTCTTAGCCTCGGGAAGCAAAATATTTGCAGGAATGGGAGAGGGGTTTTCTTTTATCACACAGGGAGCCTTTTTAGAAATAATTCCAATTCCCAAGGAACAGCTGATTTGCAATTTCCCGGAGGAAATATCCACAGGCTGGAGGATCTGCTGAACAAAACCCACAGCAGGAGGGCTCAGGGCTCATCCAGCTGCTAAAGCCACGTGCACTGAGGAATTTTAAATCCCTGGAAATGTGCTTTTCCCTCAAACACTTCCTCCAGACAGCCCAGTGCTCAATAATTGGGTGATAAATAGTGACAGCTTCTAGTTTGGGGACAAAAATCTTTGGGATTTCTGGTACCTTCAGGATTTTTGTGACCTCTCACATTTTACCTGCTCTAAAATGGATTGTGGAGGTTTGAGCTGAGCCAGGACTTGTTGGATTTCAAGCAGGGGAACATTTGGGGGATACCTGGGGGCTTCATCTGCAGGCTTTGTGGCAGAGAGCAGGGAGGAAATGATGTTCTCCTGGTCCTCATCCTGCTCCTTCTCTTGCTCTTGGTCCTGCTCCTTTTCCTGGTCCAGGAATTTCACAGAGCTCACAGAACTCTGCCCAAAAATAAAAACAAACAGAACCCGCTGTTGGGAATTATTTCTTCAAAGCAAGAAAACCAGCAGGGAAAGGAGGAAGGGAAATTTTTTGGGGGGGGAAACTCCTCTAGGAATCAGAGAGAGAACAAATCCTAAACGAGTGGCATTTTCCCTGCTGCAGCAATGCCCTTGGGGGGCTTTGGACAGGTGAGGACACAAGGAATTATTGCTGGGTGTGGTGATTAACAGGAGATGGGAAGGGATTCCCAGAGCACCTGGAGCTGCTCCCGAATCCCTGGAAGTGTCCCAGGATACTGGGGCTGGGAGCACCTGGGACAGTGGGAGCTGTTTGAGGTCTCTTCCCACCCAAACCATCCCAGGATTGTGACTGGGCCCGGCTGGAATTGCTGTTCGTTCACTCTGGGCTTTGAATGCAGAACTTTCACTCCTTCCCAGCCCCTCAGAGCTCTCCGGCTCCTCTTTGTCCTGCCGGGGAAAACCCAGCCCAAATCCCACACCAGAAACCTCCCCGGAGGCACCCACACAGCCTCCAAAGCTTTGGCCGTGGGAGGCTCCCCTTCCCACACCTCGGGGGAGCAGATTTTGGCAGGACTTTGGCAAAAATCCATCTGTAAGGGTCGGGACTTGTGCCCGGAGCAGCTGGGGCTGCCCCCGGATCCCGGGCAGTGCCCCAGGCCAGGCGGGACACTGGGGCTGGCAGCACCCTGGGATAGTGGGAGGTGACCCTGCCTGGAGCAGAGGGTGCAATGGGATGATCTTTAATGTCCCTCCAACTAAATCACGCCGTGCCTCTCTGCACTGCACCACCCGAGGGGTGCGCGGGGGGATGCCCGGGGGAAGGGGGGCGATGCCTGGGGCGCTGATGCCGCCTGTGCGGGGGATACAACCTCCGATCCCTCCTTGAGGAGGGGAGGGCGAACCCCCGGGCACGCCCCCACCCCGTCCCTGTCCCACCTGCGACCCCGCTACAGTCGAGACCGGCGTGGCGTCCGGGGTCGCCATGGCAGCGCCCACTTCCGGGTTCTCCATGGCAACGGCAACTTCCGGGAGGGCCCGGAAGTGGCCCCGCGTACGGCGGCCGGGCGGGGTCAGCACGCGGCGGGGGCGAAGCGGGACGGCGGCGGGACGGGAGTGGCCGGGACGATGCTGGAAGCGGCGGCGGCGGCGGACCCGGAGCTGGATCCCGAGGATCTGGTGCATTTCTCGGTGGGAGACCTGCCCAGCCGCGGGTATGGAGTGATGGGCGAGATCCGGCGGCAGGGAAAGCTCTGCGATGTGACGCTCAAGGTACGGCCCGGGCGGGGAGGGGGGCGAGGGACCCCCGGAGCCCGGAGGGGTCTGAGCGGGGCTGGGGGACCTGGAGGCCGGAGGGAGAGTGAGGGACCCCGACCCCTCAGGGGGCTGAGGGGCCTCGAACCCTGGCGGGCAGCGAGCGGGGACCCCGGTCCTTGAAGGGACATTGAGGGGGGACCCCGAGCCCTGAGGGGGTCACGGGCTTTGGGGTGGGGGCTGAGGGGGGGTGCTGAGGGGGCTCCCCCCAGTCCCCTTCAGAGGGAGCTGGGGGACCCCCTGGTCCTTAAAGGGGGCTGAGGGACCCTCACAGCCTTTGAGGGGGGCTGAGGGACCCCAGCCTCAGAAAAGGGAGCTGAGGGACCCCCCCATTCCTGAGGGTGCTGAAAGACCCCAGCCTCAGAAAAGGGAGCTCGGGGACCCCCCCATTCCTGAGGGTGCTGAGGGACCCCAGCCTCAGAAATGAGAGCTGAGGGACCACCCCCATTCCTGAGGGTGCTGACCCCATCCTCAGAAAAGGGAGCTGAGGGACCCCCCCATTCCTGAGGGTGCTGAGGGACCCCATCCTCAGAAATGGGGGCTGAGGGACCCCCTCCATTCCTGGTTGCTGAGGGACCCCCTCCATTCCTGGGGGTGATGAGGGACCCCAGCCTCAGAAATGGGGGCTGATGGACCCCAACCTCAGAAATGAGAGCTGAGGGACCCCCCCCCCCCATTCGTGGGGGTGCTGAGGGACCCCAGCCTTAGAAATGGGGGCTGAGGGACACCATCCTCAGAAATGGGGGCTGAGGGACCCCCTTAGCCTTTGAGGGGGGCTGAGGGACTCCAGCTTCTGCAGGGGGGACTTGAGGAACCCCCAGACCCCTGAGGGAGGACCCCAGCCCTTAATGGAGGGGGCTGAGAGACCCCCCCAGTCTCTTTTCCAGAGGGAGGGAGGCAGCTGGAGACCCCTCAGAGCCCTGTGGTGGGGGATGAAGGGGAGAGGAGCAGAAGCTGAGACCCCCCCAAACCCCCTCCTCAAGCGGGGTGTCAGGAGCTCTTGGAGCTTCCCAGCCCTCTCGCAGGGCCTGTGGATCCAGGGTTCTGCACCAACCTCTGGATGCCTTTCCCTAGGAAACCATTCCCTTATAGGAACATCCCTGCTTAGCAGCAAAAAAAAAAAAAAAAAAAAAAACCAACTCCAATCCCCCAGCGTGGTAAAAGGTCAGGCTCTGCAGGGAGTGGCTGGGAGGGCTCGCTGGGTGTCCTGGGCTGGGATGATCCCTCGGGATTGCAGCCTGGCAGGAGAGGAGCCGGTGGGGTGGGAGCAGCCGTGAGTCACTGCGGAATTAACTCTGCAGTTTAATTAAACGGCGAGGTGCTGCCAGCCTGCTGAGCCTGAAACCTGCCGGGGGAAGGAGGCGGCGGGGGCCGGGGCTGCCGCGGGGGTGGGATGTGGGGAGAATTCCATGGGTACAGGGGTGCTTCAGCCCCGGCAGGAGGGACTGAGGGTGGGGATCCTCCTTGGAAGGGATTGTTCCTTTTGGGATGGAACCTGGAGTGGGGGGTGGTTCTGGTTTGGGATGCAGAGTGTCGTGTTTGTAGGGTTAAAGTGGCTGTTGGTGTGGCAGGAGGAGGTGATCTGATCCTGGCAGTCCTGTGTTTCTGGGAGACAGCAGCAGGAGGTCTGCGATCCCAGACTTATCGGGGATAAATTCCTCACCATTGTTTCTAAAATTCCTGTGAATAATTATCCATTTCTGTGGGTTTTCCCATAGCAAAGAGCTGTCGAAATTCTCTTTATCCCTACAGAGGTTTAAAATCTACTAGGAAAGATCAAAACCATCACAGAACAGTTTGGGAGGGAGGGAACCTTGTGGATCATCCAGTGCCACCCCTTGGATGGCAGGGACACCTCCCACTATCCCAGGGTGCTCCAACCTGGCCTTGGACACTTCCAGGGATCCAGGAGCAGCCCCAGCTGCTCTGGAAACCCATCCCAGGCCCTCCCCACCCTCCCAGGGAAGAATTCCTTCCCAAAATCCCATCCCAGCAGCACCTGCCATTGTCAGTCCTCCGTGTTGTTTCAAGCATTCCAGCTTTCCCTCCTACACCCACAGCTTGGAATTCCAAGCATTTCATTCCTTTGATTCCTCTCCTTGCCTTGAGTCATCCTGTGAAAATATCCCACCTTGTGCTGCTTCTGCCTCCTGTGGACATCCCTTTCCTGGGGATGGAATGAGTGCAGCCAAGCCTTCCCTGCCCATTCCCAGAAACAGGCTCTGGAGCTTTCAGCAGGAATTTTTCTCAGCTTGAAGCTGGAGGTGGCTTTGGATCACTCAGACACCCCCAGCTCAGCCAGCACAAAGTGTCTGTGCCCTGCCCTGCCTCGGGGAGGTTTTCCTGCTCTAAATCCAGGGTTTCCAGCAGGGATGGAGTTTGGGGGATTCTTACCCAGAAGGAAGGAAGGAATGTGAAGGTCACGGAGCTGCTGCAGGGCTGGAGCCAGGCTGGGAGAGCTGGGAATGTTCCCTGAGAGGAGAGGGATCCAGGCAGAGCTCAGAGCCCCTGGAGGGGCTCCAGGAGAGCTGGAGAGGGACTGGGGGCAGGGATGGAGGGACAGGACACAGGGAATGGCTGCAGAGTAGGATTGGATGGGATACTGGGATGGAATTCCTGGCTGGGAGGGTGGGCAGGGCTGGGCTGGAATTCCCAGAGCAGCTCCCCTGGATCCCTGGAGTGTCCCAGGCCAGGCTGGAGCACCCAGGGACAGGGGGAGCTGTCCCTGCCCATGGGAACTGGCTGATCCCTCAGCTCCCTCCCAGCCCAGGGCATCCCAGGATTTTCTGATAAAAGCTTTGCCAAACATTCCAAGTCCAACCCAGCAGAACCCCCAGATGCTCCCACACCTCTGCAGCAAATTTATTCCCCTTTTTTCCACTCCTGCTACTTTTTGTCTGTCCCATCTCTAAACCAAAACTCTTCCAAACCCCCCTTTGTCCCAAAAGTTGGATCTTGGTGTGCCCAGTGCTCTGGCTCATGGATCTCAAAGTTCTTTTCTCTCCCTGTCTCTTTAACAGCTGCAGGTCAGGGCTGCTCCTGATGTTCCCTCACAGCTCCCTTTGGAGCCTCTCCGAAATGTTTAATTAAATATTCATTTGCTAGCAACACACATGGATGGACTGGAGGGAGGAGGGGAGGGAGGAGACACACCTCAGTCTGTGGTTAGTCCTTTTCCTTTGGAAAAAAAAAAAAGGAATTTTGCTTAGCAAAGCCAAAATTCTGCTTTCTTCTCTGAGAATCACCAGGCTGGGCATTGGTGTGGTGATAAAATAACCACCCAAACCCTTTTCCCCAATTGATCCCCATCCCAGCTGTGTTCTGGAAGGGGAAGCTGTGCTTTCCTCCTCATCCAGCACTGGTGGAGATGGAAAAGATCCTGGGGGTTCCAACAAGGGCTGGGAAACACCAGGCCTGGAATAACCACGGAGAGAGCAAAATTGGGGCTTCAGAGCCTTTTTTTTTTTCTTTTAATTTGGTGGGGTTTGAGGCTTTGAACTCCAGCTAGGGGCAAGCCAAGGGGCAGAATCCCTCTCTCAGAACCTCTCCCCCTTCTTTTTAGTGGATTTCCAGCCTCGTTCCCTTTGCAGCTCTCAGCTGAACACTGCAGGAGTTTTGGGAATTCCCAAGAATTCCGGACAAGCGCCGGCGTTCGGGGCAGTGATTCCCCGAGCTGCAGAGCCTGAGCTGAGTTTGAAAGGCACGAAAGGAGCCCCTCAGTGCTCGTGTTCTTCCTGAGCATTGTTTCTGGAATTGCTCCATCCTTGCAGGATGAAGCAGTTTTGTTTTCTGGGCTGTGCTCTGCACTCCAGGCCCAGGTCCGAGCGCTCTCCGGGGACGCAGCAGAGGCTGCTGGAACAGAGTGCAGAATCCAGGGAAAACAGCTCCATCCTATTCCTTCCTTGCTAATTAAGAGGGAATAAATCCCTTCCTAACTCCTGCTGGCTCCCACTGGAGCTGCACAATGATGCAAGTGCCAGGCTGGCACCTCCAGAGATCCTGGCCAAACTGGCAAGAGGGAAGGTTTGTGTGCCTTCCCAAATCCTTGGAGAGCAGAGTTGACGTGAGCTCCTCTTGCTGCTGCAGCTCCTCCTGTGGATCTGAGCTGCTCCAATGCCATTTTTCCATGACTAACTCCAGGACTAATTAGGAAAGTCTCCTAAAATATAACCCAGGTCTGGCAAACTGAACTAATTCCCAGCTGTGGAGAGAGTGCAGCATTTGTTTGGTGTACAATCCCAAAGGCACCTGGTGGCTTCTCTCCCCTCCTGATCCCAGTTTTTCCAGAGCAGACTGTTAACTCCAGACCCCCCAAACTGGAGCAGCTGCACCCCTGAGAGCTGATGCTGAGGTGGAGGAGCCTCTGGGTAAGTGGAATTCCAGACAGCTCAGGCTTGCCTGCCTGATTCCAGCAGATCCTTGGAAACTCAGTGTCTGGCTGTGCTACAGATGTTGGAGCAGGAAAACAGCCCTGGAAACAGAGGGAATATCTGTTTTCTGGGAGAGATTGGAAAAGCAGATGATCCATGGTGCACAGGAGAGCTGCAGGATGAGGATGTGATTCCAAACTTGTTACCCAGCAGATAGGAATTATTTGGGATTCTGCCTGGATGTGATTCCCCCAAGCTCTCAGCTGCTGGCAGCTCTTCCCTTACAGAAAAGATGAGGATTTTTCGTTCTAGGATAACACAAAATTTCTTTTTGCTGTCCCTTGAGGAGGGCTGGAGCTGATCCCCTTGGGATGATCCCTGTCCGTGTGGGAAATGGAGGGACAGGAATTCCAAAAAGCAGTTGGGCTTCTCTAAGCTGGCAGGGAATTCTCTGGGAATGTGGCTGAGTTGTACATCCAGAGGGGATGTGTCCTGTGCTTTGAAGGAATTGGTCACATTCCTGTGGAATCCTGGAATGGTTTGGGCTGGAGGGCAGGGACAACTCCCACCTGGTGCTCAAGCCCTGGACACTTCCAGGGATCCAGGGGCAGCCACAGCTGCTCTGGGAATTCCAGCCCAGTCCCTCCCCACCCTCCCAGCCAGGAATTCCCTCCCAATATCCCACCTAATCCCTGCCCTCTGGCAGTGGGAAGCCATTCAGAATTCCCTCTTTCCTGCTGCCCACGCTGGGGGATCAGCCCAGGGCTGTCCTGGCCAGGGAATGTCAGCTCCTCATCCACCCCAAATCCTCCTCATTGTCCACCCAGCCTGGATTTGTGTTTGGGATTGCCCTGATCCAGGTGCATCCCTTTCCCTCTTCCTGGCAAAGCAGGGCTCTGAGGGATTTGGACAGCAGCTCTGCTTCTGCTCTGGCCTCTCCCTGCCCTCATTCCAACATCCATCCTAAAAAAAGATGGATTGGGGCTTGTTGGAGAGCTGTGCAGCACAAAGCTCAGCGAGTTCTCAGCCCTGCAGTGACGTCAGGAACACAAGGAATGCCTTTCTCCCACCTACACCGTTTTCCTTGGGAGAAAGGCTCCTTGTGCCCTGGAATGTGTGGGCGTGGGTGTCCGGGGGCAGATTCCTTTGTTACCCGCTCAGAGACACGTCAGAAGGGAATTCTGGGATGCCTGGGGTCAGGAGGGATGCTTGCAAAGCTCCTTTTTGTGGAAAACAGAATCTTTTGCCTTCAAATCAAAGGACCTCAGATTATAAAATGTGAAAGAGAACATCCTGGACTGGTATCAGGAAGAGGATGAGCTCTTTCCCACTTTCTCCTTAGGTGACTCCATCAGGAAAGGGCAGTAATTTAGTCCTGGAAAAGGGAGGGGAGAGCCTTTGGCTCTGGAGGTGGGGAGCACTTTGGGGAAGAAAATATGAGGATGAGCTGAACAGGCTCCTCCTTAGAAGGATTTTCCATATTCCACAGGAAAAGCTTGTCCTTTGCCTGCAGCAGGAAATGCAGCTGTTCCCTGGGCACTCACCGTTAAGCACTGATGGAATGAACACAGTGCTGGGTTTAGAGCAGAGATCCCAATTTCTCCCCCTCCCCAAGGGCTCTCCACCATTCCAGGAGCAAGTTCCAAACAGAAGGAACCCCAGCTTTGGTCTCATCCAGCTCCAGGGAGGGTTTCCCAGGCTCTTGGCTGATGTCGCTCCTCACTGCTCACAGGGACCATTCCTGTTTCTGTTTCAGATATCACAGGACACACACTCCGTGATCAGAAGGTTAAAAATGATTCTTTTATTAGGGATGGTTCTCCCTTATAGACAATTTTAAGCAGACCAATGGGATTGGTGGAACAAAGGCAAACCTCTTCACTCATATTGGGCAAACCAGAGGGACAGCAAGGAGAAATCCTTCCTGTTAGAAGGAATGAACAACATAAATATTACAAAAACATTCTATCATGTTTATCACACTTCCTTGGGAAACAACATCAGAAAACTAAAACACCAGGAAACCAAAACATCAGGCCTGAAACCAGACTACACATTCCCACTCTGGGAGCACCTGGAAAGGGCAGCAGTGCCCAGAGCCAGGGAGTTCATGCCAGGGCTGATTTCATCCCAGCTGTGTTATCCCAGCAGGAATTCTGGGGATGTTTGCTCCTGCGAGGCCCAGCTGTGGTGGAGATGATGAGGTTGGTTGGTGGCATCCTCGTGGTGGGCTCCCAGCCCTGCATCCCTGGAGCTGCAGCCTGGTGGAACCCTTGGACAGGCACTCAGGGCATGGAATCATGGAATGGGTGAGGTTGGAAAAGCCCTCCAAGATCATGGAGTCCAACCCAGCACTGCCACCACTGACCATGTCCCCAAGTGCCAGAGGGATTGTAAATCCCACCACAGCCCTGGGCAGCTCCAGGGCTGGAGAGCCCTTCCCATGGAGGAATATTCCCAAATTCCCCCCCTTAGCCTGCCCTGGCCCAGCCTGAGGCTGTTCCCTCTCCTCCTAGCCCTGTTCCTGGGAGCAAATCCCAAATCCCCTCCTGGCAGGAGCTGTGCAGAGCCCTCAGCCCCCTCTGCTCCAGCCTGAGCCCCTTCCCAGCTCCCTCAGGAATTCTCCAGCCCCTCCCCAGCTCCATTCCCTCCCCTGGACACCCTCCAGCTCCTCAGTGTCACTCTTGTCATGAGGGGCCCGGAGCTGCCACCTGGGCTGTGTAATTTACAGTTATTTAGTGAAATAAGGGCCTTTTTCTCCTCCTTGGGTCACACTACAGCCTTGGGGTTTGAGTAAACATAACCTTGGTGTTGAAATCCCTGTTATCTTTAGTTATAAAGATAATTTTGCTTATAACTAGAAAGTTGCTGTGTGCATTTTGAAGCAGGTGTTTGGCTTTAAGAGGTGCCTGTTCAATTTTAACGCCGCTTTTCATTTATTAAAAAGCTGACACGAGATTGGGACAGTTGTGATTTTTGGCAGCTTGGGGAGAAATGAAAGTCAAGTCAAACATTGCTTTTCTTGCACACTCGGCCTGAATGGGAGCACTCATCCAAACAAACCAAACTATTCCAGTTGGAATGAATTCCTTACAGGATTTTAGAGATAAGAGGAGGCCTTGTTCTTTCACCTTGGGGAAACAGCAAAAGGCAAACTGGAGTTTTTCTCTGGTTTGGGATGTTTGAGGCAGCTGGGAAGGGATTTACCACAGCATGAAGGCTGGGATGGGAATAATGGGATTTTATGCTGATAAATCAGGAGCAGCTGGTGATGGGATGGCCTCATCCCTGGGGAAGGGGTGGAGCTGCCGAGCAGGTCGGGTGTTCCCGAGCCTCGGGGCTGGAATGTGGCCAGGCCAAATCTGTCCCCGTGGTCACCCAGGTGTGTGCCAGCCCTTCCCACTGGCAATTCCCAAAGCCAGAGCTCCAGCACTGAGTGTCACGGGGGATCTCCCTGTCCTGAGCAGCACCTGGGGACAGCAGAGCCCACTCGTGCTCACCTGGCAGGCAGGGAGGGAATGAAAATCCCAGGGATATGGGGAGGGGCTGTCAGCTCTCAGGTTCTGCAGTCACTTCCCTTTATGGCTTTTCCTTAGGAAATTTGCTGTGTTTTTGTCTTTTTCAAGCTCTGGCCAGGCTGGAGTTTGTGCTCTCTGTGTGAAGTCAGGGTGGGAACAGCTGTGCCAACATTCCTGCTTCTCCAGGGCCAGGCAAGGGGCCTTGAGCTCCATCCCCTCGTGGCCCCTGGGCCTGCACTTTTCCCAAGGATTCCCCCTCCCACCGTGTGCACAGCAGGAGGCTGGCAGGGATATCTCAGTCTTGGAGCCTCTGGGATGTTTTCCATGTGGTTTTGGGTCAGGAGAAGGGTTTGACACAGCCCTTCAAGTCACAACTATAAATGTGAAGGGTTTTGGTTTTTTTTCCATGAGCTCTCATAGTCCCGACCACTTCACTTCCTGATTTCACTCTGGGAATGCTGGAAAATCCAGGAGAACAGGATTTGTGCAGCATAATCCAGGCACAGAGGGATAATAATCCAGCATGGACAGGGATTCAGGCACACCTGAGCTGCCCAGGTTCTCCAAAAGTGCCTCCTTTTTTCCACCTGGCAGGAATTTTGCTTTCTAAACCACCAGCAAGTTTGTTTTTACTGGGTCTGTGGGAGAAGAGTTGGGAATCATGGAATTCCTGAATCCAGACAGCTTTCCTGTCACCTCTGGAGATGGCATGGGGTGAGGATTTTGCAGAGGAGAAGAGAAGGACTCCTTGGATAACCTGCAGGGAAGGGCCCTGCTTTGTCCCATAAAACAAAGCTCCAGTGGGAAATTTTTGCTGAAGTGAGTTAAAAAGGGCAGCCCTACACAAACTGGGATGGGCATGGACTGGGATGAGCCAGATTGAAGTGGAAATTAGGGAAAAAAGGCTCTGAGAGATGTAATGAGAGCCAAGATCTGTCTGGAATGCTTGGATGCTGCAGGGAGTCACTGGAGCAGTGGCTGGCGCTGATCTCTTCTCCCTCCCTGGCTGTGCTGAACTCTTTTGTTTGACTTAGCTGGGGTTTTTTAGGGTTAGGATTAGAAGTGTGAGAGGCAGAATTTGTGTTTGGATCTCAATGTTTATTGTTTTTAATTTTAGTTACACTTTCATTGACTGCGAGTGCTGTTCCATGTTCACAAAGCAAAATGGAGTATAGAGAGAAGCTTCAAGGGGTTTTTAAATCTGAAGTACTCAATTAAGAGATGTTAATAAATTTATTTTAACTTTGAACTCAGTAACTAGCTACCCATGTCTCGCACTGTGGATTTTTTAAATTAATCATACAAAACCACTGGAACTTGTGGAGAAGGAGAAGGAGAAGAAAAAGAAGGAGAAGAAGAAGGAGGAGAAAAAGGAGAAGAAGGAAGAGAAGGAGAAGAAGAAAAAGAAGAAGGAGAAGGAGAAGAAAAAGAAGGAGAAAAAGAAGGAGAAAAAGAAGGAGAAGAAAGAGGAGAAGGAGAAGAAAAAGAAGGAGGAGAAGGAGAAGAAGAAAAAGAAGGAGGAGAAGGAGAAGAAAAAGAAGGAGAAGAAGAAGGAGAAGGAAAAGAGAAGGAGAAGGAGAAGGAGAAGAAAAAGAAGGAGGAGAAGGAGAAGAAAAAGAAGGAGGAGGAGAAAAAGGAGGAGAAGAAGGAGGATAAGGAGAAGAAGAAGAAGGAGGAGAAGAAGGAGGATAAGGAGAAGAAGAAAAAGAAGGAGAAGAGGAAGAAGAAGGAGAAGAAGAAGAAAAAGAAAGAGAAGAAGAAGATTATGCCTTAAACTCTCTATCTTGTTACACATACATTATTTTAACCTTAAATTCTAATTTTTTCACCCCGTGCTATAACACGCTTCTGTTCACCTCCCCACTCACACTCTCAGCGCTCTCTCTCTCAGTTTTGGAGCCTTTCCCATGCCCTCAGGTCAAATGCAGCCTATCTTTGTGGATCATTTTCTGCCAGCACAAAGCCTGCAAGCCTCTGTGTGTGCAGGGTTCCAACACCTGATCTCCCGTTTCAGGTCGGCGACCACAAATTCAGCGCGCACCGGATCGTGCTGGCAGCTTCCATCCCCTACTTCCACGCCATGTTCACCAACGACATGATGGAGTGCAAGCAGGATGAGATTGTCATGCAGGGCATGGATCCCAGGTAAAACCTCCTGGGGAGGCTCTCAGAGGCTGCTCTGCCTCGTGGTGTGAGCCAGGCTCAAAGCCTGGTCTCCGTGCGAGCGAGCCCACAAAAGGTTCTGCTACCCAGCTGGAGTTCAGGGGAGTTTCTGCCCTTTCTCCCTGTTTTTAGTGCACTGGAGGCTCTGATCAACTTTGCCTACAACGGTCACCTGGCCATAGACCAGCAGAATGTGCAGTCCCTGCTCATGGGGGCGAGTTTCCTGCAGCTGCAGAACATCAAGGACGCTTGTTGCACCTTCCTCAGGGAGAGGTGAGTGGGGCTGGGGGGATCCTGGGGGGATTTTAGGGGGATTCCAGCTGCTCCCCAGTCAGCTGCGTCCAGCTTGGAAGGAGTGTGCATCCCAAAACTTGGCTTCTGTAGAGTTATGGAACACAAAATGGGTTGGAGTGACCTCAAAGCCCATCCCAGTGCACCCCTGCCATGGCAGGGACAACTCCCACTGTCCCAGGCTGCTCCAAGCCCTGTCCAGCCTGGCCTTGGGCACTGCCAGGGATCCAGGGGCAGCCACAGCTGCTCTGGGAATTCCATGCTAGGGCCTCACCACTCTCCCAGCCAGGAATTCTTTCCCAATATCCCATCCATCCCTGCCCTCTGGCAGTGGGAAGCCATGCCCCTTTCTCCTACCACTCTCATTCCTTTCAGAATAACTTACCACTCCTTTATGGGGACACAGTAAAAGACCTTGGCCACCCATGGGAATCAACACCCAGAGCAAAACTGAGGAGACATTTCCCTTTTTGAGAGCCCATCCTGGCAGGAATTGCCCTTCCTGCCATTCCTGGCAGGAATTGCCCTTCCTGCTGCTGTGTGTGCTAAAGGGGAAGAACACAGAGCCCCAGCCCAGGAGCTGGACAGGAAACTGTGGCAGAGCCCTAAATTGGTCCCAGGTTTTTCAATTTCCTCGCTGGTGTTTGGCTGTGAGGCTGTTCCAGCAGCATGGTCTGGAAATGGAAAGCTGGGACACTCTTTGTCCACATTCCACATGGATTCTCAGCCCTGCCAGGGAGTCTGATGTGTTCAGTTTTCCCAGCCTGGTTTCTCTGCAGCTGCTTGGGGCATTCTGTGGTGGGATGTTAAACACACCCACCAACTGCAGGGATTGGCCACCAAAATTCTCCCAAATCCACCAGGAGCAGCCAGGTGTCCTGAGTGAAGTCCTGGCTTTGAGTGCCCAGCTGCCAGTTTGGTTAATAACCAAAGATTAGTGGATTCTGGCCATGCTGGCGAGCTGGGACGTGGACACTGAGCTCTCCTTCTAAAGTGGAACTGAGAATTGGGATATTTTTAGGCAGCTGTGTTGTAACCAAGCCCTGTGGGAGTCACCCTCATGTGACAGTTCCCAACCCAACAGCACCAGGAGCTGGAGCTGCTGCAGAGCCCAGAGCAGCCCCTGGAGCTGCCCCAGGGCTGGAGCCCCTCTGGAGCCAGCCTGGGAGAGCTGGGAATGTGCCCTGGAGAGGAGAGGGATCCAGGCAGAGCTCAGAGCCCCTGGAGGGGCTCCAGGAGAGCTGGAGAGGGACTGGGGACAGGGATGGAGGGACAGGACACAGGGAATGGCTTCAGAGCAGGATTGGATGGGATACTGGGATGGAGAGGAGAAGCTTTGGGGTGACCTCAGGGTGGCCTTGCAGGACCTGGAGGAGCTGCTGGAAAAATAGAGGGAGACAATTTCCAAGGGATGGAGGGACAGGACACAGGGAATGGCTTCAGAGTAGGATTGGATGGGATCTTGGGAAGGGATTCCTGGCTGGGAGGGTGGGCAGGCCCTGGCACAGGGTGTCCAGGGAAGCTGTGAATGCTCCCAGAGCCACCTGGATCTATCCAATGGCAGGGACAAGGGGACATTTGTGTTTTCCATCCTCTGGCTCTGCCTTGGATTCACCTGGAGCTGCCTGTGCAGACCAGCTCCTGGAAATTCCAGCTGGAATCTGCCATCACTGGAGAGCCCACCTCTTGCACTGCACTGTGTGTCCTCCAAGGCTCCTGTGCTTCCCAGAATCCTGGAATGGTTTGGCTTGGGAGAGAGCTTCAAACCCATCCCATCCCACCATCCCAGGCTGCTCCAAGCCCTGGCCTTGGACACTTCCAGGGATCTCCAGCTGCTCTGGCTGACATTCCTGTTGCTCTGCTCCCCTCCTTTTCCAGGCTTCACCCCAAGAACTGCCTGGGGGTGAGGCAGTTTGCTGAGACCATGATGTGCACGGTGCTCTACGACGCTGCCAACAGCTTCATCCACCAGCACTTCGTGGAGGTCTCCATGTCTGAGGAGTTCCTGGCCCTGCCCTTTGAGGATGTCCTGGAGCTCGTTTCCAGGGATGAGCTCAACGTGAAGTCTGAAGAGCAGGTGGGTACCTGGGGTGGGATTTGGCCGAGGAAACCTTGAGGGGTTTCTTGCTGCTTGGGGGTGGAATGGGAATTATTTTCTTCCTGGGTTGAGGGAAGCTGAGATGTCCTGGCACAGTGGGGACACTCAGAGGGGCTTCCAGTGACTCCTCCAGCCTCCTTGTTCCTAAAGAAACAGAAAGTAGGGCTCTTTTAGGATCACAGAATTGGTGAGGTTGGAAAAACCCTCAGAGATCATGGAGTCCAATCATTCCCCAGCACTGCCCAGGCCACCATGTCCCCAAGTTTCACATCACAGGGCTTTAAATCCCTGCAGGAATCAGGACTCCACCACTGCCCTGGGCAGCTGGGCCAGGGCTGGACGGCCCTTCCCATGAAGGAATTTTTCCAAATTCCTGCCTAAAGCTCTGCAGGGACAACATGAGGCTGTTTCCTCTCCTCCTGTCCCTTGTTCCCCAGGAGAAGAGCTGGAATCCCACCTGGCTGCCCCCTCCTGTCAGGGAGTTTAGGGAGTGAGAAGAGTTTAGGGTGGTT
This sequence comes from Sitta carolinensis, assembly GCA_032173965.1. Classification (NCBI taxonomy): domain Eukaryota; kingdom Metazoa; phylum Chordata; class Aves; order Passeriformes; family Sittidae; genus Sitta; species Sitta carolinensis. The sequence continues at coordinate 996,631 of CM063284.1, read as the reverse complement.
CCACAGCCTTGAGAATCCACCAGCATGGGCTGACAGTGAGCAGGGAGAACAGAGCCTGTCCTTGAGCCTGGAAATCTGTCCTGCTCTTCCTGAGAGGGTGACAAAGGCAGAGCAGACCTCCAGCTTCTCCTTGTAGGGTAAGAAAGTGCTTCTTTAATCAGGGAGGGAGGGGAACCTGCCCCACATTCCAGCCACATTCCTGTATCATACCAAGAATTCCTCACTCTGTTTTTCCCAGAGCAGGTAGGATCCAAAGAGTCCATGCTGGGACATTTCCCTGTGCCCTGGCACCTGCCAGCCCCAGAAATCCCAGTAGCACCCTGTAGAGTGGAATACAGTTGGTTTGGGGTTTTTAATCCCTGTGGGTGCTGTTGGAGAAGCAGTTTTGCACTGGAAAGTTTGGGAATTGTGTTGGGAGAGACTGCAAATGCCACCATGTCAGTCGTAAAGGCTGCAATAACTTTCATGGGGAGTCCTGTGAACCCAGGAATGTGTGTCCCAGATTAAACCAGGACCAGGATCCTTTTGTAGCTGGAGTCATCCAGTGGTGCTTCAGAGAGGACTCCGTCTCCCTTCCAGTGTCTGGGATGGATCCTGGAGGGACCAGCTCAGCTCCAGGCATTTCCAGTGTAGTTATCCAGAGAGAACACATGGATCCCTGCCATCAAACCTGTCTCCTGGTTTCTCCTGGAACAGCACCATTCCCAGTGTTCTTTCCCAGTTTGTAGATTTCTGTCTAAATGAACACAGTGTTGTTGTGTTCTGCCAAAATCCTCCTTGCAGCTCCCTCATCTCCCTGCAAACTCTTGTGCTGAATTTCCCATCCCACGGGAAAGGAGATCAAGATTGTAAGAGGTGGGGAAAGAAACCTGCATGGAGCCAGGCTGGGAGAGCTGGGAATGTTCCCTGGAGAGGAGGAGGCTCCAGGGAGAGCTCAGAGCCCCTGGCAGGGCCTGGAGGGGCTCCAGGAGAGCTGGAGAGGGCTGGGGACAAGGGATGGAGGGACAGGACACAGGGAATGGCTTCAGAGTAGGATTGGATGGGCTCTTGGGAAGGAATTCCTGGCTGGGAAGGTGGGGAGGGGCTGGGCTGGATTTCCCAGAGCAGCTGTGGCTGCCCCTGGATCCCTGGAAGTGTCCAAGGCCAGGTTGGACAGGGCATGGTGGCAACTGTCCATCCCCAGGACAGGGGATGGATTGGGATGATCCCTGAATTCCCTTCCAACCCAAGCCAGCCTGGAATTCCATGATTCTATTCTAGAATAGAATAGATCTGGATGAGATATTAGGAAGGAATTCTTGACTGGGAGGGTGGGGAGGGGCTGGCACAGAGAAGCTGTGGCTGCCCCTGCATCCCTGGAATTGTCCAAGGACAGGTTGGACACTGGAGCTTGGAGCACCCTGGGACAATGGAAGGTTTCCCCACCCAGCACACGGGTGACACTTGGATAATCCTTGAATTTCCTCCCAACCCAAACCATTCCAAGACTTTACATTCATTTCATTCCCCTCCACTTGCACAAGCCCCAGCCTCCAGCTGTGTCTCCTGGCAGGTGTTCGAGGCTGCCCTGGCCTGGATCCGCTGCGAGCGGGAGCAGAGGGAGCCCTTCCTGCCCGAGCTCCTGGCCAAGATCCGCCTGCCCCTGTGCCGGCCGCACTTCCTCACGGACCGCGTGCAGCAGGACGACCTGGTGCGCTGCTGCCACAAGTGCAGGTGAGGCTGGGCTGGGACAGAGCCTTCAACCTCAGCCTCCAGACAGTCAGAGCTCTGACACAGCCCAACAGAGCCCGGGCTGGCTCGGCTCACCCCGGTGCTGTGCGGGTTTGACCACACCGCCCGTGTCACCCCGGTGCTGTGGCAGCTGTGGGAACAGCTGTGGTGTGGGGCTGGACCAACAGCTGAACCTTTAGAGCTGCTGCTCTCCAGAGCAGGGTCTGCCAGCCAGGAGAAGGAAGAGGCTCTGGGTGTGAGAGGTTTCAGCAGGAGGGGTTTGGAGGAGGCTCTGGGTGTGAGGTTCCAGCAGGAGAGGTTTGTTGGAGGCTCCGGTGTGAGTTCCAGCAGGAGGAGGCTCTGGGTGTGAGGTTCCAGCAGGAGAGGTTTGGAGGAGGCTCTGGGGTGAGGTTCCAGCAGGAGAGGTTTGGAGGAGGCTCTGGGTGTGAGGTTCCAGCAGGAGAGGTTTGGAGGAGGCTCTGGGTGTGAGGTTCCAGCAGGAGAGGTTTGGAGGAGGCTCTGGGGGTGAGGTTCCAGCAGGAGGGTTTGGAGGAGGCTCTGGGGGTGAGGTTCCAGCAGGAGGGTTTGGAGGAGGCTCTGGGGTGAGGTTCCAGCAGGAGAGGTTTGGAGGAGGCTCTGGGGTGAGGTTCCAGCAGGAGAGGTTTGGAGGAGGCTCTGGGTGTGAGGTTCCAGCAGGAGAGGTTTGGAGGAGGCTCTGGGTGTGAGGATTCCAGCAGGAGGAGGCTCTGGGTGTGAGGTTCCAGCAGGAGAGGTTTGGAGGAGGCTCTGGGTGTGAGGTTCCAGCAGGAGGAGGCTCTGGGGTGAGGTTCCAGCAGGAGAGGTTTGTGGGAGGCTCTGGGTGTGAGGTTCCAGCAGGAGAGGTTTGTTGGGGCTGAAGGGGTCACAACAGGAGAGCCCCCAGCACTGCTGGGCAGGGTTTAAAATCTGGGGACTCTGGGGTGGGAACAGATCATAAACCAGCAGGGCAGGGTCAGGCACAGCCTGGGGGCAGTTACAGAAGGGGGGAGCACAGGGCACAGGTCCCAGTGGGGTGTCAGAGATGGGGAGACCCCAGGAACAGCCAGGGGAACACTGGAAGGATTGGCTCAAGGGAGGAGTGACAGGGAAGGGACCAGGACAAGGGGCAGGGTGACAATGATTGACAGGGAAGGGACCAGGACAAAGGCGGCAGGGTGACAATGATTGACAGGGAAGGGACCAGGACAAGGGGAGGTATCAATGATTGACAGGGAAGGGACCAGGACAAGGAGCAGGGTGACAATGATTGACAGGGAAGGGAGCAGAACAAGGGGAGGGCATTGCCATGAGGGTACCTTAGGGAAGGATACAACTTTCAGGGATAAACCAATTTGGAGGTACACACGGAGAACACACCAGAACAAACCATCAACGTTAAAACCAATAACAATAAACCAGCAGAATAAAAAGCCACGATCTCCTCTTTAATGGTTCCATGGTGGGATTCCAGGGATCTGGTGGATGAAGCCAAGGACTATCACCTGATGCCCGAGCGCCGGCCGCACCTGCCGGCGTTCAAGACGCGGCCGCGGTGCTGCACGTCCATCGCGGGGCTGATCTACGCCGTGGGGGGACTCAACTCAGCAGGTACCTTGCAGTGGAAAGACCACCCGGGGCTGGGTGGGATGATGGGATGCTGGAATTCCCTCCTGTGGAAGCGTGGAGAAGTTTTTCCTCCCCCATGCAGCACTTTGACCCTTCGGGTGAAACCCTCAGGGGGGGTTGTGCCCATAGTTTAACGTCGGAAATCCTGGCCAGGTGAGGCTTGTTTAGGACAAGATTTTGAGGGTGGTGTCCTTGCCTGGAGCCCCAAGCAGGACTTGCAGGGATCTCCACAATGTTGTCGGGGTTGTGGGATCACAACACTTTGACGTGAGTCTCACCATGGAGTAAAAAGGGAACAAAGTGACCGAGGAGAAAGCAGCGACACCACAGATGGGACTTGCAGGTCTCTGCTGCCCCTTGGAGGACAGTGGAGGTGCCACTTCCACAGAGGGAACTTGTCAAGGCACCACGGGAGAGCTTGGAAATGTTCCCCGATCTTTTTGAGTGTGGGAACAATGGGAATTGTTCAGAGCAGGGATATATGGCTGGGAAATGTCTCTGTGGGAGCAGGTAGGCTGGAATAGGATGTGAGAGCCCAGGATTGGATTGAGAATTCCAGAATGGTCTGGGTTGGAAAGGACCTTAAGGATCATCCCATTCCACTCTCTGCCATGGGCAGGGACACCTCCCACTGTCCCAGGGAGCTCCAAGCCCTGTCCCTCCTGGCCTGGGGCACTGCCAGGGATCCAGGGGCAGCCCCAGCTGCTCTGGGAATTCTCTTCCAGGGCCTCTCCACCCTCCCAGGGAAGAATTTCTTACCCCAGCCCAGGTGCAGCACTTATCCTTGTTGAATCTCATGAGATTCCCATTCCTTGAGCTTGTCCAGGTCCCTTTAGATGCCATCCCATCCTAGCAGATGCATTATTTTCCCAACAACAAGCAGCCAAATCCCCCAAGCCGACCCCATCTTTCAGCACACAGCACCACCCCTCTACACCCCCCTCCCTATCCCAGGGCTTCATCAGGTCTCCCCTCTTTTAATTTGAGTAGCAAATTTCTATGCAGGCGACTCTCTGAACGTGGTGGAGGTGTTTGACCCGATTGCCAACCGCTGGGAGAAGTGCCAGCCCATGGCCACGGCGCGGAGCCGCGTCGGCGTGGCCGTGCTCAACGGGCTGCTCTACGCCATCGGCGGCTACGACGGCCAACTGAGGCTCAGCACCGTGGAGGTTTACAACCCAGACACCGACTCCTGGTCCAAAGTGGAAAGCATGAACAGTAAGAGGAGGTAGGTGCAGCTCACCTGGAAGAGAATTCTGGAAAAGCAGGGGAGAAGCGAGGTCGGAGGGAGAGCGGTGGGTGGTGGGCGACCAGCGGGATGTGTGTGTGGGGGGGGGAATTGGGAAAGGAGTGGGGCAGTGTGGATGCAGCTGGGATTTCCTGGGTTAGTTTCTGGTGCAGCTAGGTGGGGGCCAGGCTCTGCTCCCAGGGAACAGGGACAGGACAAGGGGAAATGGCCTCAAGCTGTGCCAGGGGAGTTCCGGTTGGATACAGGGAAAAATCCTTCTGGAAAAGATAGTCCAGCCCTGGCCCAGGCTGTCCAGGGAAGGGTGGAGGGTGTATGTGCCCCTCGCTAGATTTCTCTGGAGCTCCCTCAGCCACTCCTGGTGCCCCAACCCCTTCCTCAGCTCCATTCCCTTCTCTGGACACACTCCCACCCCTCAGTGCCTTTTTTTGTTGTGAAGGGCCCAAATCCAAACCCAGGATTCGAGGCGCTCCTGCCATGAGCACCTTTCCCCTCTGTGAGCTCAGAGACTGCGTAGGACTGAGCAGTTTGGAGGTGAATCCAGGGAAAAGGCAGTTTGGTGGGATGACAAGGGCAGAGTGTTGGGGACAGGGTGGCAGCACCTGCAGCCACCTCACAGGATCCTGCTGTTCCTTGCAGTGCCATGGGAACGGTGGTGCTGGATGGGCAGATCTACGTGTGTGGAGGATACGATGGAAACTCATCCCTCAACTCGGTGGAGTCCTACTCTCCAGAAACAAACAAGTAAGAGCCCTTCGTGTCCCAGAGCTTTTCCAGGAGTTTCCCCTCCAGTGCTCCGTGTGCTGGAACCACTGGGCATCTGGGCTGTGAGGATGGTTTGAATAAGGAACAGGGAAAGGAGAGCAGGTGGAGCACTAGGAAATCATGGAATGATCTGTGGGAGTTGTTGGAACCCAGAATGCAGAGAATATTTCCCTGCGTGTTTGGAAGGGTCCAACCCCCCTGACAAACACCACTGGTAACCTTCATCCATGGAAAGGGCTGCCCAGGATTTGGGGTGGAACTGAATTTTCAAGAGTGTAAATTAGAGAGTAGCATAATATGTAATTTATCACAGAGTGAGAAATTCAGATTTTGGGTTTGTTAGGATGGTAAGTGGATGCAGACAAGATGGGGATCCTTGTGGTTTTTAGGCTTCTTCCTCCTTCACCCACTCCATGTTCTGCAGTGTGGGGGGCACAGGACCACTGGTCACAATTTGCTGCAGGGCAGAGTTACCTGAACAGAAATTGAGTTGGTTATTGGTAGAAAAGCAGAAATTATGAACTTTCTTGGTGATAATGGGGTGAATTATCTTTAAGACAACCTTGATCCTGAGTGTTGGGGGTCTTTGGTGTCTTTTCTCCCTCACACTGAGCTGGGGTAAAGCCTGGGGTGCTGAGATTGCTGATGAGGAAACAATGAACAACCTGGGCAACAACCAAGAGCCCTGTTTGCCTTTTCCTATCGAGTACTTTTGAAAAAAGCCTCCCCTGCCAGGGGAGAGACAGTGGGAGTGGAAGAGCTGCCACAGGAGTCCTGCTGAGCTCTGCCCTCTCCCTGCCAGGTGGACAGCAGTGACCCCCATGAGCTCCAACCGCAGCGCTGCCGGAGTCACCGTGTTCGAGGGACGGATCTACGTGTCCGGAGGGCACGACGGGCTCCAGATCTTCAACAGTGTAAGTAAGGCCCTGGGGCCCTGGGCAGGGCTCATCCTCACCTCAGGATGGGGCTGGAAGGCTCCTTTTCCTTTCCCTGTGCATCCAAACAGCCCCAAGTTGTTGTGCCATCAAGTTGTGTCACTTCCACCCATAACAGAAAAACCTGAGGTGGAACAGAAGTGACTCATTTATCTACTGGGTCACGGAGATGTTCTGAGGGCTGGAGACCCTTTCATATGAAGACAGGCTGGGAGAAAAGAGAGGGATGCAGAGAGACCTTAAAACCCCTTCCAGGGCCTAAAGGGGCTCCAGGAGAGCTGGAGAGGGACTGGGGACAAGGGATGGAGGGACTGGACACAGGGAATGGCTTCAGAGTAGGATTGGATGGGATCTTGGGAAGGAATTCCTGGCTGGGAGGGTCGGCAGGCCCTGGCACAGGGCCCCCAGAGCAGCTGTGGCTGCCCCTGGATCCCTGGCAGTGTCCCAGGCCAGGATGGACGGGGCTGGGAGCACCCTGGGATGGTGGAAGGTGTTGCTGCCCATGGCAGAGGTGGCACTGGATGACCTTTAAGGTCCCTTCCAACCCAAACCCTTCAAGCACAATCCCATAGCAGCTGAACTTTTAACTGAAGACAGTTCAGTCCTCTCAGCTGCTCCTGCTGCTCCAGACCATCTCCCTTCCCTTCCCCGGGAAGCTCTTCACCATCCTACCATGAGAAACCTGGAATAGAATGTGAGAGCCTAGGATAGGACTGAGAATCCCAGAACAATCTGGGTTGGAAAGGACCTTGAGTGTCACTGTGACGCAGAGAGGGAACACAGTAGCACATACAACAGGTGTTCAGGCAGAGAAGAAGAAAAGAACTCTCCAGTTTATTGTTGACCTCGTATATATAAGTTTTTGGACAGAAGGTCACTTGAGAAGTCCATCAGGTGATATCTTTCCACAAAGGAATGCAAACATGATCTTTGTTTACCTTACAATTCATGAGAACTGACTCCATTACACTAAAACAAATCAGAAGGCTGATTTTCAGGGACAACACTTGAGGCTCATCCCATTCCACTCTGTCCCATGGGCAGGAACACCTCCCATTATCCCAGGCTCCATCCAACCTGACCTCAACCACTTCCCCAGCACAGTGATGGAAGGGTGGTGAGGTGGGACACACAATCCCAAACCAGCAACACCCTTAACCCCCCACCCATCCTCCACTCCAGGTGGAATACTACAACCCTCCCACGTGCAGCTGGCACGCCGTGGCGCCCATGCTGAACAAGCGGTGCCGGCACGGCGCGGCCGCGCTGGGCAGCCGCATGTTCGTGTGCGGCGGCTACGACGGCTCCGGCTTCCTGAGCGCCGCCGAGGTCTACAGCTCCACGGCCGACCAGTGGTACCTGATGGTGCCCATGAACAGCCGGCGCAGCCGCGTCTCCCTGGTGGCCAACTGCGGCCGGCTCTACGCCGTGGGTGGCTACGACGGACAGTCCAACCTCAGCTCGGTGGAGATGTACGACCCCGAGACCGACCGCTGGACGTTCATGGCGCCCATGGTGTGCCACGAGGGCGGCGTGGGCGTGGGCTGCGTGCCGCTCCTCACCGTCTGATAACGGTGGGCGTGTGGGCCACGAGCGTGCCAGGATTTCTAGGTGCTCTGTTATCCGGTAAATCCCCGCCTGTGACTTTATGGGGTGAAGGTTCTGAAAGGTGCATCAGCTCACCTGCATTGTGAGTTGATGTGAGAGTAAAGATCCTCCAGGTTGAGCGGATCCGTGCATCCATCCTGTCCCTCCTACGGTTTTCCGTCGTGGCCTGGCTTCATTGTGACATAAAAACGGCCACTTCAAAGACTTGGAAAATCCAGCTGCACCTTCTGGGAGCAGCTAAACCTCCTGAGCCCTCACCCCCCAGGGGTGTCAGCAGCAATTTGGGGGGTCCTGGTCGCACAGGGGGGTCTCCAAACAGGACAAACACAGCGCTGTTGCTTCCAGGAGCTTCTTACACAAGACACTCTCAGTTTCTCGTGCTTTCCTCATCATGATGTGGAAAACTTCTCCACAAGAGCCACAGGATGGAGAAACCAGGAAGAGGAAAATTTCCGTTAAACCAGGATCGTTTGGGCAAGCTCTGGAGAAGGATGGATGGAAACGACTCCAGGCGACAGCCTGAGGGTTTCAAAATGGGAAATAGGTTATCAGGATGTCCTTTAAATTAAATATCGAGGTATTTTCCAAGCCTAAGAGGCAGCTGGAGCAGAAAGGCTGGGACATTTCAGGAGAGGCAAGGAAAATACGTCGTGCTCTGCTGGGAAAGGTCTTTGCCATGGGTTTTGTGCCAGGAAACTTTGGAATGCTGGCAGAGCCAAAGAGCTGCCTGGCAGCATCTTCCCTGCATCAGCCCTTCAGCCCCTCTCGTGCATGATCCGTGCCCCGCCATCCCTGCGGAGCTCTCCGTGCCCGGCTCTTCCCGTGCCACCCTGGGCACAGCCATACCTCCTCCGGGCAGGCAGGGCCAGGCAGCAGGAACCTCACCTGGTCCCAGCTGCCAGGGATTTGGGATCCCCCCACCCCGTGTTCTGAGGGGCTGGGAGGAGCAGGATGTGCCCCCCATTCCCACTCCTCGTGTCCCAGCATCCCTGGGAGTGACCCTGGCTGTACATGTGGATGTCTATATTGGGGTACTGTGTATATTTTAGGGTCTGTAATGAGCATATCTGGTTATAAATGTGAGCTATCAGTACATATCCATTTCTCCCACCTCTAGCCACTGCTGGCTTCCCAGGAATGGGAATCCTTTGGACTTTTCCGTGCTGCTCGGACTTTAAAAAGGAAAAAAAAAAAAAAAAAAAAAAAAAAAAAAGAAAAAACACGAATACTCAGATCAGAATGAAGTTGTTGCCCGTGGTATCTTCTCTTCTCCAGGACCCCTCCCGATGGTCTCCATGGGCAGAGGAGGCTCTGGTGAGCTGCCCTACTGGTGTTCCATTGTCCCTTCTCCCTCCCACATCTCCCACCTGGGGCTTGTGTCCGTAAGAATGGGAATATTGGAACAAATATTTCTGGAAGAGCAGCAGCTCCCCTGACACCAGGGCTGCCAGTGGCCCTTGGGTTTCCAGAGCACTCTTCCCAGGCACAGGGATCCCAGGAAACTCAGGTGTCTCCCAGATGTGCTTCCTGGGATTCCTTCCCCAGGGGTTTCCTTGCTTTTCCAGTGTGGATGAAGCGAGGAGAATGGGGAGCTCCTGGCTCCAAAGGCAACAGGAAAATACTGAATTTTGGGGAAACGAGACCCATTCACCCAGGCAAGGCAAACTGGGAGAGCAGGATCCACTCAGTGGAGTCCTCGGTAATAACCCCTGTGTTCTTGAATCCAAGGGAAACCTGGGCGTGGGGTGCTTGGAAGAATCTGAGCAGGGTCAGAGGGGTTTTAAAAACCCAAAATCGTGTAAAGAAACTGGGAGAGGGAGGGGGCTCCCGGTTCTTCTCTCTGCGGGAACGAGGAGCGGGATCTCGGTCGGACCAGCGTGCCAAGAAGCTGGGAGCAGGCACAGCCAAGGGGCCACGGAGGGGGCTCGGCCCTGCCGAGCTCCAGCATCGCCGCATCTCCTGCGGGTCCAGGCACGCTTCCCCCGCGGCACCGGGCCAAGGAAAACACCGGCAACCCGATCCCTTCGCGCGGCACGGGGGCCGCTCCTTACCCCGGAGCCGAGCCCGGCGCTGCTCCCGAGCCGGCGGCTCCGTCCCGGCGCTGCCGCCCGCATGGCGCTGCTGCTGGCGGCCGTGCTGCTGGCGGCGGGGGCGGCCGAGACCCAGACCGTGCTGCCGACCGTGCCCCGGGCCGTGCTCCCGGCTGTGCCCCGCACCGTGCCCCGCACCGTGCCCCCCGCCCTGCCCGCGCCCCGGGAGCTGGCGCGCTCCGTGCTGGAGACGCACGGGCAGGAGCTGCGGCTGCTCCGGCTGCTGGGAGTCGCCAGGACGGTAAGAAAAAGGGTGTGAGGGGTGCGTGGGGTGCTCCCGGTACCCGGGTCCCCCACGGAGTTTTTTTTTTTGTCCCGGCAGAATTTCGACTGGGGGACCCACTTCAGCATCAACTTCACGGCCCGGCAGCCGCCCTGCCCCAAGCCCGGCCCGGATCCCCGCGGCTGCCGGGGCCGCCCGGGCAGGGTGAGCGCGGGGTGGGACCCCCAGCCCCGGGGGCACGGGAGGGGGTGGTCCCCGGGGTGCTGAGGCCGCTCTGTCCCCAGGTGCAGCGCTGCTCGGCTCAGGTGTCCGTGTTCACCTTCCTGCCCGACGTGCCGCTGTCGATGGTGGAGTGCGGCCGGGAGCCGGTGAGGGCTCCGGGAGCGCATCCTGGAGGGTGGGAAACGTGTCCCCCTCACCTCGGGGGAGTTTTGGGCTCTGGAGTGAAACCCCCCCTTTATTTCTCCCCGCAGCAGCCCGGTGACAGCGCCCAGTCCCGCTCCCCTGGCACCAACCCAGGTCCCTCATCATCCTCATCCTCGGGGCCCCCCCCGCGGGCTCGGCCCCCTCCCAGCGCGTCCCTGCGGGGGTCGTCCCGCCGCCCCCTGTCCCCAGCGGAGCTGGAATAAAGAGATTTCGGGCTCGGACGTGTGCGTGTGTAGGGGTGACAGTTTGGGGGACCCGGGGGGGCACCCTCGGCCTTGGGCAACAGCGATGGAGCAAGTGCGGGATTGTGCAACCCCGCGGGCACACGGGCAACCTCCAGGGACCCCACAGCCCCCCGAGCCCAGCCAAGCGGCTCCCGAGGGCGGGGACCCCGAGGGGTTCAGACGCCACCGCGACCCCCCCGCACCGCGTGTACCCCAAACCCAGGCCCCCCTGCGGCTTGGGGCCGGGCGTTTCCCAAGGGGGCAGCCCCGGGGCGGGTCCCCAGCCTGCCCTGGGGGATAAAAGGGGCGCGGGGGTGGCCGTGGGGACAGCGATGCCGAGCTCGTGGCTGCTGCTGCTGCTGGCGGTGCTGGGGGGGGCCTGCGCCCTCCCCGCCCCGCTGCCCCTCTCCTACACCCAGGCGCTGGCCCAAGCCGTGGATTCCTACAACCAGCGGCCCGAGGTGCGGAACGCCTTCAGGCTGCTCAGCGCAGAGCCCGAGCCCGCCCCGGTGAGTGCCCCCCAGCCGGGACCACCCCCCACGGCTGACACCCCCACCCCGCTCGGGATCCCCCCCCATGCCCGATCCCCGCACTCGGGGTGCCTGACTGGGGCTGCCCAGCCCGGCCCTGAGTGTCCCCCACTCGGGACCCCCTATTCGTGACCCTTATTCCCGTGCCCTCCCCCTCGGGACCCCCTATTCGTGACCCCCATTCCCGTGACCCCCCCACTCGGGATCTCCTATTCGTGACCCCTATTCCTGTGCCCCCACTCGGGACCCCTATTCGTGACCCTTATTCCCGTGGCCCCCCCACTCGGGACCCCCTGTTCGTGACCCCCATTTCCGTACCCCCACTCGTGGTGCCTGACTGGAGCTGCCCAGCCCGACCCTGAGTGCCCCCCCAGATCGGACCTATGTGACCCCTATTCCTGTGCCCCATCGGACCCCTATTCGCGACCCTATTCGTGCCCCCACTCTGGACCCCCTTTTTGTGACCCCCATTCGCACTCGTGGTGGTGCCTGACTCGGGGGGCACAGTGCCGACCCTCAGCCCCACTCGGGACCCCCCCAGTTTTGACACACCCTTCACGCCCCGCTCGGTCCCCACCGCCCCGCGCTGCCCCTGAGCCCCGGGCAGTGACCGCCACGCCACCGGTGACCCCCTGCTAGTGCCGCCCCCCACTCCCGAGCCCCCCGCTGCCGCCCCCTCCCCTGTCACGTCCCCCGTGTGCCCAGGGCGTGGAGCTGAGCTCGCTGCAGGGACTCAACTTCAGCATGATGGAGACGGACTGCGCCGCCAGCGCCCGCGCCAACCCCGACGAGTGGACTTCAAGGAGAACGGGGTGAGGAGGAGGAGGAGTTGGAATGGAGGAAGGGGCGCTCGGTGCCATCCCCAGGGTGACACCGCGTGTCCCCGTGTCCCCGCAGGCCATCAAGGAGTGCTCGGGCTCGGTGCAGTTCCTGCAGGACGCCCCCGAGATCGACCTGCGCTGCTCCGACGCCTCCTCCGACGTGAGTGGGGGGAGCCGGGGGGCACCCCTGGGTGGGGAGGGTCCCAGGGTCCCTAAAAGGGACACCCCGATGGCTCCAGAGGAGGGGGGGTGGTCCTGGGGAGCTCACAGGTGCTGGGTTCTGGTTGGGGGGTTGTAGGTGCAGAATCCCAGGGGCGGGGTCCTGGGGTTCGGGTGTGGGGGCGTGGGGAGGGTCCCAAGTGTTGGATTCTGGATATGGGGTCCCAAGTGTCCCAGGTGTGGGGTCCCTACTGCGGGACAAGGGCGGTGTCCCTGGTTTGGGGTCCTGGGTGTGGAATACCCCTGGGGTGGGGTCCTGGGTGGGATCCTGGGGATGGGGTCCCTGGTTTGGGGTCCTGGGTGGGATCCTGGGGATGGGACCCCTGGATGGGGTCCTGGGTGGGATCCTGGGGATGGGTCCCTGGTTGGGGTCCTGGGTGGGATCCTGGGGATGGGGTCCCTGTTTGGGTCCTGGTGGATCCTGGGAGGGTCCTTTGTTTGGGTCCTGGTGGTTTCCTGGTGCAGGAGGCTGTGTTTGGGGTCCCGGTGTGGAATACCCCTTTTTTGAGGTCCTGGGTGGGATCCTGGGGATGGAGTCCCTGGGTGGGGTCCTGGGCATGGGGTCCCTGATGTGGGGTCCTGGGTGGGATCCTGGAGATGGGGTCCCTGGTTTGGGGTCCTGGGTGGGTTTCCAGGTGCGGGGGTCCATGGGTGAGCTCCCGGCTGTGCTCCCAAGGGGGAATCCCACCCGCCCGCACCCCCTGACCCCGCCATCCCCCCGGCAGCCGGTCCTGATCCAGCGCGGCCGCTTCGGGCGCTTCCTGAGCAAGGTCCGGCACTTCCGGCCCAGGGTCAAGTTCAACGTCCACCTGAAGGGCTCGGTGGGGCTGGGCTGAGCAATAAAGGGGCCGCGGGAGTGGCCGTGAGGGCACCGAGCTCCGCGTGTGTCACACGGGGAAACTGAGGCACGGGCGGGACACGGGACACGCTGCTGCCCCACTGGGGGTTGGTGCCAAGGGGACAGGGGTGGGGTCGTTCTGGGGACCCCCCCAAAAAAGGGACCACCATCATCCCCACGGTGTCACTGTCCCCACAGTCACTGTCCCCCTGTCACTGTCCCCACAATGTCACTGTCCCCACAGTGTCACTGTCCCCCCTGTCACTGTCCCCACGTGTCACTGTCCCACAGAGTCACTGTCCCCACAGTGTCACTGTCGCCCCTGTCACTGTCCCCCCTCTCACTGTCCCCACAGTGTCACTGTCCCCACAGTCACTGTCCCCACATCCACTGTCCCTACAGTGTCACTGTCCCCACAGTGTCACCGTCCCCACGGTGTCACTGTCCCCACAGTGTCACTGTCCCCACGGTGTCACTGTCCTCACTGCATCTTGTCCCCCCCAGACCAGCAGTGATGGCAAAGGGAGTTTTGGGGACACAGGGGACACTGTGAGCCCCACAGGGGTCTGTGTCACACACTGTGTGTCCCCAGCTGGGGACAGGGACATTGTGGGACAGAGTTGGGGGGCTCAGGGACACCTGTGCCCCAAAGGGGGCAGGAGCAGGGTCATGGCTGCAGCCCCCTGGGGGTGTCCCTCCCGTCCCCCCAGTATTCCTGTGGGTCTGTACCCCACAAACCCCTCTGTGGGGACCCCCAGGGTGTCCTGGGGACAGGGAAGGACAATCCCAGGGGTCCAGGTCCCTGCAGGAGGCCGGTGGCAGGAGGAGCCCCCGTGGTGCCCATGCTGTGCCCATTTTGTGGGAGCTGCTCCTGCTCCCCCCGGGACCTTCTGTCCCCATCCCCATGTCCCCCTCCTGGTGACAGTGGCAGGGAAGGGCACGGCAGGGCCGGGGAGCAGCTGGATTTGGGATGGGACTGTTGGGAGGGGTCCCCGAGGTGGCAGCACCTGCAGGGGGGTCCCTTTGCCCAGATGTGCCCTAGTGAGGCCCCCCACTCGTGACACCCCCCGTTCATGACCCCCAGGGTGTTCCCAGCTCCTTGGCTGGGCACGGGGGGATTTTGGGGGTCTGGGAGCGCTCGGGGGTCCCCATTGGGGTGCAGGGACACTCAGGGTGACACCAGGAGTGATGCAGGGACGTTTATTGACAGTGAAACACCTGGGGAGGAGACCCAGGGAGGGGACACAGGGAGGGGACACAGCAGAGTGACCCCTCAGGGTTTGGGGACATTGAGGTTGAGCCTGTCCCGGATCCAAATCCGGCCGCACTGGAAGAACCCCCGGAAACGCTGCTTGATCTTGCCAAAGAAATCCTTGACCTTGGATTTCCAGATCTGGCCCAACTGGGAAAACAAAGAGCAACTTTGTCAGACTTTGGGGAGGTGATGAGGGGACCTGGGGGACCCCCAGGAGCTGGGGGGACACGGAGCCATCCCGACCCCTTCTTACCACGGCCGGGGCCTTCTCGCAGGACAGCTCCACCGTGGGCTGCTGCCCCTCCAGGAAAACGGAGCCTTGGCACCAGGTCACCGCCTGAGGGGCACAGAGGGGACACAGGAGGAGAGCCCAAGCCCCTCGTGCCTCACTTTCCCCACCGGATAATCCCCAGTTCCCACCGGACGGAGCCTCACCCCGAGCCAGCGGCTCTTGCAGCTGCCCGTGGCCATTCCCGGTGTCCGGCACGTGGTTTCCTCCAGGGAGAAGCTCAGCTCCTGCCGGCTCTGCAGGTCCGAGGGCTGGGAAAAGGCACAGGATCCATCAGGGATCCACCACCCCCAAAGCCAGCCCCAAGAGGGGCCACATCCAGCCTGGAATGGGTCAGGCTCAGCCCCGACTCGGCTGCGCTCAACTCCTCAGTGGTGAGACCCAAACCGGGCCAGATCCACCCTGAGAAAAGTCAGATCCAGCCCTGCCCGGTCCTGGAGTTTCTCCTGGAAAGGCAGAGCTCAGCACTCACCCACCCTGGCCGGGGCTGAGCCTCCCGGAGCCGCAGCACGTAGGGGCTGACGGCCCTGGCGTTGAGCAGCTCCACGGCCGCCGCCACCACGGCCCCGTAGCTCAGGGACCCCGGCGTGGATCCACCCTGGCCCAGCGTGGATCCATCCTGGCCCGGCGTGGATCCCAGTGGCCCCAGCGTGGAGGCTCCAGCCAGCCCCAGCAGCAGCAGCAGCAGCAGCGGCCCCATCCCAGCTCCAGGATCCCGGATCCTGCTCCCCAGCGGGCCCGCAGCGCTTTTATGGCAGCTGCCCCTGGGTGGAGCGGGACATTCCAGGTGGGATGAGTCTGGCCAGGAGCCCGGGGTGGTGGGGACGGGCGTGTCGGTCACCTTTGGTCAGCAGGGAGAGGTTTGGGGGGCTCCTGCCCCAGGGAGGGGGTGTGTGAGCAGGGGGTGACTGACAGCCATGGGTGGTCCTGAGCGTGGTGGGGATGAAGGCTCTGAGCCAGGTGAGCGTCAGGTTCTTCTCCCAGGATAAGAGGGAACAGCCCCAGGCTGTGCCAGCGGGGTTCAGGTTGGATATTGGGAAAATTCCTTCCCCAAAAGGTCTGTCCAGACCCAATGGAGTCCCCATTCCTGCAGGATTTAAAACCCTGTGGATGTGGCACTTGGGGACACGGTCAGGGTGGCCTGGGCAGTGCTGGACTCCATGGGCTCCGAGGACTTTCCCCCATCAGCAATTCCTTGATCCTCTGAAGACAGGTGGGGTTTTCCAGCCCGGGGTTGATTTATGGCCTGTCCCTCTCTGCAAACAGGCTGGGTCCCACCAAACACCCCCCCCTGCCAGGGCAGCAGGAAACTCCGGGAGCACTCCCAGGATCCTGCCCCGAGGGTGACCCTGGGCTCAGAGCCCCACGGAAAACATCCTCATAAATCACCCAGGGATGGCACCTGGAAGTCCCCAGGGAGGGACAGTGGCAGTCGCTGCCCTGCAGCACAACCCCATCTGATTCTGGAACATTCCAGCTGCAGCCACTCCAGCCTTCCCTGGAAAAGGGCCCTGGAAAGGGTGGGATTATCCTGCACCCCATCCAGGCTGCCATCAGGAACCTCCAGGGATGGGGATTCCAACCCATCCCCAGGCACCGATTGGTCTCTGCTTCCCTCCAAGTCTTTCCCAATTCCTTCCAAACTGTCCCCCATTCCTTACAAATTCCCTTTAAATTCTACGATTCCTTACAAATTCTTCCCCGTTCCTTCCCAGCTTCCCTCCAAATTCTTCAATTCCTTCTGAATTTCCTCCAAATTTCTCCAAACTCTCAGTTATTCCCGTTTTTTCCCATCTAGGATTTAACAGCAAGAGAATGAGTTTCAAAATAGATGTAATATATTTGCATTTCATTTTTAGGTGCCTGTGCCAGCTCTGAGCAAGCTCCAAAAAGCCACAAAATCCTTGGAGATCATTTTGGGAATAAAAAAGGGAAAAAAGCTCCAAAAAGCCACAAAATCCTTGGAGATCATTTGTGGGAAATAAAAAAGGATGGAAAAAAGGGAAAAAAGCTACAAAAAGCCACAAAATCCTTGGAGATCATTTTGGGAATAAAAAAGGGAAAATTCAGTGAGTTTTCCTTGGGAAGCTGTGATTCTCAGGACATCTCCCACCTCTGAGAGGAAGGGGAGTAAATCCCCCCCCAAAAACCAAACCCTGAGCCCTGAGCTGGGGAAATTCCCTGCTCGTAAATCTGACTGGTTTATTTGCCCTTCCCAGGATTGTGCTGTCCCTCCTCATTCCGGAACAGCCACGGGTTTGTCTTGGAGCCGTTCCCACAGCCAGACCCCGAGGCAGGGGGTGGGACTGGATGGGCTTTGGGGTCCTTCCAACCCAACAACCTGGGATTCTGGGATGCTGAAGAAGGGCAAGGCTGCTCCATCGTGGAATCATCCTGGAGAGGGCTGGGTTGGAATGGAGCATAAATCCCATGGCAGGGACCCCTCCCAGCATTCCCATCAAGTGTCCAACCTCGCCCGGGGCACTGCCAGGGATCCAGGGAGAGCCACAGCTGCTCTGGGTGCCCTGTGCCAGGGCCTGCCCACCCTCCCAGCCAGGAATTCCTTCCCAAGAGCCCATCCAATCCTACTCTGAAGCCATTCCCCGTGTCCTGTCCTTCCCTCTCTTGTCCCTCTCCAGCTCTCCTGGAGCCCCTCCAGGCCCTGCCAGGGGCTCTGAGCTCTCCCTGGAGCCTTCTCCTCTCCAGGGAACATTCCCAGCTCTCCCAGCCTGGGGCAGCTCCGGGGCCTCCTCTGGGCTCGGTCCGTGTCGCTGCCCGCTCCCTGCCCGCTCCCTGCCCGCTCCCTGCCCGTTCCCTGCCCTTTCCCTGCCCGTTCCCTCCGTTTCCCGTTCCCTCCGTTTCCCGGCCCCGGCGCGTCCCTGGTTTCCACGGCAACGGCGCCGTCCTGGTCCCCATGGCAACCGCGGGCTCGGGGGCGTGGTCACGCCTGCAAACACGAGCACTTCCGGGTCAAACCACGCCCCCGTCGTCGCCTCGCGGCTCGACACGGAAGTGGCGCCTTCCCGCGCTCACGGGCGGCGCCATCTTGAGAGGCCGGACAGCATCCGGGGCTCGCGGCGGGCGCTGTGATTGGCCGGGCGCGGCACGTGACCCGCAGCTGGCGCCGCGATTGGGCGGCGGTGCCGCCGCTTCCGCTCGCGGTGCGGGCCGGGGGATCGTGAGGGGCACCTGGCAATGGGGGAAGGCGAGGGGAACCCCCGGCCTCAAAGCGCTCCCGGAGCCGGGACAAAGCGGCTCCCGAGACATTTCACCGGTTTTATTGGCTTTAAAGTCCCGTTTCACCGGCCGCCAGCACAGGCGGGCGGGAATGTTCTTACAGGAATTGCGCAGTCATGGAAATGTTGAGATCGGCAAAGCCCTCAGAGATGCCAGAGTCCAAGCCCAGCACTGCCCCGTGTCCCCAAGTGCCACATCCAGGGGGTTTTTAAATCCCTCCAGCGACGGGGGCTCCACCTCTGCCCTGGGCAGCTGGGCCAGGGTTGAACACCCCTTTCCAGGAGGAATATTCCCAATATCCCACCTGAACAGCCTCGAGGCTATTCCCTCTTGTCCCGACCCCTCCTGGCTCCAACCTTCTTCCAGTGACCCAGCAGGTGCCCCCTGAGCCTCCTGTTCCCCAGGATGAGCCCCTCCAGCTCCCTCAAAATGACTTGGGCAGTCCCAAAGTCATCCCAAAGTCAACACCCCAGGGCTGTCGGGAACATCCCGCTGCCAAAACCAGCACCAGCCATGGCGGGAGCATCCCCGCTCCAGGCATCCCAGATTTCCCACGTGCCACCTCTGTTTATGTGTAAAGTTGAGAAAGTGAAGGAATCCACGGTACTCAGTTTGCTTGAATTTGTTGGAGTTTCCTTCTGTCTCCATAACCACTTTTCTCGAAAGCCTCTCAATCAACCCCCGTTCACAACAGGCCCCACATTCCCAGTTTTACCTCCCCCAGTCCGCCTCTGCTACATTTCTCCTCCAGAATCCCCCGGGATTGGAGGGGATCAAGCCTCAGGGAATCCAATCCCAGTTTCCCCCTGGCAGTCAGAGCTTCCCGATCTCCGCCAAGTTGTCGATCTGGATAAGATGGGCCAGATGCTCTTCCCTTGAGATAAACCTTGGAGCTCAAGCTTCCGGCAGATGGAGTCCAACATGTACCCGACCGCCCTCAGCACGTCCCGGAACACTTCCTGCAGCGACAGCCCGTTGGATTTCAGGGATTGCATGCGTCTTTCCATCGCCCGTTTGGCGCCAGCATCCCCCGGAGGATTCCCTTCCTTCCTGGCCCCTTCAGCCAGGACGGGGGCAGGGGGTGAACCCTCACTTCCCACCCCGCCCTGAGGGGCACACGGCGTGTGACACTCGGCGCTCCCGGCCTCTTGTGGCACGGCCACCTCTGTCGGGGGACACACCCCGGGCGCCGTGCCCTGCGCCATGCCCTGTGCCGTGCTTTGTGCCGTGCCCTGTGCTGTGCCCTGTGCCGTGCCTTGTGCCATGCCCCGCGCCGGCCCCGCGCCGCGCCCCGCGCCGTGCCCCGCGCCGCGCCACGGCAGCCGCAGCAGCGTCTCCCCGGGCAGGCCGGCCGCCGGTAGGGCCGGTAGCGCCGCAGGATCTGCCTGGCCCTGCGCAGCGTCCCGCTGCAGCGGGAGCACTGCCGGGCCAGCTGGTGACGCGCGGCCAGGGCCCCGCCGGCCCCCGGGCCCCTGAGGGCGCAGCGCTGCTGGCTGTAGTTGTGTTCCCGCAGGGAGCAGGGCCTGGCCGCGCCCGGCCAGCTCCGCAGGGAGTAGTTGTGGTCCTTGGCCGCTGCCGCCTGCAGGTCCTGCAGCAGCAGGAGCTGCTCTCCCGAGGTGTGTCCGTGGGTTTGGGTGTGGCCGTGATTCCTCTCCCAGGGTTAGCCCACAGCTGTTCCCAAAGGTCCAGGCTCTGCTGTTCTGGTGTGGAATGAAGCAGGAATGTGTCACTCTGGGTTAGGCCCTCCATGAGTCCAGGTATATATTCCTCTTCCTCCTTCAGAAATGGCTGGGATTGGCTCCCCACTCTGCAGTCCGCTTCCGATGGGAATTTGCTCTTTCCCTCGTGACAGCCAGACTTCTTCTGGAACTTCCTGTCCTGGAGACACCGTGACGTGCTCCATCCTGCTGGATGAGGGTGGGAAGGGGTTGGATCCTTCCTGGCTGGAGCAGGGAGAGGAACATCCCTTCTTCCCAATCCCAGACCACCCAGGCTTTACATCCCAACCTCTGCCAGACATCAGCAGTGGGAGAAGCCCTGGGAGTGGCCCAGGATGGGGCTGGAGCTCCTTGGGGATGAGGCTGGAGCAGGAGGGAGCAGGACTCACCTGAACACAAGGTCTCCAGCCCCTGGTACCTGCTGGCCCTGGGCCACCAGCCAGAAGAAGGCTTCTCCAGCCAGCTCCCGGTGTGTCCTGCAGGGAAAACAGCAGGTGTCACCAGCCAGGCCGGGAATCTTGACTCTCCATGTCCATCAGGATGAAGGAAGAGCCCTGTCCTCATCCCCACCAGGAATCCTGACTGTCCACTGCCACGGGGATTGAGCAGGGAGCCTTGAGCCCATCCTGGATGCGGATTCCACCCCACAGGCTCGGGATGTTGCTGCTCACCTGGGGATGGGCAGATCCATGGCTCTTCCCCGCGCTCCAGCCGGTGCAGGATGTCTGGCTTGGGGCCTGGATAACCTGGGAATGGATCAGAGGATGTTGTACTGTCCCTGATCCTGGGAAAACCAAGGACAGGGACACCCCAGCATTGAAACCCCCCTGGGATGTGGGAAAAGCGAGGGAGAAACTGGAGCTGCTGGCAGAGAGGGATTTATTCCTGAGAGCCCTGATGGAAGTGTGGGAAGCAGCTCCCAGTTCCACTGACAGCCTTTCCCAGTGAGGGAATGTCTCCTGCTCATACCGGGAGCAGTTCCCAGGGGTGGGACATCCCACCATGCACCCTGATCTTGAGGAATCATTTCCAGGGGTGCTCAAAAGCAGACCCAAATCCTGCCTTCTCCAGCACTAAACTCCCTGATCAGGGAGTTTCCTATAAGGGAAAACACGGGAAGGGTTGTCCAGCCCTGGAGGGACTGGAAAGCCGTGTGGATAAGGATGATTAATGGTGGCCTTTGCAGTGGACTCGGCCATCTCTGAAGCCTTTCCCAACCTCAGCCCCTCTGGGATTGTGGGATTGAGCACTCTGGAAGCCACTGGGGTGGGGTCTGAGGGCAATTCCCAGGATTACCCAGGGAGGTCAGGAGGTCGTAGGTGTCAGACACGACGTCCCGGTACAGCTCCCGCTGCGCCGCCGGGAGCGCGTCCCACTCGGCCCGGCTCAGGAACACCGTCACGTCCTCGAAGGTCAGCGGCTCCTGCACGGGGCCAGGGGTTAAATCCTTCCTCAGGAACACAGCTTCCCACAGGGATCACAGCTTCCCTCAGGGATCACAGCTTCCCTCAGGGATCACAGCTTCCCTCAGGGATCACAGCTTCCCCAGGGATCAAATCCTCCTCAGGGATCACAGCTTCCCTCAGGGATCACAGCTCACTCAGGGATCACAGCTTCCCTCAGGGATCACAGCTTCCCCAGGGATCACAGCTTCCCTCAGGGATCACAGCTCACTCAGGGATCACAGCTTCCCTCAGGGATCACAGCTTCCCTCAGGGATCACAGCTCACTCAGGGATCACAGCTTCCCACAGGGATCACAGCTCCCTCAGGGATCAAATCCTCCCCAAGGATCAAATCCTCCTCAGGGATCACAGCTCCCTCATGGATCACAGCTTCCCTCAGGGATCACAGCTTCCCTCAGGGATCCCAGCTCACTCAGGGATCACAGCTTATCTCAGGGATCAAATCTTCCTCAAGGATCCCATCTTCCCTCACAGATCACACCTTCCATAGGGATCCCATCCTCCTTCAGGGATCACACCCTCCACAGGGATCCCAGCTCCCCTCAGGGATCCCATCTTCCCAGGGATCCCATCCTCCCCAGGGATCACACCCTCCCTCCCAACAGGAGAAGCCTTTCCCAGCCCAGAGGAGCTCCCAGGACACGGAGGCCATGGATGGGGCTGTCCCAGGCAGGTGTGTTCCCCAGCAGGGTGGGAATTCTGGGAGAAGGACAGGCTGGAATCCAGCACCAGCCACCGGAATCCAGCCCCTCGGGATGGGTTTTACTGATCCTCCCAGGAGCACTCCATGGGATTGGGATGGAGCCCAGGACACCTGGAGCTGGGCAGGGGAGATTCCCAGCAGCCCCCCATGACCCCCCAGGGCCCATCCCAGGAAATCCCTCGGGAGAGATCCCAGTGGGGATGGGGGAACGGGGCAGAGAGGGAGGGAGGGATGTGAGGGAAAATGGGGGTTTGGGGGTGAAGGAGTGGGATTGGGGGGATGGAATGGGGATTTTTAGGGGCTGATGGGATTCTGGGGTGATGATTCTGGGGGGTGATGGGATTCTGGGGTGATGGGATTCTGGGGGGTGATGGGATTCTGGAGGGGTGATGGGATTCTGAGGGGGTGATGGGATTCTGGGGGTGATGGGATTCTGGGGGGGTGATGGGATTCTGGGGGGTGATGGGGTGGGGAGAGATGGGGTGGGGGTGATGGGGTGTTTTCAGGGGGGAATTTCCTGGGAGTGGGGGCGCCGTGGAGGGGGTGATGGGGTGGGCTCGGGGTGTGATGGGGGTGATCTGAGGGGGCGATCTGGGTTTTCTGGGGGGTGATGGGGGTCCCTGGCCATTGGAGGCCGAGCCTTGCCAGCAGCTGCCGAGGGGGCGCTGCGGGACCCCCCTGGAACTGGGGGTCGTTGGGGGCACCGGACATCGAGGGCCCGGGGGGCGGCCCGGGGCTCCCCCCGCCAGCGCCCGGCTCCTACCTGCGCCTGCCCCGCCATGGCGGCTGGGGGGCTCCGGGGGTCTCGGGGGCCCGGGGGGCTCCGGGGGGATCCCGGGCGAACCCACCGCCTCTCCCGCACGCGCTTCCGGCACAGGCCCCGCCCACGCCGGAAGTGCCGCCATGGCGGACCCGGAAGCGGCGCCCCGGAAGTGGCGCGGTGACCCCGGCACGTGGCGGGGGGGGGGGGGGGGCCCGGCCCGGGGGCCCAAATCCCGCCGGGAATTCGGGACCGGCCGGGCTGCCCTTCCCGGCAGGGATCTCCCCAGTGTCCCCTCCCCTGAGGCCGTTCCTTCCTGCCCTGTCCCCGTTCCCTGCGAGCGGGGCCCGACCCCGCCCGGGTCCGTCCCGCTCCGGTCCCGCTTGGCCTCCAGAGTCATCGGTTCTCCCGAAATCCCAAACTTAGCACGAGAATCCTTAGGTTTTCTACCACAGATTATCTCAGATCTGCTCCCGACTCTGGGTTTTTTCCCTGGCCTTGCCTGAGGCCTGAGCGCGTGTTGCCCGCTGCCCTCACATCCCTCCTGGAGAAGCCTCCTCGAGATTTCCCTCTTTTCTTGGATAAATTTCCCGACGATCCTGTATCTCCCGTGTGCAGCTTCTCCACGATTCCCTTCCCACCAACCCCACGCACGTAGTCTCCATCTATCCCCTGGAGTTCCTTAGGGAATTCCTCTGTCCTGCCTGGACCCTCCGTATCAGCACCACCAAAAGCCAAACATTTGGAATTAATCAAATTCCAGCCTATCCTAGGGAATCTCAGGAGTGACCAGGACCAATTCCTCATGACTAAACAGCGAGTCTGCCTTGGTTAACAACACCCCCAGCACCTGGGCTTGCGGGGGCTACGGCAGCCACAGAAGCAGGATCTGGGATCGGTGTAAGATTGGACGATCCTTAAATCCCAGCCCAGGGCTGCAGTTAGAGCAGGACACGCAGCACGGAGCGGTGCGGAGACGCTCCCTGTGCGAGGAAGGGGCCGTTCCCGGGCCGTGCCGGCGGCCGGGTCAGGGCGGTGGCCCCGGGGCCAATGTCCGGACACGCCATGAGGCTGTGGCTGCTCTGCGCCCTCGCCGCGCTGGCCACGGCGGCCGCAGCGGGCGGCGACCGCCCCGGGCTGGCGGCACTCGGCGGACAGGTCGGTCGTGCACGGGCAGGGGGGGGGAAACCCGGGAATAGCCGGGTTGGGAATGACCGAGCTCCTCGGCACGGCCCCGCTCCGAGGGGGAGACAACTCCCGGGCGCTGCTGCTCCCTCCCCGAACCGGCGGGGGTGGGCGCGGCATTCCCGGCGGAGACCCCCGGGATGGCGAGGGGGCGGCGGGACGGGGTTTTCCCGGAGCTGCTGCCGTCCCCGCGCGGCGCTGCCCGCATTCCCGCAGAGCCCGATGCCAGCGGCCCCTTCCCTCCGCAGGGCCGGCGGCGGCCGCACAGACCCTGCTCCGGCTGCTTCTCCGTGCTCAGCGAGGTGAGCCGGCCCCGCCGGGATGCGGGATGTGGGGATGCGGGATGTGGGGTCCGGGGACGGCGGCTCCCACACCCGCGTCTGTCCCGCAGGAGTCGCGGTCGATGTCCTGGAATTCCCGTGAGGAGGATGCGGCTCGGCCGGGCAGGCGGGCACGGAGCGGGAAGGGGCTGGAGGTACCGGAGCGTGCCCCGGAGCTGCCGGGAATGGGATGGGGATTGGCGTAGGATGGGAATGGGGTGGGGATCTGGGATGGGAATGGGATGGGGATTTGGGATCGGGATGGAGATATGGGATTGGGATTTGGGATGGGGATTTGGGATGGGAATTTGGGATGAGGATGAGATGGAACGGGATGGGATGGGGTTGGGTATAGGGATTTGGGATGGGATGGAATTGGGACGGGATGGGGATGGGGATTTGGGATGGGGATTTAGGATGGGACGGGGATTTAGGATGGGATGGGGATGGGTATAGGGATTTGGGATGGGATGGGTTAGGGATGGTCTGGCATCTCCCTCTCGCGGGGCTCCCAGTGACTCCGCGCTCCCTCGAGCAGGGCAGAGCCAGGAGGGAGAGCCCGGAGCCGGCGCAGCCCGCGGGACAGCCCGGGCGCATCCCGCTGCTGTGACAGCTGACAGCGGAGCCCCGGCGGGACCCCGGGCCCGGCGGGGACCCCCGGCAGCCCCCGGACCCCCGGCAGCCCCCGCGGGGCGTGGCAGGAGCCCCCGGGAGCGCGGCGGGAGCGATGCCGGAGCCTGGGAATGCTGCCGGGCGCCGGGAGCAGCCCCGCGCCGGGACAGAGCTCAGCCGCCCGCTCCCCGCTCTGAGCTGAGCCCCCCGCCCTTCCCACCCCCCAAAATCCTTCCGGGGCAGCTGCCCCCGCTTTGCCAAGCCCCCGAATAAAGCCGGCACACCCGAGGGAACGGATGCGTTTGGGGGGACACACGCAGGGTGGGTGACCCCGACAGCGAGTGGGGGACACCGGGGACACCGCGGGGCCGGGCCAGGCCGTGGGGTCTCTGCACAGGGGGGTGCGGGGGACCCCCGGGACGGTGAGGCTGGGGCACCCTCCAGGGGTGCTGATCCTGGGGGTCCCTCAGGAATGTCAGTCCCAGGGTAGGGGAGCTCCCCCAGAATGCTGGATCCCAGGGATGGGGAGATCTCCCAGGAATGCTGGTGCCAGGGGAGGGGGGCTGGAGGACCCCCCAGCGATGGCGGTGCTGGGGGTCCCTCAGGGCTCCCAGTTCAGGGGAATGGCGGATCCCCAAGACTGCTGGATCCCAGGGATGGGGAGATCCCTTAGGAATGCTGGTCCCAGGGGAGGTGGGGCTGCTCTTGGGGGTCCCGCAGTGCTCCCAGCTCAGGGCGTGGCGGGTGACCGAGAGGGTGTCCGAGAGGTGACCGAGAGGTGACAGGGGTGTGACCAATGGGTGACCGAGGGGTTATCGCGGAGGTGACCGAGGGGGTGTCCTAGAGGTGACCGAGGGGTGTCCGGGGGGGGTGACAGGGGTGTGACCAAGGGGTGACCGAGGGTGTCCGAGGGGGTGACCAGGGGGTGACCAGGGGTGGTGTGACCGAGGGGTGATCGCGGAGGTGACCGAGGGGGTGAGCAGGGGGTGACAGGGGTGTGACCAAGGGGTGACCGAGGGGGTGAGCAGGGGGTGACAGGGGTGTGACCAAGGGGTGACCGAGGGGTGATCGCGGAGGTGTCCGAGGGGGTGTCCGAGAGGTGACCGAGAGGTGACAGGAGTGTGACCAAGGGTGACCAGAGGGTGACCAGAGGGTGACCAGAGGGTGACCAGGGTACAGGGGTGACCAGGGGGTGACCAGGGGGTCACCGGAGGCGCGGCCGTGGCGGCCCCGGGCACCTGGCCCCGCCCCATCTCAGCCCCGCCCCCTGCTTGACCCCGCCCATTCCAGCCCCGCCCCCTCCCGTGACCCAGTCTGGCCCCGCCCCTTCCTGCCCGGCTCTTGCTCCTCCCGGCCGCCAGGGGGCGCCGCTCCCCGCGCGGTGCCGCTCTGGCGGACGGCGCCCCCTGCGGGCCCGGTGGCGGCGCGGGGCCCGAGGCGGCGGTGGCGGCCGCGGCCATGTCCCGCCGCGGGCCCACGCAGGTCAGGGCCCGCCCGGGCCGCGGGGCACGGGCCGCCATGGGACACGGGACGGGGCGGGCCGCAGCGGTGCTGGGTCAGGGCCGTGCGGGGGTCCCCACGCGGCAAGTGGGGCTGGCGGGGTCAGGGGCGCCCCTCAGGGGCCCGGCATGGCGGGAAGGAGGCGGTGCGGGGTGGGCTCTGAGGGGTGGCAGCTCGGGGATTGTCCGGGAGAGCCGGTGTGGGGGGACTGGGGGGGTCCCCAGGGGAGGGGGGGCTGGGGGAACCGGCGGGGGTGCTGGTTCTGGGGGTCAGGGGTGTCCCTGTGGATCCTGGGGATGGGTGAAAGCTCAGGAGGGTGGGGATGCCCCAGGGATGGCAGTTCACAGGGATGAAGGGAGCTCCCAGGGATGGCAGTTCACAGGGATGAAGGGAGCTCCCAGGGCTGCTGCCCCTGCGAGGGGTGGAACTGGGGAGCCCCTCAAAGGTGCTGCTCCTGGGGGCTCCCCTGGCGTGCCTGCTCGGGGGTCTCCCTTTGGGGAGGTGGGCGTAGGGGGACGCGGGGGTGGCAGCCGGGCTCTGGCAGATCCCTGCAGAATTGGGGTTTGGGGAAATCCCTTGGAGCTGCCGGGGGGTTCCGAGCGGGTCCCCGTTCCCTGGGGGCCGCGGCCGAGCCGCTGACCCCGAATGCCCCGCAGGTGTCGGGCAGCCTCCGGCAGAAGGCGGTGCCGGGCACGGCCCCGTCGGAGCTGCAGGAGCTGCGGAGCCGCACGGAGCGCGCCGAGCGGCGGCTGCTGGCCTGCGAGAACCTGGTCGGGGAGCTGGGCAGCGGCCTGGCCGCCCTGGGCACCCTCCTGCAGGGCTACGAGCAGCTGCAGCAGCGCCTGCTCAACCTGGAGAACCTCCTCAAGAACAGGAACTTCTGGATCCTGCGCCTGCCCCCCGGCTCCGGGGGGGAGATCCCCAAGGTAGCAGCGGCCGCTTCCCCAGGGATCCCTGTGGGATCGTGGAAGGGTTGGGGGCCGAGCTCCTGCCTGTCCCCATAGTGGGGATGGACATGGCCCGAGCCACGTGTGGTTCCAGGGGAATTCCCTGTGGTTCCAGGTGCCGATCACCTTCGATGATATCTCGGTGTATTTCAACGAGCTGGAGTGGGAGAGGCTGGAGCGCTGGCAGAAGGATCTGTACAGGGCCGTGATGAGGGGCAACTACGAGACCTTGGTGTCCCTGGGTAAGGCTTGGGGGGCTGCAGCTCTTGGAATCGTGGCTGTGAGGTGGTGAGGCCATGGCACAGGTTGTCCACATCCCTGGCAGCGTCCAAGGCCAGCTTGGATGGGGCTTGGAGCAACCTGGGATAGTGGAAGGTGTCCCTGACTTCCACTGGAGGGAAATGTTATAGCCAAAGCTTTGCTTTTCCCTCATTTGGGATTTTAGTTCATGTTCTGCTGGTTAAGATCCTCTATGCCCCAGCTGCATCTCTGCTTGGGGGTGGATCTTGCCTTGGGGACAAGGAGGTGTCTGGAGCAGGGATGAGGTGTTTGTGTCTCTGCCAGCACTGGGATAGGGGACAAGGAATGTGCCAGGCTGAAGACACAGCCAGATCCTTATCCAGCCCCCATCCTCTGCCCCATGACCAGACTATGCCGTGGCCAAGCCTGACATCCTGTCCCGGATGGAGAGGGATGAAGAGCTCAGTGACAAAGAGGGTCAGGAGCCCTCCTGGACTCAGCCTGGGGACGGTCAGGAGCCCCCCTGGGCAGCAGAAGAGATGGACGAGGCAGATGAGGCTCCAGGAGATGAAAGCCCCATGGAAGCTGTCCCAGGTGGGTGCCAGGAGGAGGTGGCTGTTCCTGGAGATCTCACCTTTGTTAAGAGGGAAGTGCTCACTCCATGGACTAAAGCACCCCAGAGCACTGTGAATCTTCATTCCAAGAGGAATGGCTGTGCTTGTTCAGATGAATCCCAGAGAGAAAAGCTGTCAAAGCCTGCAGGAGGGTCTGGAGCAGTGGGAGAGGCCTCCTGTAAGACTGGGGCTTCCAGAAAAACTCCTGCCTGCTGTGGAAGGACAGGAGACATGCTGGGAGGTGAGGAACTGGGAGCTGAGGTGGGAGGAGGAGGCTGGAGCTGCTCTGCTGGTCCTGGGGGAACAGAGGAGTCTGGGGAGCCTTAGGGCATGGATTTAGAGTGGGAGGTGCTGGAAAGGGACAGACAGAGCTGGGAGCAGTGGGAATGTGGGAAGAGCTGTGGCCGAGGGCTCTTCCCTGTGGGATTGAGGAGCTGGGAAGGTTAAAGGCACCCCAGGAGAAGCTGGGCAGGTGCTGTCCTGTGGGAAAGCTCACCTGGAGCCCAGGTGGGAGTTTGGGGGTGGGATTGGAGGAGAGGAAAAGGGACACAGTGGGATGTGTCCTCTGGGGTTCATGGTCTGTACTTGGAGCTTCTCTCCTGGGTGGATCCTGGCTCGGGGCCGAGGAGGCGGCTCTGCCCTTGGGTTGGGGGTGTTTGTGTCTCTGCCAAGGCTGGGAGGGGGACAAGGGGCACCTGGGGAATCTGGCAGGGTGAAGGTGCAGCCAAATCCTAACAAAGCCCCTCTTCTGTGCCCCAGGAGCAGACAGTGCCCAGCCCAAGCCCAGCTGCATCAAGAGGGATGAGGAGCCCAGCGAGGAGAAGGGTCCAGAGCCCTCATGGACACGGAGTGGGAACAGCCAGAAAACCCCACAGGCACAGGCTGGGGACAGCCCAATCTCCTCATGGACACGGAGTGGGAACAGCCAAAAAACCCTCCAGATACAGACTGGGGACAGCCAGGAACCCCCAGAGACACAGACTGGGAACAGCCCCAAATCCCCACGGACACGGAATGGGAACAGCCAGAAAAGCCCCCAGACATGGACTGGGGACAGTCAGAACACCCCACAAACACAGACTGGGGACAGCCCAATGTCCTCATGGACACGGAGTGGGAACAGCCAGAAAACCCCCCAGACATGGACTGGGGACAGCCAGAACACCCCACAAACACAGACTGGGGACAGCCCAATGTCCTCATGGACACGGAGTGGGAACAGCCAGAAAACCCCCCAGACATGGACTGGGGACAGCCAGAACACCCCACAAACACAGACTGGGGACAGCCCAATGTCCTCATGGACACGGAGTGGGAACAGCCAGAAGACCCTGCAGACACAGACTGGGGACAGCCAGAAAACCCCCCAGATACAGACTGGGGAGAGCCAGCACCCCACACAGACTAGGGACAGCCCAGTTTCCTCATGGACACGGAGTGGGAACAGCCAGAAAAGCCCACAGACACAGACTGGGGACAGTCAGAGCCCCCCACAGACACAGACTGGGGACAGCCAAAAAACCCCAGAGGCACAGACTGGGGACAGCCCAATCTCCTCATGGACACGGAGTGGGAACAGCCAGAAAAGCCCCCAGATACAGACTGGGGACAGCCCAGTGTCCTCATGGACACGGAGTGGGAACAGCCCAAAGTCCCCAAGGACACAGAGTGGGAACAGCCCAAAGTCCCCAAGGTCACAGGCTGGGAGCAGTCCGAAGTCCCCACGGACACAGCCTGGAAACAGCCCGAAGTCCCCCCAGGCACACCCTGGGGACAGCCAGACACTGCCTCAGACACGGACTGGGGACAGTCAGAACCCCCTCCAGACAGGTGTCCCCAACAATCAGAAGCCCCACAGACACCAGAAAAGATGGAGCAGCCTGAAGAGGGTTCAGGAGAGGATGCCATGCCCCTGGAAGCTGGCCCAGGTGAGTTCCAGGGGTGCCAGGGAGGATGTGCTTCCCCTTTGCCAGCACTCCGGGCCTCTGATGGCATCCATGGCCCTGGAGCTTGGAGAGGCATTGCCAGGGAGCCTTGGGATGTCACAGGACAGTGGAAGAGGGTTTGGACATGGGAATGCAGCCTGCGGAGATGGGGAGGTGATGGCATGTGGCACGTCGGTGTCCTTCCTCCCAGCCCTCCCTCTGCTCTTGGTCCGTGTGTGGCTTCACTCCAGTTCCTCCTGACACCTCCCAGCCTTTCCATAGAATTGCTGGGGTTGGAAAAGCCCTCTGAGACCACTGGGTCCAACTGTCCCCAGGTGCTGCATCCACACAGCTTTTAAATCCCTGCAGGGACTCCCCCACTGCCTCTCCAGCCCTTCCCAGAAGGAATTTTCCTGATAGCTGATCCACATTCTGGCTCTCGAGCCTTCTCCAGCTCTTCCACACACTCCCAGCAGTCCCTGGTTCACAATGCTGGAGCAGGGACCTGGGAGGTCTCCATGGCTCTCTCAAATCCCTGTTCCCTGCAAACAGAACTCCCCATCCTGATGATGAACGTGATGTCCCTGGGGGACCATCAGCCAGGGGTGGTGGCAGAGGAGGACCCGGAGATGGAGGAGGACCCAGCAGAGCCTGACACTGGTGAGTCACCCTGCAATGGGGACACGGGGCCTGGCAGAGCTGATGGGCTTGAAATAGAGAGGGAAAATGAAGTTTCAGGGATTCCTTTTATTTTTTCTTGCAACACCTTGTGGGTTTAGAGGTGGGTCCCTTGTGCCATTGCTCCTGATGGCATCCACGGAGGGCTCAGCCTGGGAGCCCTCCAGGGATGGGTACTCCACCCCTGCCCTGGGGCACTGTGCCAGGGCTGCACAGACCTTTTGGGGAAGGAATTTTCCCAATTCCCACCCTGAGCCTGCCCTGGCCCAGCCTGAGGCCGATCCTGCTCCTCTTGTCCCTGTTCCCTGGGAGCAGAACCCGACCCCCCCGGCTGTCCCCTCCTGTCAGGAGCTGTGCAGAGCTACAGGGTTCCCCTGAGCCCCCTCTGCTCCAGGCTGAGCCCCTTCCCAGCTCCCTCAGCCCCTCCTGGGCTCCATTCCCTTCCCAGCTCCCTCAGCCCCTCCTGGGCTCCATTCCCTTCCCAGCTCCCTCAGCCTCTCCTGGGCTCCATTCCCTTCCCAGCTCCCTCAGCCCCTCCTGGGCTCCATTCCCTTCCCAGCTCCCTCAGCCCCTCCTGGGCTCCATTCCCTTCCCAGCTCCCTCAGCCCCTCCTGGGCTCCATTCCCTTCCCAGCTCCCTCAGCCCCTCCTGGGCTCCATTCCCTTCCCAGCTCCCTCAGCCTCTCCTGGGCTCCATTCCCTTCCCAGCTCCCTCAGCCCCTCCTGGGCTCCATTCCCTTCCCAGCTCCCTCAGCCCCTCCTGGGCTCCATTCCCTTCCCAGCTCCCTCAGCCTCTCCTGGGCTCCATTCCCTTCCCAGCTCCCTCAGCCCCTCCTGGGCTCCATTCCCTTCCCAGCTCCATTCCTGGAGCCCTGGACATGCTCCATCCCCTCCATGTCTTTCTTGTCATGAGGCCCAAGCTGCCCTGGGGCTGGAGCTGCCCCAGCAGTGCCAGCACAGGGAGGGTCCCTGCTCCTGTGTCACACCAGTGCTGGCACCAACACAGTGCCTCTCTGTTCCAGAGGATGCCCCATTCATGGACGATGAAACACGGAGCGAAGGGGCTTCTCCCGGGGACATCAAGGTGAAGGAAGAGGAGCCAGAGCTGCTGGCAGAGGAAACCCCACCCTCTCTCGGCTCAGAGATCCAGAAATACCCCAAAAACGAGCTGGTGAAAGCCAAGAACAAGAAGAAACCGAACCGGTGCGAGGCCAGCAACCTCCTGATGGGCAACTGCCGGCGCGGGTACGTGCGGGAATGGTCCCACCCCTGCACGGAGTGCGGGAAGCGCTTCCGCCTCAAGATCAACCTCATCATCCACCAGCGCAGCCACGCCAAGGAGGGGCCCTACGAGTGCCCCGTGTGCGAGATCGGCTTCAGCAACAGGCGGCACCTGGACCTGCACCGCAGCATCCACGTCAAGGACAGAGCCTTCGGGGCCAAGGTGTGGGGCAACGTGCACCCCGAGCTGCGCATCCGCCCGCGCCGGGAGCCGTGCGGCGGCGCGCAGGGCCCGGCGCTCGCCGCGGGGCCCTGGCCGGGCCAGCCCAAGGAGGAGCCGGACAGGGAGGCCCCGCCCGGCTGCGGCGTGCCTCGCCCGCCCGATTCCAGGCTGAAGTGCCCCTACTGCAAGAAGTTCCTGTCGTGCACCGTGTCGCTGAAGCGGCACCTGCAGACGCACGCGCGGGAGCGGCCCTACTGCTGCAGCGCCTGCAATAAATGCTTCACCCGCAGCAATCACCTGCTGCGCCACAAGAAGATCCACGAGCGGGCTCTGGCCGTGCTGCAGAGGAAGGAGGCAGCCCAGCCCGCCGCTGCTGCCCCGGCCTCCCTGCAGCACGAGGTTCCTGAGGCTGAGAGGAGCCTTTCCCAAGGGAACAGGAGCCCCGAGGCGGCAAAAGCAAGCCTGCCCAACGTGCTGCTGCTGGGAGCGACGCCGCTGGGGCTCCCGGACAAGGGCTCTGCACTCCCCGAGTGCCTCAGGAAAACTGTGCAGCCCGTGGTGCAGCTGGGATCCAGGGCAGTGGCTGCAGGGATGATAGAGAAATGACCCCGGGATGGATCTGAACTGTGCGTGTCCTTGGAGAGAAGCTGCGAGTTTGTTGGGTTTGCACCTGGTGGGACACCAGGATTGGGAATCTGCTGCGTTTTAGGAGCTTCCTGGGTCGTAGAAAGAATGGGAAGCTTGGAGACCACAACAGAGAGCGAATTGCAGACGCCTCCAGCAATCCATAATGCTTCACCATTTCCACTGACTTGTTCCTGTTGGCTGATGCTTGGAATTTTCCCAAGCTGACATTCCTGAGATAACCAGGTGAATCCTGGTCAAAGAGGAGCTGAGCTTTCGAATTCCTTGATGTTGGAGCTGACCCCTGATGTTTGGGAACACAACTGAAGAGGGCAGGGAGAAGGGAACAGAGCTGGCAGCATTCCCAAGCAGCCCTTTGCTCCATGGACCAAGCTTCCTGAGACACCAGATGGAGAGTGGCATCTCCGAGACCCCTCCACATCCTGGCCATCCCAGCCTGGGCAGGAGATAAGCCCACACCCCCTCCAGCAGGTTGGGAACACTGGAGCTTTGCACTGGAAGATCCACAGAACAAACCAAACGCCAATATTCTGTGCAGGCATATCCCAGGGATCCCAGCAGGTCCATCAGGGAGGCCACAGGACCATCCTGCATGGATGCAGAGTGATTTTAGGAATACTTGACAGTCAGGCAGCCCCATGCTGCAGCAGCAGCACCCCTGATCCTCGTGGATGTGCCTGCACAGAGCAGCCCCTCGGCTCCGGAGGAAACTCCCACTCTCCCAACCGCAGCTCGTCCCCTTTTGCCCAAAATCCCACCATAACGAATCGATCCTCCAGGAAAAGTTCTGCAGCTACCTCAGTCAGGGAGAGGGGGACCTGTCTGGAGGCAGCCACTGGAAGCCAGGCCTGGCCCTGCTCTGGCAGAGCCGTGTCTGTGGCCAGAGCCCCACGTGCTGGGTGTGCCCAGGGAGCACATCCTGCCCAGAGCCGTCACCACACGGACACAACGGAGCAGCTGTTGGGACTCTTGCATTTAGTTTTCCAGGGTTTTTCTGTTTTGAGTTGTTTGATGTAATTACTTGATCTCCCGAGGTCTCTGTCCCTGTCTGAGCAGTGAGCACTGGTTGGCTTTTCCCATCTTTCATTCCAAATCACTCCCAAGGTGTGATGGTGCTGCTGTGGGAAGCTCTGGGAGCTGAGGGAACACCTGTGCCACGTCCAGGTGTGATCCTCAGCCACCTCCTGCTCCATGGGATGGACTGCAGTGTCTGAGCTGCTCCACAGGAACACCCAGGATATCCCACTGCTCCTCTGGGCTGGTGCCTCACGATTCCTGCCCCCGGGATTGCAGTGTGGAGCATGCCCAGCCTGCAGCAGGAGCAGGGAGCGGTGCCAGTGGCAGACACAGGGTGGGCTGATGCCTTGTGGCCATGTGACCGTGGCTGTGGCAGTGAGCCAGCGGCTGGTCACCCCTGCTGTCCCTGCCCAGGAAGAGATTCCAGTGCTCCCAGCTGATCCCAGGGGCCTGGCTGAGCGGGAGTGCTGCTGTTGCCTGTGGGTGAATCCCCCCAGCAGCCCCAACCTGACATTTCTAAATCTGCTGGGACCGGGAGCAGCGTTCCCTGTGATATTCCCGATCCCTTTCTCAGGCTGTGGAATCAATAAAGTATTTGTCTCTATGGCCGGCTGCTTTGGGGGCTGCACTGGTGCCTGTGGCCACAGAACTGGGATCAGCCAGGACAGCTCTCAGCAGGAAGGTTTTGGGAGTCACTGCCAGCAGCTCCAAGGCCGTCAGGCCGCTGGAGAGTTGTGGAATCCCAGCCAGGAAGGACGAGTGGCTGAGGGGAGCAGGGGAGGGCAGGGGAGGGAGTGGCCCTGGCCACCATGGGTGGGATGTGTCCCTCAGCACTGCAGGGAGTCCTGTGGAGAATCCTGGGAGGGATTCCTGTGGGACTGCTCCACATTCCCATCACACATTCCAGCAGGCAGCTCTGCATTCCTCCCCTGATCCCGTCCCTGTTGAGCAGGGATGTCACCCCCAGCCTGCCCCAGCACAACAGGAGACCAGGTCAGCTCAGTCTTTTATCTGATCCTCTTCGAGGCTGGTTCTGCCTTCTCAGGGCTATCAACTGCCCCAGGCGCTGAGCACTCCCGGGACCCTTCCCTGCACAGGGATGGGTGTTCAAACAACCCGAGTTCCACCGCGGGATCAGACACGGATGAGCTCCACCGCGGGATCAGACACGGCCGAGTTCCACCGCGGATCAGACCGCGAGCTCCACCGCGGGATCAGACACGGCCGAGTTCCACCGCGGGATCAGACACGGCCGAGCTCCACCGCGGGATCAGACACGGCCGAGTTCCACCGCGGGATCAGGCACGGCCGAGTTCCACCGCGGGATCTGGCACGGCCGAGCTCCACCGGGGATCTGGCACGGCCGAGTTCCACCGCGGGATCTGGCACGGCCGAGCCTCCACCGCGGGATCTGCACGGCCGAGCTCCACCGCGGGATCTGGCACGGCCGAGCTCCACCGCGGGATCTGGCACGGCCGAGTCCACCGCGGGATCTGGCACGGCCGAGTTCCACCGCGGGATCAGACACGGCCGAGTTCCACCGCGGGATCAGCACGGCCGAGCTCCACCGCGGGATCTGGCACGGCCGAGTTCCACCGCGGGATCAGACACGGCCGAGCTCCACCGCGGGATCAGACACGGCCGAGTTCCACCGCGGGATCAGACACGCGCCGAGCTCCACCGCGGGATCTGGCACGGCCGAGTTCCACCGCGGGATCAGACACGGACGAGCTCCACCGCGGGATCAGACACGGCGCGGAGCTCCACCGGGATCAGACACGGCCGAGCTCCACCGCGGGATCTGCACGGCCCGAGCTCCACGCGGGAGCGCCCACGGGGTGCACGCCTCCTCTGCCGAATCCACGGCTCGGCCCCAGCTGCTGCCCCAGCTCTGCTGCCTCGTGGCCACTCCCGGCCCACCCTGGGCCCTTCCCTGCCCGACAGCACAGCAGGCTCCCTCCTCCTCTTCCTGAGACCCAGGTGGTGCCACAAGTCCTACAGCACCGTGGACAAACTCCCGGTGCTGCCACAAGTCCCAGCTGTGTCCCACACTGAAAAAAAAAACCCCACTGTCCCTCCCCTCCTCCAGCCCTGTGGCTACCGATTATCCTGGCTGAGAGCCTCGCAGGGCTCCAGCTCCGGCTCGTGTCCCGGCAAGCTGCCGGCGGGAGAGGCGGCCACGGCGTGCACCTTCTGGTGATGGTTCAGCGACTGGCGGTGCCGGAAGCTCTTGGTGCAGCCGTGGCACTGGAACGGGCGCTGCTGCGTGTGACGGCGCTGGTGCTCCTCCAGCGACGCTTTCTGCGGGAAGCTCTCGGCGCACTCGATGCAGCGGTAGAGCCGCTCCCCGCTGGCGCTGCCCCGCGCCGGCCGGCCCGGCCAGGCGCTGCGGAGCTGCGGCCCGTGGATGCGCTGGTGCTTCTGCAGGTGGTGCTTCTGCACGAAGCCCTTGCCGCAGGCGGGGCAGCGGTAGGGCCGCTCGCCGGTGTGGATGCGGTAGTGCTTGTTGAGGTTGGATTTCTCGTTGAAGCTCTTGCCGCAGGCGGGGCACTGGAAGGGCCGCTCGCCCGTGTGCAGGCGCTGGTGCCGCAGCAGCGCGGCGTGGTGCGCCAGGCTCTTCCCGCAGGACGTGCAGATGAAGGAGCCGTTGTTCTTCCTCTCCCGGCTCTGCTGTCGCGCCAGGAGGGTCCGCGTCAGCCGGACGCTCTTCCAGCCCGGCGGCAGCGCCCGGGGGTCGTCCTGGGGGCTCTGCTGCTCCCAGCCGGGCTGCGGCGAGGCCACGTCGGCCGCGGGGTCTTCTCCCAGCGGCATTCCCTGGGCGAGGGCGAACGGCTGCTCCGTGCCCGCGCCCAGGGCGTGCTCCGTGGGGAAGGGCAGGCCCGGGGCGGGGTGAGCCTCCACCGGCACCACCACCGGCTTGAATTCCCCCAGGCAGAACTCTCCCAAGCCCGCTGCGGCCGCCTTGGGCCCGGCCACGCCGTGGCTCTCCCAGGAAACCGGCTGCTCCTGGCTGAGGGGAAGCTCCTCGTCCAGCCTGACCGCGGGCACCATGGCAGTGCCAGGAGCTCGGCTCCGTCCTCCGGCGGCTGCTGCTCTTCTGTCTTGATCACGATCATGTCACCTGTGGAGACACCGCAGTTCATTCCCGGGAAGGGGAGCCCTCCCGTGCCTGCAGCTCCAGAGTGGGAGCACAGGGGAGGCTCTGCTGACCAAGAACGAAAGGGATTTCCCAGGAGGAGATGAGGTGAAGGGGGATTGTCCAGGCAGCTTGTTGGAACTCAGGGATATCATGGAATCAGGGGAATTAGTGAGGTTTGCAAAGCCCCCCGAGATCATCAAGTCCAAGCACTGCCAAGGCCACCACTGACCCGTGTCCCCAAGTACCACAGCCACACAGCTTTTAAATCCTTCCAGGAGTGGAGACCACTGGGCATGCTGGACTCAATGGACACTATGGACTGACAATACAATCCTTACAAAAAAAAAACAAACCAGAGGGAATGTGAAGGCAAAGCTGAGGTGCAGAGTCCTCCATCCTGGAAAGAACCCCATCAGGAATGGCAGAGTTTAAGTGGGTGAACCCAGGGAAAAGGATCAAAGCAAAGCCTCCCCAAAGCAGGAGGGAACATCCACCCACAGGAACTCAGCTCCAGAGCCACCCTCACTGAGCCTTGCCCCAGGTTTTCCCATTTTCCATCCTTAAGAACTCTGCCCAGTCTGGGTGGGTTGTCAGTGTCCATCCTCAGCCCCCCCTCACTGTCACTCACTGTCACCAAGCTGTCCTGGCACCGCTCCCTTCTCCGGCAGCCTGGGGCTCCCTGGATCCTCCCTGTCCTCGGCTAGTGGCAGCAGTGCAGGTTTGGAACCAGCACCTGGGAAGGAGGAGCAACGGGATGAACTGCTGACAGTAGGGACCAGCCAAAGTAGGGTCCTGGAATTCCAGGACATCTGGTCACACAGGCAACTGGCAGCTGAACCAGGCATGTGATTTTTTTTTTATTCCATGAAGTGTCCGGTGGCCACTCAAGCTCTAAAATTTCAGCCCAAAATTAATGAGTGCTAAAATGTAGGACTCTCCGCAGCAAATCCCTCCAGGGTGATCCATGTACAGCCCACATCCCAGGAAAAAACAGTGCAGGAACACCGGCTGCAGGACACATCACCTGGAATGGCCCCACGTTCCACGTGGGGAGGATTGGGAAGCTGCCTCAGCCCAGGGGTGACGATGCTTTTGGCATGACCTGAGTGATCCTCACCCAGAGGGGCCATGGCCTCGTACGTGCCCTTCCCGGCGATCCCACGGAGCTCCCGGCCGTCCACGCTCCCCAGCTCCTGCTCCGGCAGAGCGGCCGCCTCCCCCTCGCCCGCTGCTGGCACCTGCAAGTACAGGAGGCTGCACCTGGGGGTCCCCTCTGAGCCCCTCCCCGAGCCCCTGGGGTCCAGAGCTCCTATGGACAGAGCCATGGCACGGGGAACATCCCCAGATATCCCAGCGAGGCTCAGCTGTTCCTCCCCAGACCAGGGGTGGATTCCCAGGATCCATCCTGGCAGCCAGGTGAGCAGTGACTCCTCAGGTGGCACCATCCCACATCATCCCAGCAGGGCCCAACGGGGCTGAAACACTTGGGGTGGGTGTTCTGCTCCCCCTCTTCCCTGGGGACAGGGGCAAGCACCGGAGGAGCCGTGTCCATCCAGCTCCATGCAGCTCCTGAGAGCCAACAGCACATCCCATGGACACACGGTCACCCGGGGCACTTTCCCACTGCTTTGGGCAGATCTCTGTCACCTGCAGCCTGTCCCTATCACCCTGGGCACATTCCTGTGAGCTGGGACACATCCCTGTCCATCTCTGTCACATCCCTGTGAGCTGGGGCTTGTCCACATCAGCTGGGGCTTGTCTCCATTACCTGCACCCCATCCCAGTTACTGAGGGCACATCCCTTTTCCCTGCGACTCATCCTCATTACCACGGGCCCATCCCTATCACCACGGGCTCATCCCCATCCCCGTCACCCAGAACTTGTCCCTGTCACCGCTGGCACGTCCCGTCCCCGTAGGCTCAGCCCCATCCCCGTCACCCAGAACTTGTCCCTGTCACCGCTGGCACGTCCCCGTAGGCTCAGCCCCATCCCCATTCCCCGGTGCCCGTCCCTCTCCTCAGTCCCGGGGGCTGGTTCCCGTTCCCCGGGTCGCATCCCCGGGCCCATCCTGTCCCCGTCCCGGTTCCCTGGGCCCGGCCCCCGCCGCGGTTACCTGTGTCCGCTCCGGCGCGGGGCCGGTGCGGGTGGCCCCGCAGCGGCAGCGGCGGAGCTGGCGCTGGATGCGGCGGAGGCGGCGGGAGTTGTCCCTGAGCAGCGCGGCCATGCGGGCCCCGCCGGCCCGCACCGTGCGCTCCAGCCCCGCCACTCGCCGCTCCAGCCGCTCCAGCCGCCGCTCCGCCGCCTCCACGCTCCGCTCCAGCCGCCGCTCGGCCGCCGCCACCGCCCGCAGCGACAGCTCCGCCGGGGCCGCGCCGCCGGGCCCCGCGCCGGGATCGGGGCCCGCGCTCTGCCAGGCCTCGGGCGCCCACTCGGGTTCCTGCTGCGGGAGGAAGAGGGCGGTGAGGGGCGGCCGTGCCCGCGGGGGTGCGGGGTGCGGGGGTGCGGGTGCCGGGGGTCCCGCCGGTACCTGCGCGCGGCCCCACCGGGCCATGGCCGCCCCGCACGGCCGCCGCCGCAGCGCCCCCTGCCGGCCCCGCGCCGCCCGCGCCGCCCCGCCCGCGGCCCCCGCCCCGAGACCCCGCACCGGCCTCGGCCCGCTTACAGCCCGTCCCATCCATCCCACCACCCTCCATCTCATCCGCTCGCCGCTTACAGCCCGGTCCCGTCCCATCCCATCCCATCCCATCCCGGCCTCGGCCCGCTTACAGCCCGTCCCGCCATCCCATCCCATTCCATCCCATCCCACCCCTTCATCCATCCCACCCATCCCATCCCATCCATCCCATCTCATCCCATCCCGGCCTCGGCCCGCTTACAGCCCGGTCCCATCCCATCCCATCCCATCCCATCCCATCCCGGCCTCGGCCCGCTTACAGCCCCATCCCATCCCTTCCCCATCCAGCCTCGGCCCGCTTACAGCCCGGTCCCGTCCCATCCCATCTCATCCCATCCCGGCCTCGGCCCGCTTACAGCCCGTCCCGTCCCATCCCATCCATCCCATCCCATCCCATCCCATCCCATCCCATCCCATCCCGCCTCGGCCCGCTTACAGCCTCCCCATCCCATCCCCTATCCCCCATCCCAGCCCAGCCCAGCTACAGCCCGGTCCCGTTCGCCATCCCATCCTTCCCCACCCAGCCCATCCCGCTTCGGCCCGCTTACAGCCCAGTCCCATCCCTTCCCCACCCACCCATCCCAGCTCGTGCCCGCTTACAGCCTCAGTCCCCATCCACTTCCCCAGCCCATCCATTCCCAGCCACGTCCCCTTACAGCCCTCAGCCCCCATCCTATCCCCATCCCATCCATTCCCCATCCCACTTAAGCCCCAGCCCATCCCATGTTACAGACCCCAATCCACAGCCCTGTCCCCATCCTGTTACAGACCCATCCCATCCTATCACAGCCATCCATCACATTCCAGCCCATCCATCCCAACCCACCCCATCCCAAATGGTCCAGGTTGGAAGGGACCACAGTGGCTCAGCTGGTCTCACCTCCCTGCTCAATCGGGGTTATCCCAGGGCACAGGATTGTGTCCAGACCATTCCGGAATATCTCCAGTGAGGGAGGCTCCACACCCTCTCTGGCCAATCTGTTCCAGGACTCAGTCACTACACACAGTTCTTCCTCCTGTCCAGTTCAGTTTCCTACCTGTTCCTCTTGTCCTGTTGCTGGGTCCCACAGAGAAGAGCCAAGCTCTATCAGTCCCATCCCATTCTGTCACACCCTACCCCATCCCAATCCCATCCCTACATCCATCCCATTCCCATCCAACCCCATTCCATCCATTCACACCCTCTCCCACCCCTATTCCTTCCTCATCCCATCCCCACCCCGCATGAGAACCACAGCTCCAGCCCTCAAAGCTCCAGCACCCAGCAACCCCCAATGCCATTCCCAGAGGCCCATCCAGACCCCCAATCCCATCCCCACCCCAGACTGGGACTGCAGCCCCCCAGCAGCAGGTGACACCCCCCACCCAGTGTTCTGTTCTCACTCTTCCAGCGCCCCATCCCACAGATCCCATTCCTGGTGCCGCCCACCCAGCCCCCCTCAAGGAATCCATGTTCAGCATCCTGGTTTCTACAGCATCTATTGGCACTCTCCAGAAAAGGGACCCGCTCCCAGCATCACACCCACCCCACCAGGGCTTGGGAACAAGGAGCCCCCCATCCCCACACCAGGGCAGGGGAGACAGGAAAGGCTGTCCATGCTCCAGTCTTCATCTGGAGAGGGAGAGAAGGGAGAAGGTCTGACAGTGGCCTCCGGTGCCCAGGAGGTCACTTCAAGATCCAGCACCAGCATCCCATTCCTGGGAGTCACTTCAAGGTTCAACAGCAGCATCTTATTCCTGGGAGGACACCTCAAAGTTCATCATGTATCCCATTCCTGAGAGGACACCTTAAAGCCCAGCAGCAGCAGCATCCCATTCTTCACCTCGAGATCAGACAGCAGTCTCCTATGGGAGGTCAACTCAATCCACCAGCAGCACCTTGTGTCCAGGAGATCACCTCAAAATCCATCAGCAGCATCCTGGGAGATCACCTCAAACTTCAGCAGCAGCTTCCCACTCCTGGGAGTACACCCTGAGGTGCAGCCCGTTCCCAGGAGGACACCTCAAGGTCCGACAGCAGCGCCCCATCCCTGAGGGGTCACATCCTGGCTTCCCACCCCGGCTCCTGCTGCGGGCGCCGCCACCACGGGCACCGGGTCGGCGCAGGTGAACGGCTGCTGCTGCCGCCTGTGGATCCTCTGGTGAGCCTTGAGGTGGGAGAACCTCTTGAAGGTCTTCTGGCAGATGCCACACTGGTGGGGCCGGACGCCCATGTGCGTCCAGTGCTGCCGGACGAAGTCGGAGACCCAGGTGAAGCTCCGGTTGCAGCAGGGACACAGGATGAGGTGGTGGCCGGAGTGCCGGCGCTGGTGCACCGTCAGGAAGACCTGGTTGGAGAAGGTTTCCAGGCACTCGTTGCATGTGTACATCATTTTTCCAGATGACAGGGAGCACCTGGCAGGGCCAGGCTCCTGCCACACCGGGCCACAGTCCCTGCTCGGGGCTTGTGGCTGGGAGGACGGGCACAGGGTCTGGCTGGGACACTCCTCTGGCTTCGAGGCCTGGCAGGTGACATTGGGTGCCCAGTTTTGGGGCTGGGATGGTGGGCATGGCCCCTGGCTTGGACATGCCTTTGCATCTGAGGGCTGGGAGTGACATTGGGTGCCCAGTTTTGGCTGGGATGGTGGCACAGCCCTGGCTTGGACATGCCTTTGCATCTGAGGGTTGGCACGTGACATTGGGTGCCCAGCTTTGGGGCTGGGATGTTTGGCATGGTCCCTGGCTTGGAACACCTTGCATCTGAGGCTGGCAGGAACCAGTGGGTGTCCAGTTTTGGGCTGGGATGGTGGGCATGGCCCCTGGCTTGGACATGCCTTTGCATCTGAGGGCTGGCAGGAGCCATTGGGTGCCCAGGTTTGGGGCTGGGATATTTGGCACGGTCCCTGGCTTGGACAGGCCTTTGCATCTGAAGGTTGGCATGTGCCATTTGGTGCCCAGGTTTGGGGCTGGGACGGTGGGCACGGTCCCTGACTCGGACATGCCTTTGCATCTGAGGGTTTGCATGTGCCACTTGGTGCCCAGGTTTGGGGCTGGGATGGAGGGCACTGGGATGTCGGACACGGCCCCTGGCTTGGACACACCTTTGCATCTGAGGACGGGCAGGAACCCGTGGGTGCCCACTTTTGGGGCTGAGATGGTGGGCATGGCCCCTGGCTTGGACACGCCTTCACATCCAAGGGCTGGCAGGAGCCATTGGGTGCCCAGGTTTGGGGCTGGGAT
Organism: Sitta carolinensis; assembly: GCA_032173965.1. Lineage (NCBI taxonomy): Eukaryota > Metazoa > Chordata > Aves > Passeriformes > Sittidae > Sitta > Sitta carolinensis. Next base: position 953,766 of record CM063284.1, on the reverse strand, counting down.
GGTGGGCACTGGGATGCCGGGAATGGCGCCTGGCTGGGATATGCTTTTGTATCCATGGTCTGGCAGGAGCCACTGGGTGCCCAGGTTTGGGGCTGGGATGTTGGGCATGGCCCCTGGCTGGAACACACCTTTGCATCTGAGGACTGGCACGTGCTGTTGGCTGCCCAGGTTTGGGGCTGGGATGTCGGGCACGGTGTCCTACTGGGACACTCCTCTGGCTTCGAGGCCTGGCATGTCCCATTGGCTGCCCAGGTTTGGGGATGGGATGCTGGGCAGGGCACCTGGCTGGGACACACCTCCAGCTCCGAGGGCTGGCACGTCCCGTTGACTGCCCAGGCGCGCAGGTGCCGCCTGATTTTCTTCTTGGACATGAACTTGCGGTCGCAGTGGACGCAGACATAGGGCACGTAGTTGGCGTGGCCACGCTGGTGGATCAGGAGGTTGATCTTCAGCAGGAAGGTTTTCCTGCAGATGGGGCAGGAGTAAAATTGCCGGGGGGCATTTCGCTGACAGGCCCCTGGCCGGCCCACGCAGGAATCCTTCTGGGGCTCCCCTGGGCTGGGATTTGCCTGCTCCGTATTTCTGCTGACATCTGGGGCCACCTCCTTTCCTGGTTCTTCAGGAATGTTGGCCACCAGATCTTGGCCAGTATTCCCTGAATCTTTCACAGCCTCCTCTTCTGGACCCTTGTCCTCTTCCAGAGCCTTGGAGGTCGTTTTGGGCATTGATGGCTTCTCTGCAGCAACCTCCTCCTGTGGCACCTCCGTGGGGATCTCCACCTCGGCATCTCCTGGGAATTTGTTAGAATCCAAACACTGCTTTTCCACATGGTTTCAAGACATCAACAGCAAAGGGCTTTGCTCCCACCCTCCCTCACTTCCTACCCTGTTCCCAGTCAGCACAAACCCCAGCCCCGCTCTCCTCTTAGAGCTCAGTGTGGACTGTGTAAAAACCAGGAACAGCCACAGCTTATCCCTGCAGACACCCCAAGAGCAGTGTGAGGTGGCAGACATCACCCAGGGGGACAGGGGACTCTGACAACCACCCTGGGGCATATCTGGGCAGGTGTGCTGATAACACGCCATGCCTAATCCCAAACAGTTTCAGGACTGGTAACAGTTTGCTGCCCTTCCCTGGAAGCCCCGGGCCTGGAGAGAGGCCAAACAAATCCTCCCAAGCTGTGGCCCCACCAAGAAGGGATAAAGGTTCTGCCCCAGTACCTGCTGCAGGGGGAGAACCGTTCTGACCCACGGCTTCCTGACAGTGCACAGAGGGTGGGCAAGGAGGGGATGGGGTCAGCTGGCTGAGATCCACTGGGACAGCAGCAGCTTCCAGAGGGATGGGTGCTGTGGGGGCAAGAGCAGCGATGAAGGAGGGTGAGGAACAGCCAGGCAGGGATCCAGGACCCCTTGCAGCAGCAGCAGGATTTGCCAGGCACTCACCTGTGCTGCAGTTCTCTGGGACCACTGGGCTCCTGCTTTCCTCCATCAGGTTCCCACTTTCCTCTGCTGGGTTCCCACTTTCCTTTGCCGGGCTCCCGTTTTCCTCTACTGGGCTCCAGAATTCCACTGCTGGGCTCCAGAATTCCTCCACCAGGTTCTTGCTTTCCTCTACCAAGTTCCCACTTTCCTCTGCCACATTCCCGCTCTCCTCTGGCTCCCTGCAGCCCCTCTCCATTGTCTCTGTCTCCAGCAGTGTCTCATTGATGGTGTAGTTCTCTTGGGCTGGCTCTGTGGAGGACAAGGACATTTGGATTCAGCAGCAGCCAGTGCAGAGCTCCAGCAGGATCCCTCACACCCAGCAGGCTATCCACACATCCCAGCAGGTGTTCCCTCACAGCAGACACCTCCCAGTCCCTAGAAGTGTCCCGGGTTGGACAGGGCTTGGAGCAACCTGCACTTGTGGAAGGTGTGCCTGCCCATGGCAGGGGGTTGGAAAGCGATGAGCTTTAGGATTTGTCCCAACCCAAACCCAAAATTCTGGGGGTTCCAGTGTGCAGCCAGGAGCTCCTGGCACAGCAGAAACCCAGTGTCACCCACCTACAGCCAGCTCTGGGGACACCTCTGCTGCCTCTGGCTCCGATTTCGGTGCCATGCTCAGCTCTTCTCTCTCCAGCTGTAGTAACAGTTCAGGCTTGGACAGGGCACAGTCTGGGCAAAGGCAAGACAGACATCAGGGACATGATGGGCCAGGGACTCTGCACCCACAGCTGGGCCACAGAGCCAGCCCCAGCCCAGGAAATTCACCTCCACCCGGGGCCACGACGGTAGTTACAGATACAGACAGGAAACTGCAGGCAGAGCTGACAGGGGGATACAGAAAGCAGCCGCTGACAGTCCCCTAGGAATAACTGCAAGAAAATCTATCCTTGCTCTGCCCCTTTTACAGAATTCCCTGTTCTCCCAGACCTTCACCTTGCTGATAGGAAAATACCCTGAATGATGGGAAGGGAATTGTGAGGCTCCTGACTGCATGCTCACCCAGAGCATGAGGGCACCTCAAATCCTGGGGCAATTCTGGGCCCCTCGTGCCAAGGGAGACATTGAGGGGCTGGAGTGTGTCCAGGGAAGTGAACAGACCTGGGGAACAGTGCACCAGGAGCTGGGGGGCTCAGCCTGGAGAAAAGGAGGCTCAGGGGGAACCTTCTGGCTCTGCACAGCTCCCTGACAGGAGGGTGCAGCCAGGAGGGAATCATGATCTGCTCCCAGGGAACAGGACAAGAGAAAACGCCTTCAAGGGGAGGTTCAGGTTGGATTTTAGGGAAAATTCTCATGGAAAGAGGTGTCCCAGGCAGAGAATTTTGAAGGTGACAACCCAGGGAGATGACAACACCAACAATGTACCTGTTCTCCATGAGGAAAAGACACCAAGCACTTACTACCCTGTCCTGCGTGTCCCTGCCACACTCCAACCGCTGCCAGAGGGGACAGGGAAAGGAGAGGATTATATGAGAGCTGAAGATCCCAGTGAAAGGCAAAGAGGCAGAGAAATGACCCCAAGAGAGTTCCCTGGGGCTGCCAAACCGGCGCAAACGCAGCCTACACAGGGACACCAGCATCTCGTAGTTGCCTTCCATGACGCTCCGGTACATTTCCTTCTGTCCCTCGTCCAGGCTTGCCCACTCCTGCCGGCTGAACCGCACTGCCACATCCTCGAACAGCACCGGGACCTGCAGCACCGGCTGGGATGTGGGACAAGGCAGCTGCCCCGAGCAACTCACAGACCCTCAGCATCCCCGCAGCCCTTCGACAGCTCCTAACGTCCCCACACGGAGCGCACCTTGCTTACTCCCAGCCTCCCAAACCAGCCTGCTCCCAGCAGCCCTCTGGATTCATGCCCAGTCTCCCGAAACCCACTGCCGCCCCTGAGGAGCCACTCAGCCAGCCAGCCGGGAATCCACTGGATTCCCATTCTGTCTCCTTAAACCCACCGCAGCCCCCTCGGGAGCCCCCAAACCGCTCCCAGCCCTCAAGAACCCCACGGGCGATCCCCAGGCTCCCTCTCAGCCACAAACCCCCCTTCCAACAACCCCATAAGCGACCCCCAGGCTCCGCCTCCCGCCAGCCCCTAAATACCCCGCCATTCTCACTCCCAACTCCAGCCCCACAACGGCCCCATAAGCGACTCCGCCATCCCACTCCCAGCCCTCCCCGCCCCCTACCTCTCCCCTAAGCGCCCTCCGTCTCACCCTCTGCCCCACAAGCCACCACCCCCTCGCCCCCTCCGGGCCTCCCCCCGCTCGCCCATCGCAGCGCTCACCCCGTGAGCCGCAGGGCCGCCAGGGGCCGGTCCCGCAGCGCCGCCTCCGCCCGCTCCATCCGCCGCTCCAGCGCCTCGAGGCGCGCCTGGAGCTCCGCCATGGCCCCGCGCGCCGGCGGCCAGGGCGGGCCCGCACGGCGCACACCGCCCGAGGGGCGGCACCGAGCTCCGGAGGGGCGGCTAGAATAGATGGATGGTGGATGGGTGGATGGGTGGATGGAAGGGCGGCACCGAGCTCCGGAGGGGTGGCTAGAATAGATGGATGGTGGATGGGTGGATGGGTGGATGGAAGGGAGGCACCGAGCTCTGGAGGGGTGGCTAGAACAGATGGATGGATGGATGGGTGGGTGGAAGGGCGGCACCGAGCTCCGGAGGGGTGGCTAGAATAGATGGATGGATGGATGGTTGGATGGAAGGGCGGCACCGAGCTCCGGAGGGGTGGCTAGGATGGATGGATGGATGTGTTCTGAGGGCGGCACCGAGCTCCGGAGGGGCGGCTAGAATAGATGGATGGTGGATGGGTGGATGGGTGGGTTGGAGGGCGGCACCGAGCTCCGGAGGGGTGGCTAGGATAGATGGATGGTGGATGGATGGATGGGTGGATGGAAGGGCGGCACCGAGCTCTGGAGGGGTGGCTAGGATGGATGGATGGGTGGATGGAAGGGCGGCACCGAGCTCTGGAGGGGTGGCTAGGATGGATGGATGGGTGGATGGAAGGGCGGCACCGAGCTCTGGAGGGGTGGCTAGGATGGATGGATGGGTGGATGGAAGGGCGGCACCGAGCTCTGGAGGGGTGGCTAGGATGGATGGATGGGTGGATGGAAGGGCGGCACCGAGCTCTGGAGGGGTGGCTAGGATGGATGGATGGGTTTGGAGGGAGGCGCCGGGCTCTGGAGGGGTGGCTAGGATGGATGGGTGGGAGGTGGGATGGGTTGGTAAGTGGGTGAGCGGCAGCGGCCGGAGGGTCGCGGTCAATGGCACGGGGTGTGAGTGCCGGACTGGGCTCGGTATTGTTTGCCTGGTTCGTCGCTGGCCTCCTCAGGAGGCTCGCTGAGGGATCAAAGCTGGGAGGAGCGGCCGATTCCCCCCGAGGGCTGTGTGGCCCTTCAGAGAGACCTCGGCAGGTCGGAGAGATGGGCAGAGAGGAAAGTGCTGGAACTCAACAAGAGCGAGCCCAGGTGCTGCACGTGGGGAGGAACAACCCCAGGTGACCTGCTGGAGCAGCTGGGGGTACTGGGTGACAGTGAGCTGTCCCTGAGCCAGCAGAGTGTCCTGGGGACAAGAGGCCAATGGGATCCTGGGGTGTATTGGGAGGAACATTCCCAGCAGGTCAGGGAGGGATCCTGCCCCTGTGCCCAGCCCTGGGGGCACCTCTGGGGTGCCGTGTCCAGCTCTGGATCCTCAGCACAGCAGGGACAGCAGCTCGTGGAGCTGAGGAAGGGCCTGGAGCAGCTCCATGCCCAGGAAAGGCTGAGGGAGCTGGGGCTGCTCAGCCTGGAGAGGAGCCCCGGCTGAGAGGGGCCCTCAACCCTGGGTGTCCCTGTCTGTCCCTGGGTGTCCCTGTCCATCCCTGGTGTCCCTGTCCATCCCTGGTGTCCCTGTCTGTCCCCATGTGCAGGGAGGGTCAGAGCAGGGCCCAGGCTCTGCTCCGTGCCCAGCAGTGGCACCAGAGGAATGGGAAGAGTCTGAGCTCAGGAATTGCCCGGCACAGGAGGCAGAATTCCTGCCCTGGGCAGTGCCCAGCCCTGAGCAGAGCCCAGAGAGGAGCTGGAGTCTCCTGGGGATATTCCAGAACCGTCAGGATGTAACCCTGTGCTCTGGGATAGCCCTGCTGGAGCAGGGAGGTGCCACCAGGAGCTGTGGCTGTGGTCCCTTCCACTCTGGAATTCCGGGGTTCTGTGTCCCGCGGGGAAGCGCCGCTGCGGTGGGGGAGTTTGCAGACACTCCGGTCAGCATCATCCCCTTCCCGGTGACTGACAGCTGTCAATCACCGCGGGGGCTGCCGGCCGCGGGGGCCGCTGTGGCGGCGGCGGAAGCGGAGGAGGAAGAGGAAGCGGCGCTTCTGGCGGCAAGGAAAGGCGGCGGCGAGGCAGGGCAGGAGCGGCGGCGCGCCAGGCTCGGTGCGAGCGGAGAGCTCCAGCCCCGGAGCGAGCGGGACGCACGGGAAGGACCGGGCCGGCCCCGGTGTGCGGCGGCCGAAGCGGGGCTGCGGTGCCCCGCCGTGTCCCTTCCCCGGCCGCGGGGGCTGCGCTCCGTCCGTGCCGGTGCGGGGATGGAGCTGGCGGGCGGCAACACCATCTCGCTCTGGACCGTGGTGGCGGCCGTGCAGGCGCTGGAGCGCAGCGTGGCCGCACACGCGTCCCGCCTCTTCAGCCTGGAGCACCGGGCCGGGAACAGCGAGAAGAAGCACCTGGACTGCGAGAAAATGGTCGGGGAGTTCGGGAACCAGCTGGAGAGCAAGTGCGCGGCGCTGGGCACTCTCGTTCAGGAGTACGGGCGGCTCCAGCGGCGCCTGGAGAACATGGAGAACCTGCTGAAGAACAGGAATCTCTGCATCCTGCGGCTGCCCCCCGGGGTGGAGGTCCCCAAGGTAAGGGATGGGTCTGTAAGGGGTCTGGGGGGGACAGGGACAGCGCGGCGGCTCCTCTGCTCCTCACCGCTCCCGGCAGCTTTCTGCCATGGAGAGAATTCCACGTTCTCGAGAAGGTTTCGCCTGTCTTGCGAAGGCGCGAAGCAGGAAGTGGGTGCTCCTGTGTATTGTTATATTCAGCTGGTTTTCCCTACAAAACCACGGTTTTACCAACAAAGGGAAGTTCTTCCCTACTCTGAGATCCCCAGTGGAATCAGGCTCCAGGGAGAAGTAAGGATATTGTGGAATACACAATTCATCTCCCAAAGTATAGCCAAGATCCAAATTGTTACTCTCAGTGTCCAGAGGATGCCCCAAGGCAGGAATTTTCTTTCCCTGACACCTGGTGTAGCAGGGATAAGTAGGGAGTAGGATTGTCTGTGTTCCAGGAGCAGTGCTGAGTGTCACTTTTGGGATTGCAGGCCCCGTCTGTGGCGCTGGAAAACGATGGCGCTGGCTTTTCCACCCAGGAGTGGGAGAACCTGGAGGAGTGGCAGAGGGAGCTGTATGGAAAGGTGCTGACAGGGAAGAGAGAAGCCATGGTCCTGCTGGGTGAGTGTTGCTGTTGGGTCAGTTATCAGCACTTTCTGGTTAGGGAATCTTTCCCAGACGTGGGAAGCAGGTTTGTGGGAACCCAGCGAGGCCGCTGCCGGTGTTTGAGGACTCTCCGTGCTGCCCAGCCGTGTGTTGCAGCTGATGGAGCTGGTTTGGGGAGAGCAGCTGGGTGTGTTCCTCCCTGTGGATGCAGCAGGGAAACATTCCTTTCTCTGTTCCTTGTCAGACGATGTCATCTCGGAACCTGCCCTCCTGTCCCGGCTCCAGGGAGGAGAAGCGCCCTGCAGTGAGGAGGAGGCGGCTCCTGGAGAGATGCCAGCAGAACCAAGTGCAGGTACGGGGGCAAATAAAGCTTTGATCTGGGGGTGAGCGTTGTGTGGTGCTGTCACCAGAGGCTGGCAGAAGGTGATGGTCCTGGTTTGCTCAGAGGGAACTTCTTGGATCTCAAAAGGAGCAGGTTCAGGGGGAGTAACAGAGAGTGATAAAAATACGTAACAGGTTTAATTTTTAGGATTGCAAGTGAGGAAGAAAATTCTTGGCTGTGAGGATGGTGAGGCCCTGGCACAGTGTCCAAGGGAGTGTCCAAGGCCAGGTTGGACAGGACTTGGAGCAACCTGGGATAGTGGAAGGTGTCCCTGCCCAAGGCAGAGGGTGGAACAAGATTAACCCAAACCCTCCTGGGATTCTGTGATCTGATTCCATGACTTCTGTCACTGGCAGAGGCCCTGCTGTTTGAACTCAATGTGAGCAGCTGGGACAGCAGAGAAGCTCAGGAAACCCAGGAGGGAAGAGCAGGGCTGGCTGAACCTGGCCGTGGTGAGTGCTGTGCAAGGGCCTGGGCTTGAGGGTGGGGAGAACCCTCTGGAACTGGGGGGATCAGCAGGAACCACTTCCCTGCAGGGAAGCAGAGCTCCCAGAAGCAGGAATGGGAGGTGCTGGAGGGGTTGTGTGTGGCTACAGGGTGGGAGGGTGGGCACAAACTTCCTGGGCCAGCAAGGGAGCAGTCCAGTGGGGCTGGATAACCAGTAAAGGAGTTCCCTCTTTCCCAGTAAAGGAGTTTCCTCTCTTCCTCAGCAGACTGCAGCATTCCAGAGCGGAGCTTTGGTGTCTCTGTGAAGCAGGAAGAGGAGGAAGGGCTGTATGCAAAGGAGCAGAGAGCCATGGAGGGCGTGGAGTTTTCCGAGCTTGGTGTGGGTGAGTTCCGAGCGATCCCACAGCGTCCTGTGCTGCTGGAAATGTGGGAATAGCAGGGAGAGAGAGCAGGAGCCATGCTGAGGTGGGCAGGAAGCTTGGGGAGAGTTTTATTGTTGGGAAGGTGAGAATGCTGAGAGGATGAGGCAGTGCAGGTGAGGAGACTGGCATACCTGGAATGAATCCCTGGGAATACGAGGAATCGTTAAGTTCAGGGCAGGGAACTTGTTTCTGTCTGTTTGAAAAATGCTGATTAAATTTGCAGCAGTAAAGACTTGATTTTTAACAAAAATAACGTTAAGGCTGTGAAGTTCTAAATGCTTTCTTTCAATCTTTTTTGGTTTTAGAATAATTTTACCTGCTGTAAATGATAGTTTTTATATTGTATCTTATGGATGGAGAGACAGAAGTTGACTTCAAATTTAAAAAAAAAGCAAAAAACATAGGGTTAAATTGATTTTAATTTTTTTTTCAATACTGTGTTGGAACCTGGGCAGGAGAATGGTTCTCCATGTGTGTATCCAAGACCTAAACAGGCCTGAAGTGTGAAAATGTCTAAAAATAGGCAAAAAAAAAGGTAAATAAGCTCACAATACAATTCTCACCCAGATCACATCAGTCCTGCAGCCAGCAAAACATTTTCAGTGTTGTAGTTGTGATGGGTTGAGTCCAGGAAGAGAAAAAAAATGTTTAATGTGTGGTTTGTTTTGAGGTTGTTTTTTTTTTTTTCTTGGTGCATTTCACTTGTTTTTTGACAGCAGCTGTTTGTTCTGGAACACAAGTTCATGGGGATTGTTGCCCTTCAGACTCTCTGTCAGTGCTGTCACAAGAGTGGTAGAATATTGCAATTTATAGAGAGATTCAGACCCAAGTACAGAGGGTGGAGAATTTGAAAATAAACAGAATTTGTTATTTCTGTTTAATAAACAGAATTAACAGATCAAAACATCTAAATAAAAATGACCTTATTATTATTTGGGTCACATGAAAATCAGCTTCCCATGGAAATGTTTATCCTTTCTGGTTCAGCATAAAATTTGGGGTTTTCGGTCAAAATGCTCTTTTGTGAAGAGCATTTTTAGCTTGCTCTTATCCAAGAATCCATGGGTTCTGTGGACTGTCAGATGATCTGCATGGAGTTGTTCCCTCCCGAGGAAATCCATGGAATCAACAGTTCATCTGGCATCAAAATTTCATGGAGACATCAAACCTCTTGAGACTTGACGGTGTCAAAACAGTGGAACTGTTTGGGTTCCTGCTGCATTTCATCTCCTTGTGGATTTAATTGTTGGATATGGAAAACAACTTCCAGTCACAATCTGCTTGGTCAGATCTCAGGAACAAATGAGTTTAGAACTCTCCCTAAAATTTTGGCTGATTTGCTGCTTTAGTGCAGAAAGAGGGAAAATCACACTCCATGTTTTGGTCCAGTTAGAAATTGGATCAAAACGTTTTATAGTTTATTTTTTTTATATTCTTAGTGTCCTAAATTGCAGGATAATGTTGAGGCAAGGGCTTCCTGCTGGCAGAGGGTGGGTTATTGGGAAGGAATTCCTGGCTAAGGGTTGTGAGGGTTTGGAACAGCATTCCCAGAGAAGCTGTGGCCGCCCCTGGATCCCTGCAAGCGTTCAAGGAAAAGCTGGACAGGGCTTGGAGCAACGTGGGATAGTGGAAGGGGGGGATGGCACTGGATGAGCTTTAAGGTCCCACCCAAACCATTCCAGATTTCCATAAGAGCAGGATGTATTTTGGGATAAAGAGTCAAAGTTGTGGCCCCGTGAGGCAGTGGAGGGACATTTGCGATTCCCTTGTGACCAGAATATCCTGAGTTCTATTTGGGATTATCTCAGTAGCACTCCTGGATTATTCTACAAGCAACCTGAGGTGCCCTTTCTGGGCTGTTTCTGTATTTTACATGCTCCATCAGTTTTTGAAGCTGCCTTTGATATCAGAGGTGACACAGTGTTTTACAGCCAGTCACAGTTTCTCTGTTCCAGCCCAGCTCTCCTGAATTTCAGAGACAAATAGACGTATTTGTAGCAGATCTCTGAGATATTTTGGGATTTGTGTTGTTTGAATTGCAAAAATAGAATCCTGAATTCAAGACAAAGTGTGAAGTGACACAGAAAGGACTGAGAGGAAGATTAAGAGATTGTCCCTGTGCACAGGCAGAGTGATGCTTGCAGGAGTCACAGAATCACGGAATTGCTGAAGTTGGGAAAGGCCTCTGACTATCCAGCCATTTCCCAGCACTGCCAAGGCACTACTAACCCGTGTCCCCAAATATGATGATCACACAGCTTTTAAATCCCTCCAGCAATGGGGACTTCACCCCTGCCCTGGGCACCCTGTGCCGGGGCTGGGCAGCCCTTTCCAGGAAGGAATTTTCCCAATATCCCACCTAAATGGATAGGGACCACGAGCCCACACAGCTCTGAAAGAATCCACAAGTTCCTCATGGCTCTGCGAGGATCCTTGATCCTCCACTGCTTTGAGGGGACCCCGATCCCTCATGGCTGTGAGAGGATCCCCAATCCCTCATGGCTCTGAGAAGATCCCAATCCCTCATGTCTGTGAGAGGATCCCCGATCCCTCATGGCTCTGGGAGGATCCCTGATCCCTCATGGCTCTGGGAGGATCCCCGATCCCTCATGGCTCTGAGAGGATCCCCGATCCCTCATGGCTCTGGGAGGATCCCTGATCCCTCATGGCTGTGAGAGGATCCCCAATCCCTCATGGCTCTGGGAGGATCCCTGATCCCTCATGGCTGTGAGAGGATCCCCGATCCCTCATGGCTCTAGCCTGACCCCATTCCCTCACTGCTTGCAGGGAATTGGCCCTCATGGCTCTGGGCTGAACCCCAATCTCTCACAGCTCTGAGGGGGAATCCTGTTCTCTCATGGCTCTGAGTGAACCTTGATCCCTCATGGCTCTGGGTGAACCTTGATCCCTCACAGCTCTGAGGAGGATTCTCATCCCTCACAGCTCTGAGGGGGCTCCTGTTCCCTCACAGCTCTAGGCTGATCCCAGATCCCTCTTGGCTCTGAGGGGGATCCTGTGCCCTCATGGCTCTGGGTGGACTCTGATCCCTCATAGCTCTGAGGATCCTGTTCCCTCACGGCTTTGAGGGGGATACTGTTCCCTCATGGCTCTGAGGGAGCTCCTGTTCCCTCATGGCTCTGGGCTGATCCCCAATCCCCCATGGCGCTCTGAGGAGGCTCCTGTTCCCTTATGGCTCTGGGCTGATCCCCAATCCCCCCCGGCTCTGAGGAGGCTCCTGTTCCCTCATGGCTCTGGGCTGATCCCCAATCCCCCTGGCTCTGAGGGGGATCCTGTTCCCTCATGGCTCTGGGCTGATCCCCAATCCCCCTGGCTCTGAGGGGGATCCCGTTCCCTCGTGGCTCTGGGCTGATCCCCAATCCCCCCGGCTCTGAGGAGGCTCCTGTTCCCTCATGGCTCTGGGCTGATCCCCAATCCCCCATGGCGCTCTGAGGAGGCTCCTGTTCCCTCATGGCTCTGGGCTGATCCCCAATCCCCCATGGCGCTCTGAGGAGGCTCCTGTTCCCTCATGGCTCTGGGCTGATCCCAAATCCCCCTGGCTCTGAGGGGGATCCTGTTCCCTCATGGCTCTAGGCTGATCCCCAATCCCCCGGCTCTGAGGGGGATCCGTTCCCTCATGGCTCTGGCTGATCCCCAATCCCCCATGGCGCTCTGAGGAGGCTCCTGTTCCCTTATGGCTCTGGGCTGATCCCAAATCCCCCCGGCTCTGAGGAGGCTCCTGTTCCCTCATGGCTCTGGGCTGATCCCCAATCCCCCTGGCTCTGAGGGGGATCCTGTTCCCTCATGGCTCTGGGCTGATCCCCAATCCCCCCGGCTCTGAGGAGGCTCCTGTTCCCTCATGGCTCTGGGCTGATCCCAAATCCCCCCGGCTCTGAGGAGGCTCCTGTTCCCTCATGGCTCTAGGCTGATCCCCAATCCCCCCGGCTCTGAGGGGGATCCCGTTCCCTCATGGCTCTGGGCTGATCCCCAATCCCCCATGGTGCTCTGAGGGGGCTCCTGTTCCCTCACGGAGCGCTATGCTCGAGGTGTAGCTGTACCTGTCGGCAGGATGCAGGAAGGCTGCCCGCGGTGTCCGCGGTGTCTGTCTGTCTGTCCGCGGTGTCTGTCTGTCTGTCCGCGGTGTCTGTCCGTCTGTCCGTCTGTCGGTGTCTGTCCGTGGTGTCTGTCTGTCTGCCCGCGGTGTCTGTCTGACTGCCCGCGGTGTCTGTCTGTCTGTCCGCGGTGTCTGCCCGCGGTGTCTGTCTGTCTGCCCGCGGTGTCTGTCCGTCTGTCCGCGGTGTCTGTCTGTCTGTCCGCGGTGTCTGTCCGTGGTGTCTGTCCGTCTGCCCGCGGTGTCTGTCCGTCTGTCCGCGGTGTCGGCCCGGCCGCCCCTGAGCCGCCGTTCCCCGCAGGGCCCGGCGGACACGGCGCGCAGGCCCCGGCAGAGAGCGGGGCCCGGAGCTGCGAGGAGCGGGGCACCGAGGGGATCCCGTGGAGACCGACCCCGGTGAGTGCTGCCAGGGATGGGAGAGGGACGTGGGACACCCAGCACCTGCCGGGTCTGGGCGACATCTGGGCTGTGGGTGGTGTTTTGGCCTCGAGCAGAGGGGATCTGTGGCTCTGCACAGCTCCTGGCAGGAGGGGACAGCCAGGGGAACAGGGACGGGAGGGGAGGGAACGGCCTCAGGCTGGGCCAGGGGAGGTTTAGTTGGATATTGGGAAAATTAATTCCCCAAAAGGTCTGTCCAGCTGTGGCCCAACTGCCCAGGACTGAGGGAACGGCCTCAGGCTGGGCCAGGGGAGGTTTAGTTGGATATTGGGAAAATTAATTCCCAAAAAGGTCTGTCCAGCCTGGCCCAGCTGACCAGGGCAACGGTGGAGTCCCCATTGCTGGAGGGATTTAACATCCATGTGCATGTGGCACTTGGGGATATGGTCAGGGGTGGCCAGGGGATGGTTGGACTCAATCACCTTAAAGGACTTTCCCAACCTCCACAATTCCATGAGACCAACATCTCTCCAAGGCACTTGCTGTGGTGAGTTTGGTCTTCCAGCTGCTGCTGTCAGGCATTCCATCCCCACCAGCCTTTCCAGGATGCTCCATCAAACCCTCCTTTTCCCTCACCTGGGAAACCCACCATTCCCCTTGGCCAGGTCTGCACTGTAAAGGTGCAGAGCACTGGCCCATCTGATTTTCTATATTTATTCCACAGACTTTTTTTACTTTTTTCTGTAAGTTTCAGGACTTGCTCTGTAAGAGCTCTCTCCTCACAAGTGTTTCTCTGATGGGTGAGAAGTGGTGTGTGACCGAGAGGGATTGAAAAGGAAACAACAGAACTCCAGTGGCACCAAGAGAGAAATGAAACTCAAGGACAAGAATTCAAATGGCTCTGGCCTCTCCTGGAGCCACAGAGAACATGTTTTCACTTGCATGAAAATGTTGAGCATTTCTCAGGCTCAAACATCTGCTGAGGGTTTTGTAACCAACATTTCAAGTCTGTTTAAGAGGCCTTGGTCAGCAGGAACTAGAACTGAAGCGAGGTTTTCTCTGGAATGTGAGCTAGAACAGAGCAGATCTGCCTGGGCTGGGCTGACAATTACAATTAATTTTGTATGGTGTTAAAATAACACTGGTTCCTGTTAACAGAAGTCAGCATAATCCAGATTAAGCAAGAGGAAGAGCTGTGCACTGCAGATCGGGAGGAGAAGGCTGCAGAAGCTCCTGGAGAGCCCTGCCCAGGTGAGTAACTGCATACCTCAGAGGGAAAACGAAACAGAGGGATGAAATTCCAGGTTGTGTGTTTTCTCCCCCACCTCTGCTCATGTATTCCAAATCTTGCAGAAGTTTTGAGCAGAATTGCCAGCAGACCAACAGGTGAGGCTGGTGTTGCCCCTTTCCCTTCTCACGGACATTTTGGAGTTCGTGGCTGCTTTTATCCAAGTGTGGACTAGCAGATGTTTCATCCTCCCCTAAATTCCTTCAGGTTGCCTTTTCCCTCCTCCCTTCCCTTCTGGGGATTTCCTGCATAAGAAGGAGCACACAGACTCCTCTGAAAGGCTGCAGAGCCCAGGGCCTTGTTCTTTGCCCTCTCACTTGAAACCTCTTTGTTTTACAAATGAGCTGCTCTGCTTTGCAGATTTTCCTCACTCTTTACAATGCTGCCTGTTGGCTCCACTGGAACTGTACTTGGCTTCCTGTGTTTGTAGCCAGCTGGGATTTTCAGACCTTTCCTTGAAATACTGTGCTTAGGGGACCTTGGCTTGGGGTAACAACCTCCAAACAAAGCCCAGACCAGAGCAGGTTTTCAGCCTTGTGAAATCCTGAGTTTAGGCAGGTATGATACACCTCTCCTGGATTTCCTCCCTTAGCAGAGCAAGGATTTTATGAGCCCGAGGCATCCAGTCAGACCAGGAGAGGCAGCGAGGTGGATGCCAGGGAGCTTCCAGGCACAGAGGGTGAGGAGCTGCGGAGAGATCCCGACCCAGGTGAGGATTTGCCAAAAGCTCCACTGCAGGAATTACCCCTTAATGGCTCTTCCTGCTGTGCCTTCCCTCATGTTTTATTACCCTGGTGCATTCCCAAATTATCCAGGCTTTGTGCCTTCCCCCCACCCCCCTCCGGGGTTTCTTGTTTCTCAGTTGTGTAAATTCTCCCAATTAACAGGATTTCAGACTTATGCAACTGGTGTTTCATCGTGGATTAAACGAGAGGAGGAGCCACCCTGCTCTGAACGACAGGACTTGGAGAAGGAGGAAATCTCTGCAGATCCAAGTACAGGTCAGTAATGGATTTCAGCTGGGATTTTGGTGACAGTAAATCCAGTTTAGAGTATTTTTTAATACTGTGTAAAATGTCACAACTTTACGATGTTAACCATGAGAGAACTGGGACAAACCTCAGTCTGCTGGTTAATATTTGGTCACAAAAATTTTGTAGAGGCTCCTTCCCCCTTGAGCCAGCCAAAAGCTGTCAGAGGCGCTGGCTTGGGCTTGTGTTGAGGCAAGCCCAGAGCTGTGCTCAGGCTGCTTGGATCGAGTTTGTGCTGCTTTTATCTGGATAAAAACCTGGCTGAGGGCTGGGCCCACAGAGTGCTGGGCAAGGGAGTGACATCAGCTGGTGGCCAGTCACCAGTGGTGTCCCCAGGGCTCACTGGGGCCATTCTGTTTGATGTCTTTATCAGTGAGGTGGATGAGAGGATGGAGGGCACCCTCAGTCCTTTTTATGGCCAGGATTCCCTGCCCTCAAGACAAGTTTCTCACTTCCCATGCAGTCAGTTCTTCCAGGCCTTTCTGGAAATGGTTTGGAGGCTTTGAGGGGTTTTGGTGGTCTTGTTCTCCCCCTCTCATAATCCATTCCCACTTCTTGACCTCATTCCTGCCTTTGCTCTGTGTTGTGCTCCTCTCCAGGAGCTACATCCAGGATGTTTGTCCCAGAAATTGCTGCCCTATCTCCACATGGCCACTCCTTGTCCAGCCAAATTGCGTTCTTGTTCATGGCTCCATGGCCATCCAGTTATCATGTTTGGGACACACATTCCTTTATTTTCTGGGAATTGGGAGCTCAGTGGGTCTCACTTTAGACCACAGTTTATAGGGTCACAAGAGAGTGGGCTTTAATCCCAGTGATTTTCCATCCTGGCTGCAATTCGAGTCAGTGACTTTCTTTGAAAGTTCCATAACAAAAATATTACTCCACTTGGGTTGTTATTCAAGCAAGAAAAATAGGTTTCCAAGGCTGTGCATTAAGAAAGAGGTGCTCTTTAGACAGCACGAGTTCCTGGGAGCAGAGAGTGCTTCTGGTAAACTCAGGAGGGGAGGTTTAGGCTGGGCATCAGGAAAGGGTTCTTCCCCAGAGGCTCCCCAGGAGCTGGAGAGCAGCTGGGAACACTGAGGTGGGACAATGTCTGCTCTGTTATGAGTGAGAGGCTGAATCTGAGACTGCAGCAGTGATTTTTTTTTTTTTATGTAGAGTTTTAAAAATGCAGTTGAGAAAAAGTCTTTATATTTTTCTGGAAATTTGTTTCAGTGGATGCTGGTACTTTGTTCCCCCCTTAGTTTTAAAGATGTGGCTTTGGGCTGGGAGAGACATTCCTAAGGAGACTCCTGAATTAAAAATCTCTGAAATCTCCGTTTCAGATGAAAATATGAAGGGGGACCATCCAGCAGATTGCTTAAAGAGCAAGACCTGTGACTTAGAGGTACCAGGAAGGCCAGGAGAGGGTTTTCCCAAAGATCCCAGCCATGGAGTGACATGGGACAGTCAGTGGAATTCAGAAATGATGGAAACAACCACCACCAGGAATGGGAACAGCCTCGGAGCTGATGCTCAGTACGATTTCTTTAGTGCTCAGGAAAAGAGCCTGGAGAAGAGGCCCTGTGTGTACAAGTGTGAGAGAAACTGCCCACAGCAGGACCAGCCTCAGGTGCTCCACGGGGAGATGTTTCCAGGCATGTTCCCTCTGCTGCCCCCACACCCAGGAGAGATGGGAATGGGCCTAGGAGAGACAGGAATGGGCCTGGGAGAGAAGGGAATGGGCTCGGGAGAGAAGGGAATGGGCTCGGGAGAGAAGGGAATGGGCTCGGGAGAGAAGGGAATGGCTCAGGAGAGAAGGGAATGGGCCTGGGAGAGAAGGGAATGGGCCTGGGAGCTGCTCCCACCTCCTGCGAGGGGCCAGGGCCCCACTCCGAGTGTGGAGAGACTCCCTGGGCACAGGCAGGCACAGCCTGGGCACAGAGGAACCTGCTGAAAACGAGGAGAGCTTCCCCACGGACACATCGGGATCCAGCCCTGCTGGGAGCCGCCCCTGGCCCGGGGCAGCCCTGCCCAGCAGCAGAGCCAGCCCCGGGGCAAATCCTACATTTGCAGCGACTGTGGGAAAAACTTTGTGTGCCATTCGTGGCTCGTTAGGCACCAGACAAGTCACACAGGAGAGAGGCCCTACAAGTGCTCCAAGTGTGACAAAACCTACAGGAGGAAGGATTACCTCCTGAACCACCAGCGCCGGCACACGGGGGAGAGGCTTTTCCAGTGTCCTCTCTGCAGCAAAAGGTTTGTGCTCAAGAGGAGCCTGCTGAAGCATCAGGAAGGTCACATGCAGGACACCCACGTGTCGCTGGTCAACTGGTCCTGCAGGAACATCAGGGACTCTGTGATGCATTCCATATAGGACAGCCCCCACAGGGCAGCACCCCCAGCTCTGTGCCAGACCCTGATGGCAGCAGGAGGAGCCCCCCACCCCCGCCAGGAAAAGGGAAGTGGCTGGGGGTTGTTTTCTGTGTTAGACAGCATTCACCAGTGCCTGTGGATTTGGGGAGGTGGAGGTTGGAGGTACTGCTGGCTGTGAGTCCCTGTGGGAGAGAAACCGAGCTGACATGGAGTGATCTGTGATGTGTGTTACCAAGAAGAGTCCGAATAGAGAGAAATTATCCAAAATGTTATCCCAGCAGTCCGGAGTCCTTGGACTGGGCTGGGAACAAGTGAGTTAAAGGTATTAATTGTCCACTGAACGAGTGAAACAAACACCCACTTGGGTGAGATGCTTTGGGAAAGGAAGTGATGCCCTTGGGGCTGTGGAGGAAACATCTTTCTTCTGTGGCAAACAGAAGTTTATTCCCACAGCAGCTAATTCCCGCTGTTAAATCCTGGGGCTCCTCCGCTGCTGAACCCCAAGGGAGAATTCCTGAAGGGTGAGACCCTTCCTGGGAGTTGTAAAATGGCTAGATTATGATTTTAATTCTGCACAGCCTTGCAGTTGTGTTGCATTTCTTTTCCCACATTGTTCACGGTCTTCTATGTTCGCTCAATTTTCCAAATCCTCTGGAGTCAGAACATGGAGATGCTGCAGAAAGCTTTGGGCAACACATGGTTAACGAGCTGCTGTGTCCCAAACACTGATAACAGGATCTGCTGGAGAGGAGGCCATGTGGAGCTAGGGCAGCTCTGCTCCTCCAGCGAGTCCCATTCCCAAGAAGACAGAAGCTCCCAAGGTTTGTCAAAAAGGCATGAGAGGTGTCAGAAGGGTCCAAAAAAGCTCACAAACTTTTAATAGCGCATTTCACTCTCAGCGTGGCAATTGGTGTTTTTTGCCCTTATCTTCAGGTAGGAAGAGAAATAAAAAGGTAAAAGAGGGAAGGGAGAGGGAGATCAGAGAGATGAAGGGGAGGACATCACCAGTCCTGGCTCTGTCATCAACCCAGCTGACACAGGATCCCAGGGGTGCCCCTGTGAGCCCTGGATCACTCTTTTACAGCCAAGCTTTCCACACCCTGGGGCTACTTTTTTCAGTTTAGGTGCAAACCGAGTCAGCAGACACAGTCCATCCCTCTGGATCCTCTTAGAAATGGGTCCGGGGGTCTCTGGTGGTTTTGCTGCCCCCCACATTGCTCAGCCTTTGTTGGGCACTCCATGCCCTGTGCTGTGCGTGCTGTGCTTATCTCCAGGAGCCAGAACAAGGGTGTTTGTCCCACAAAGAGCTGTCCTAGCTCCACGTGCCCCCCTTTTCCAGCCACATTCTGTCCTTCCCTTGTCTCACACCACAGTCCTTGGCTGGCTCCACAGCTGAGACACACCCCATTATCTCCTGGCCTTCTACAGAATCCGAAGTGATAAACCTGAGCCTGAAAAATGACCAGACTGGGACTCTCCTTGCTTCAGCAGAATGCAGGGAAAGAGAATTCTTTGAGAATTTAGAGAGGAAAAACCATGGTAGAGAGAAACAAGACCCCAGAGAGGAAATAAAAGGGAGGAAAAGAGCTGAATTATTGCTGTCAGTGAAAAGAGCAGCTGCAGAAAAAGTTAAGGAAGAAAAAGAGGAAGACAAGCCCAAAACTGGAAAAATTAAGAGGGGCTGAAAATATCAGAGGGTCCCCCTCTGCAGCCACACCCTGTTCCAGTTTGTCCTTTGTTATCAGGTTTGGGACACAGCAGCATTTTAACTCCTTGGTGCCCTGGATGCTACACCGGGTTGGGACCCACAGATCTTATTGGGACCAACTGAGCTGCAACTCCAGAAATTCTCCTTCCTGCCAAGGCAGGAATTTGCCATTGTGATACTTCAATTTTAAATCAAGGAGTGCAGGTGCTGCGTGGAGTCATTGCACTGTAGCCTCTGAAATTCTTTTAGGGTTAAGGTTGGCTTTGTCACACCCAGGAGCCATAAATTAAACGGAGCCGTTTGGCACAGGGGCATTTGCTCCAGGGATTTTAACTCCTTGCCCTCCAGGTCCTACACCAGCACCCTGCTATGTTAATACTGGATATTGTGCTCCTGTGTCTATTAAAACTTTTTATTAATTGTTGACAAAACTCAGCTGGAATGTGAATGTTCAGACTATTATTCTTATTATGGATAAGATTGTGGCTGTTAAGGGGATTTCCCTGTCTGCCCATTCAGGAGCCACTGTGGAGTCACAGCTGAGCATCACCTGGTGTTTGGGGTCCCTGCTTGATCCCACACTCACAGGGGTTTGATCCCCAATTCACAGGGGTTTGATCCCACACTCACACGGATTTAATCCCACACGCACAGGGGTTTGATCCCACTCGCACAGGGTTTGATCCCCAATTCACAGGGGTTTGATCCCCAATTCACAGGGGTTTGATCCCACTCTCACAGGGGTTTGATCCCCAATTCACAGGGGTTTGATCCCCAATTCACAGGGGTTTGATCCCCAATTCACAGGGGTTTGATCCCACACTCACACGGGTTTGATCCCCATTTCAGAGGGGTTTGATCCCCAATTCACAGGGGTTTGATCCCACACTCACACGGGTTTGATCCCCAATTCACAGGGGTTTGATCCCACACTCACACGGGTTTGATCCCCAATTCACAGGGGTTTGATCCCACACTCACACGGGTTTGATCCTCAATTCACAGGGGTTTGATCCCACACTCACACGGGTTTGGTCCCACACTCACAAGGGTTTGATCCCACACTCACAAGGGTTTGATCCCACACTCACACGGGTTTGATCCCACACTCACACGGGTTTGATCCCCAATTCACACGGGTTTGATCCCCAATTCACACGGGTTTGATCCCACACACGGGTTTGATCCCACACTCACAAGGTTTTGATCCCACACTCACACGGGTTTGGTCCCACACTCACAATGTTTTAATCCCACACTCACAGGGGTTTGATCCCCAATTCACAGGGGTTTGATCCCACACTCACACGGGTTTGATCCCCAATTCACAGGGGTTTGATCCCACACTCACACGGGTTTGATCCCCAATTCACAGGGGTTTGATCCCCAATTCACAGGGGTTTGATCCCACACTCACACGGGTTTGATCCCCAATTCACACGGGTTTGATCCCACACTCACACGGGTTTAATCCCACACGCACAGGGTTTGATCCCACACTCACACGGGTTTGATCCCAACTCACACGGGTTTGATCCCACACTCACAAGGGATTGATCCCACACTCACAGGGGTTTGATCCCACACTCACACAGGTTTGATCCCAACTCACACGGGTTTGATCCCACACTCACAAGGGATTGATCCCACACTCACAAGGGTTTGATCCCACACTCACACAGGTTTGATCCCACACCACACTCACACAGGTTTCCTCAAAGACTCCATCCCAGATTTCCGATAGCAGGGCCTCGGGCAGCTGGATCCTTACAATACTTTAATCTTGACACCACAAGGAGATAACAGCTCAAGATGATGCCTCCAGGGAAGGACCCCAAACAAAGGAATCCCACCCCCTCCCCGGGCTTTTCTCCCCTCGCTGTCTAAAGAGAAAATATGGGATGATCGGCTCCTGCTGTGTGCCTGAGTGTCCCTCACAGCGCCCTTTGTTATGGAACGGTCGGGCAAGTCCCGGCCTCGGGCTCCGGATTGTTTCCCTCCACAGCCCAGGATGCTCTTGCAAATTAAGAAATCAGATCGGACCGGGCTCGTTTTCCTGGAGCCATTTCCCGCTGCACCCCCAAGCTCCAGGAGATTCAGGGCGGGCTGGAGGAGGTAAGGAATGACCTTTGCCAGCTTCTCGGGATCCCCCCGAGTTCTGCACGGGACACCAGCGGCTTTCTAATCTGTGCAGCTGTAGCAGCCAGGGCTCCAAGGAGTTAAAGAACACTGATAAGGAGCAGGAGAGAACAGGATGTGGTTGGGGAGGGGGCCACGGCAGAAAGGCCAGCGCTATCCCAGCTCCTCCTCGGGACGCGGCCACACAGCAAACCCTGCACAAGGCCCGCGGGGAAGCGAGCAGGGGGATGTGCAGAGGGGGAGCGACATCACCACAACCCCTCCAACCCCTCGGACCCAAATCCTGAGGTCCGGCAGCAGGATTGAGCACACTCCCTCATTTGCATGGGAAGGGGAAACCCGATGCCGGGGCGGGGAATATTTACCCATCCGAGGCGAGGTATCCCCGCAGGACCCTGCACACGCGGGACACCCGGATCACCGCTGGAGCCAGGGCTGGTGATGTCCCCTGACCTCTCCCCTCCTTCCCTTTTAATTTACTAACAGAAGATAAGGGGCTAGCTAACTCATCCCCAATTTCCATGCCAAGGGTATAATTTACTATTCAAACCTCGTAGGTCTTTTGGGACTCTTTTTGTCGTTCCCTTTGGACTCCGGGTATCTCCACGCCTGAGGAGATTCCCTCCCCTTTGGAGCGGGACACTGAGCTCGATAAACATCCTCCTTCAGAGACCTTTTGCTCGTGGTTAGGGCTCCTCACGGGATTGAGTCGGACGTGTCGTGGCCTTGTAAGGACACGATTTATTCCTTTTACTAATAAGAGTCTAGATTTGTCGCTTGTTATTTTATCGGTGGCGTCGTGGGGGAAAAAATAGATAAACGGGGGTGTCTGAGTCAGGGAAGAGCCTGTTTGGGGTCAGAGCTCCTTTTTCTCAAAGGAAACGTCCTTTTCTGCGGGCGTGTTTCTGCTTAAGTTTCGTCCGCATGTTTGCTTCGTTGGCTGGAAATTTCAGGAGTTTTAATTAAAATTGGGAAATGCCACGGGCCGTTCTGCAGCGGGAGGGGAAGGGAGGAGCGAGGCTGAAGGCAGAGGAGGAACTCGACGGCTGCCACCCCTCAAATCTCAGGTTTTGAAGCATCTTTGCATTGGGAGGGAACGGGCGGGGAGGCGGGGGCCGGTCCCGACCCGCGGCCGGCGCTCGGTGAGGGGATCCCGGGGCTCCGGTCACTACCGGCGATTACTGAGGGGATCCCGGGGCTCCGGTCACCGCCGGCGCTCGGTGAGGGGATCCCGGGGCTCCGGTCACCGCCGGCGCTCGGTGAGGGGATCCCGGGGCTCCGGTCACTACCGGCGATTACTGAGGGGATCCCGGGGCTCCGGTCACCGCCGGCGCTCGGTGAGGGGATCCCGGGGCTCCGGTCGCGGCCGGCGCTCTTCGGAAGCTCCCGCGGTTTCGGCCCCGCCGCCGTTGCCATGACAACGAGTGAACGCCGCTCCCAATCTCCGCCTCCTTTCCCGCCTCGCCCAATCAGCGCCCCGCTTTCCCCTTGCGCTGGCCAATGAGGATGAGCGCTTCTCCCACCCTCCTCACGTGAAGGCCGCGGCGCGCCGGAATTGGGCGGGCCCGGCGGGCCAATAGCGTGGGGGGAAATGGTAAGGGTTAAGTTCCGGTTGGCTGCAGCTGCTCGACGCCGCCTGTGATTGGCTGCAGCTGCCCGGCGCCGCCTGTGATTGGCTGCTGCTGCTGCTCGGCGCGGCTGAGGGGAGGAAGATGGCGGCGCAGCGTGGCGGGGAGGGAGCGGCGCCGGGGGTGCCGCGGCCATTCCGGGGGTCCCGCGGCCATCCCGGGGATGCCGCGGTGATCCTGGGGGTCCCGCGGCCATCCCGGGGGTCCCGCGGCCATCCCGGGGGTGCCGCGGTGATCCCGGGGGTCCCGCGGCCATCCCGGCGTGCGGAGCCGTGTCCGGCCTCGCCCTGCGCCGCCTTCCCAAGGGCGCCCCGGCACCGTGAGGGCAGCGCCGGTAGCCGCTTCCCCCCACGGCTGCGGGATGAGGAGAGAGGCACAGACACCCCCGGCAAGTGCAGGGGGTGAAAGCGGGGCTTGGCTGGAGCGGTTTGTGTCCAAAGGGACCTCAAAGCCACCCCTGCCATGGCAGGGACACCTTCCGCTGTCCCAGGTGCTCCGAGCCCCGTCCAGCCTGGCCTGGGGCACTGCCAGGGATCATCCACGGCTAATCTGGGCACCCTGCGCCAGGGCCTGCCACCCTCCCAGCCAGGAATTCCTTCCCAGTATCCCATCTCTATTTCAGTTTGTCAGGAAAATTAATCCACAAACCCCAGAGGTTTGTGTCCAAAAAGGAGACAGAGGAGTCCTTTGACTTTATTCGAATAAAGGGAGAGGCCGTGGGGCATTGCCCTGGGGTGTCTCCAATTTTTGGAGGTCGCAGCCTTCTTTTAATCCCAATTAATAATAGTAATATTTTCCTTTTTTTAATCCAAATTTCCCGGCCCCATTTCCCTCTTTCCCCACTGGCTGAGGTTCCTGAGAGGCACAGACTGCCCAGCACCCCTGACACCTGAGATTCCCCTCTCATGTACAACCCTCCCTTTGAATTTTTAATTCTTGTGGAATTTATGGTTTCTCCCCATTGTTCCTTTCATCTTAAAGTATCCAGTTTCCTTTCTCAGCAAACCTACAGTTTGTTTGTAAAACCAAATATCTTTTCCATTCACCAATCAGTGGAATCCTTCCCATTGTTTCTTTTATCTCTCACTGCTGGTTTTATCTCCCAGCAGCCCCAGAGAAGGTTTGGAAAAACACATCCCTCATTCCTTCTGGAGCCCCTCCAGCCCTTGCCAGGGGCTCTGAGCTCTCCCTGGATCCCTCTCCAGGGAACATTCCCAGCTCTCCCAGCCTGGCTCCAACCCTGCAGCAGCTCCAGGGGCTCCTCTGGATCTCTCCAAGGTGTCCCTGCCCTCCTGTGCTGGGGGTTTGGGGACACCTGGGCCCCGAGGAGCTGCTGTGTCCCAAAATCCCAGAAAAAGCCCGTTTAGCAGGAGAAAGGAGGAACACGGAGGTGGGGTAGCACCTCGTGGGGCCGCCTCCCTTCTGCTCCATGGATTTAAGGGCACTGGGAGAAGGCAGTGCAGGAACGGGGCGCGGAGTGCCAGCCAAAAACTGCTCCGGGAGAAAGGGCTGTGCATCCTCGCTCATTGACGTGAAAAAGAGGAAACCTAATTCCAGGGTGGGGAATACTTAGCTGTGAAAATGTGCCCTCAGGACGGATCAGTGCCGGAACCGGGATTGGTGATCTTCCCTCTCCTATCTCATCTTTCTCTTCCCTCTCATATTCTTTTATTTCTCTTAAAGAAAAAGTTAAGGGCAAAAATGCCAGTTTCAATGCTGAGTGTTTAATAATCAAGCTCTGTGAGTTTTTTTTTTTTGGATCTCCTGATCCTTGTTTCTTTAGAGCCACGGGCATCCTCAAAGCTTGGGATCTCCTCCTGTTCAGAGCAGGATCCCTGGATGGTTAATTCCCTTTTTCAGTGTCCCTGTCCAAAGATTGACACCCCTGAGACTCTCCTCAGGGGAGATATGATGGGGGAGCCTTTGGCACACCCCGAACTCTGATTTTTTGGGAATTATTGGTCTCTCAGCCCTGTGCTGTGTGCTGGATAATCTCTGGAGCTCGGGATCCCTCGTGGATCCACCAACGAATACGATATGCGTGCATACCACAGGGGTCAGTTAGATGCAAATCTGCATATTCAGAGGGCATTAAGCTGATTTTAAAGCTTTTTTTTCCCTTTTCAGATCGTTGCTTTGAAGCAGTTGGGACTGAGCTGGCTCCTCTCCGTGGGGAGCTCCTGTGGGAAGTTCAGTCCCGCCTCCACTCTTCCTCCTCGCCAAAACCACGGGGTTTTCAGAGAAATTTACGCCTGTTTGGGACTGAGGTTGATTAGGAACTGCCTAAACTTTCTCCCTGGTGTGTTTTTTGGGGTTTTTCCCCCCGTTCCTGGCGCCTGACCATGGGTTATTGCGCAGCCCTCTACTGCCAGAACGGCACGGGCGGGGTCTACAAGAACAGCTCGGTCAGTTTTTATCGCTTCCCCCTCCAAAACAAACCCCTCCTGAACCAGTGGATCCAAAACATGGGCAGGGACATGGAGACCCCCTCCAAATACCAGTGCCTGTGCTCGGAGCATTTCGAGGAGAGCTCCTTCGAGAAGGATCCTCCGAAAAGCCACAGGAAACGGCGCCTGCTGAAGGAAGCTGTTCCCAACAAATTCATCCTCGGGAGAGATGGCACCTGGCTGGTGGGGACTCCCCGGGGTTCTGACAACGTGATGAACAAAAATTCCCGGAAAAGGATCCGGAATTCCGAGCCCTCGAGGGTAATTGAGGTGCTGGGTAGTGGGAATATATTAAATTAAAGGGAGATTTGCATCTTTGTAAAGCCTTGGAAGCAGCTTGGGAAAAATATCCCTTAGAGGGTTTAATTAATAATAATAATATTGTTATTCCCTAATAATAAGCTTTCATTACCAGGGAGGAGGTTTTCCAGCCAGCCTGACAGATCATGGCACTGCCTCAGGGTTTATTTAAAACACTGGATTATTTTATTTTTCATTGGAGGCAGAGCCACATTCCCTGAGGGGGCTGGGCGTGGATGCTGACCACGGATATCTGTTTTTATGACTAATTTCTGACCCAATTGTTGGAGCAAATCATTGTTCTGGCTGAGTCACATCGCTTTAAAGCCTTTTCTCTCATTCTGGATTAACAGGAGAAGGTTCTTATGTAAAATCCTTCATTAATATGCTGCTTACACATAGCACAGACATCGCTGGGAGGTGCCCACGGGTTCAAACTGTTGGGATAAGAGGGTTTTCAGGGATTCACAGCTCCCCTGACTCTGGAACGTTTTGCTTTTTAGGACCCTGGGATGTTTCCCCAGTGGCCACGTCTGGAGGATTGGCAGAATGAATTTTATAAGCAGTTGTTGAAGGAGAAACATGGAGCTGCCCTCACCCTGGGAAAAGGTCTGGTTTCCCTCCCCAAAGGCACACAGGCTGAGTCTGGCCTGGCTCTTGTCACTCCTCAAATCCCTGGATTTTTAGAGAATCTTTTAAGTGCTTGGGAATGTTTGTGGAAGACAAGAAGCTCCACAGTTTTCCTTTAAAAAGGTTGAAGGACAGTTTAGGACAGCTGCCAACAAAACCTAGGAACAAGGAGTGGGAAAGGTTTGGATAGAGGAGCTGCAGTGACACACAGGATCATTAATCCTGTACCCTCATTAATTACAGTGAGGTTGTGTTTTCCTCATCCCCAGCCCCTGATGTATGTCTGGGTTTGGGATTCACTGAAGAGAATTGAACTATTTTGGTGCAGAAATAGTGAAATAACTTGAATGATGCCCAGAAAATGAAGAAATCTCATTAATTAGCTTTAAATGCCCAACTGTGTGTCTGCCTGAAGTCACTGATATTTTAAATCTGAAGCTGTGAGCCCTCCCTGGCAGCACTCAGGTAATTCCTTGGATTGATTCCTCGAAGAACCTGCTGAAATTGGGAGCATTGCACAAGGAGGAATCAGCTGGGAAAAAGACAGGACAGAACCATAAAATCCAGCACCAGGCAGCTAAATTTGGGGTTAAGGCTCAAATCCAAGACCTTCCACTTTTCAACATTTAATCTTCAACCTTCTGGGTGTAATTTCTGGAATATTTTATAAAAATTGGGGCACAAATCCTGTTCACCTCTTAGACACTGGGGCAGCTGCTGCTGCTCCCTCCTTATTGGATCTTTTCCTGGAATAACAGAGATGCTCTTTAGAGAGTGGGTGCTGCAGGGATTTGCTGGAAAACCATCAGGGGGAAATATTAATAACCATAAATCCCATGTTGTTTTTGTTCCTCCTTCAGACCATCCTGTTACCAGGATCCACATCCCAGCAGGACGAGCACTGCAGGTCAAGGATCCGCAGGGTTTGGAGGGAAGGAAAACTCCTGCCAGCCTCAGCACAGGTGTGTGGTGTTGTGGGAACTCACTGGCAGCACCTTGAAATTGGTAGGATTGGAGGGGTGGAGGATTCCAGCTCATCCCTGCTTTTTTTTTTAACCCAAAACTTAGGGGGGTTTTATCCAGAAGCAATGAATCGGGAATTGTATTTCTTTGGAGATTTGTGTTCTATCACATCATATGCAGGCAATG
Source organism: Sitta carolinensis (assembly GCA_032173965.1). Taxonomy (NCBI): domain Eukaryota; kingdom Metazoa; phylum Chordata; class Aves; order Passeriformes; family Sittidae; genus Sitta; species Sitta carolinensis. The sequence continues at coordinate 926,426 of CM063284.1, read as the reverse complement.
TTTGGAATCTCCTCATTCCAGGCTATGGTGGTGCCATGATCCAGGATGCAGGAGGCACACAGCTGCAGGGATCATCCCTGGGAGCATCCCAAGCCCTGCCCTGCCACTCCTCCGAGCAGACAGGAACATCGGGGAGCCACCGCACTCCGGACACAAACCCAGACACAAACCCAGACACAAACCCAGCAAATCTCGTGGGAATCTGGAGTGGTACCACCATCCTGGCAGGGCAGGAGCTGGATAAGTTCAAGCAGTTCGGGCTGGACCACCCGTGCCAGCCCAAGGAGGCAGCAGTGCCGTGGTTCATCTGCACAGAGTGCGGCCAGAGCTTCGCCTACCACTCCTACCTGCTGCAGCACCAGCGCAGCCACACCAAGCTGCTGCCAGCCCAGAGGGGAAACCCACCCTGCACAGCCTCCTCAAAGCCCCCCTCCACACCACCCCCGGGCCACCAGCCTGCCTGTGGCACAGCTGTGCACTCAGCTGGCAAAAAGCCCGGGGGTGGGGTGGGGGGCATTAGGCTGAAGTTCGGTGATAGGGCACTTCTGCCAAATTGAATCGAGTTCTGCTTCAGTTTGGTGCTGGCCTAATGGTCACTGGGGGGACTTGGAGAGTTCCTGTCATTCTTACCATGCTCTATCCAGCTCCTCCTTGGAGAAGGGGTTGGATAGAGCAGCGTTGCTGTACCAAAAAAGGGGCGTTAAAAAAAAAACCCTGATGCACCAAACAAACCTGGTGCACATGCTGGAGAGCATCCAGAGTAGCACAGAGAAACACTGGAAGTTTTCAGAGATGAAAAATGAAGAATTGGGAATGAGATTGTAAGCTGATGTTTGAAGCAACCAATTCCAGATATTATTTCCCTGCTTTAGTTGCTCTCCCATTACTGTACCTGCAGAACTCTTATTTTTATATTGACCCCGTGTTTTCCTGCTGAGATGCTGCTTTGGTTTCTGAAATTCTGGGGAAATAAAAAACATGGACATATTCTAAATGTGTGTACAGTGTGTCAGTGATGTTCCTCTGGGAAGTGGAAATGCAGCAGGGAGGTGAGAGGGGAGGAGGAGGCAGCACATGCAGATTTTGTGTTTTCTCCCCACGTGCTGGTGGTTTTCAGCGTTTTTGAATATTCCAGTGGAGTGCCAAGAGGGAAAATATGTTGCCTCCAGTTGGAGGGTTGTCCTCAGTCACAGACTCCAGCTGGAATGAAGTCTCTGGGCTCAGCAGCCCCTGAGGAGCAGCAGAGACAGCTGGTGCTGTGCTGGAGTTCCAGGAGTTCTGAGGAGGACTGGCAAAATACACTTGGCCCCAAAGCATCCTGCCCATCCCAGGTACAGGAATAATATCCCAAAAACATTTTGGCACTGGCTTCTCACTCTTCTCATGACCGAAGTCCTGGGCTTGGCTTTGCTTTTATGCCTCATAGGATCCCAGAATGGTTTGGAAGGGGTTTTAAGGATCATCCAGTGCCACCCCTGCCACGGCAGGGACCCCTCCCACTGTCCCAGGTGCTCCCAGCCCCAGTGTCCATCCTGGCCTGGGCACTGCCAGGGATCCAGGGGCACCCACAGCTGCTCTGGGCTCCTGTGCCAGGGCCTCCCCACCCTGCCAGCCAGCAATTCCTGCCCAAGATCCCACCCAGCCCTGCCCTCTGGCACTGGGAAGCCATTCCCTGTGTCCTGTCCCTCCATGCCTTGTCCCAGTCCCTCTCCAGGCTGGGATGCTCCAGTGTGGGATGGATGTGGGTTTACAGCCTGGCCATCCTGCACTGGTCCTGGCCCTCAGAGAGCCCCAGCAGGAGGGAAAGTCTCCTGGACTGGAATCCAACTCCATTCCCACAGAGGGGATGGTTCCTCTGTCTCCTGATGCTGAATCCCATGGGATGCTCCAGGCCCCAGCATCCCTCACTCCTGAGGGGGCAGAGCTGCTGTGCCAGACCCAGCTTTACCTCCCCACTGCCACAAAGAGCAGCAGCTTCAGCAGGTGCTGTCCTGGGGACCAAAGCTTCTCCCAGGAGGAACTGACATTCCCAGGGAAATACCACCTGTGTGGTAAGAGATGTTTGGAAAATTTTGGGAATAAACCAAGCAAACCCTGTCTGTGCTGGCAGCAGATGAATCCATGACTGAGATGAAGAAACCTCAGAGGCTGAGGGAGCTGGGGAAGGGGTTCAGGGGAACCTTGTGGCTCTGCACAACTCCCTGACAGGAGGAGACAGCCCAAGGGCTTGGGTTCTGCTCCCAGGGAACAGAAAATTGGAAATGGACTCAGATTGGATATTGGAGAAAACATCTTCATGAAAAAGGCTCAGCCATTGGGCAGGGCCTGGGGGGCTTGGGGTGTCCCACCAGGGTCAGGATGAGCCCGGTGAACCCCCGAGTGTCCCCCCACGGGGGTCCTGTGGCCAGGACGGGGGTCCTGGTGGGGGTGGTCAGGTCCTCCCCCCCACGGCTCCCGCCCCTCGGTGCCACCCAGATCGGTGTTCCCTGGACCCAGATCGCGGTCCAGTGTCACCCACGCTCGTGTCAACATCGGCGCTGATGTCGAAGCTGAGACCGGTGCTGGTGGCAGAGCCGATACCGATTCCCGCAGTGCTGCCGGTGCCGGTGCCACCGAGGGTGCCGGTGCCAGTACCCGCAGCCGTGCTGGAGCCACCGCCGGTGCCTGCGGTCAGTGCCGGTGGCAGAGCCGGTGCCGGTGCCTGCGGTCAGTGCCGGTGGCAGCGGTCAGTGCCGGTGGCAGAGCCGGTGCCGGTGCCTGCGGTCAGTGCCGGTGCCAGCGCCGTGCCGGTGGCAGAGCCGGTGCCGGTGCCTGCGGTCAGTGCCGGTGCCAGCGGTCAGTGCCGTCACGGTGCCCTGCGGTCAGTGCCGGTGGCAGAGCCGGTGCCGGTGCCTGCGGTCAGTGCCGGTGCCGGTGCCGGTTGCCGGTGGGGCCGGGGTGCGTGCCAGCCGCGGGTGCGGGTGCCGGTGCCGGTGCGGGTGCCGGTGCCGGTGGCAGCCGCGGTGGCGGTACCGGGGCCGCGCCGGTGGCGGAGCCGCTGCCGGTGCCGGTAGGCGGCAGTGCTCCGCGCTCCGCGCTGCCGCCGCTCCCCGCCCGCTGCCGCCCAGCCCGGAGGAGGCGGATGCGATTCCCCGGCTGCCCGTGGCTGCTCGGCGGGGCGGCGGGGCCCGGCCCGTGCGCAGGCACCGACAGCGGCCCCGGCCCCGCTCCCGGCCCCGGCCCCGGCCCGGCCCCGCTCCGCGCTCGCCGCCGCCGCCGCCCGGCCCCAGCCCCAGCCCCAGTCCCGGCCGCGGCCGCCGGGGCCCGGCCCAGCTCCGCGGGGCCATGGCCGAGTGGGCGCCCGCCCAGGTAAGCGCGGCCCGGAGCACCGGCACCGGGCACCGGGCAGCGGCCGCAGGCGGAGCCGCCCCGCCCGCCCCGCTCCCGCCGCCGCCCGGCCCGGCCCGCGCCCCCCGGCCGGGACCCCCCGGCACCCCCGGCCCGCGGGGCCCCGCCGCCTCCGGGGACCAGAGCCGCGGTGGCCCCGGGATGTGATGAGCAGCCCTGCCCCGCGGTGGCCGAGCGTCCCCGGGATGCGCCGGGCACCGCTGACCCGCGATGTCCACGTGCCCTCGGGATGCCCCGGGGTGCCCCGGGATGTCCCCAGGGACGCGACCCGCGATGGCCGCGGTGCTCCCGCGATGCCCCGCTGACCCGGGCTGCCCGTGTGTTCCCGGCGTGTCCCCAGGCACCTCTGCCCCGGGATATCCCCGTGACCCCGGGATGCCCCAGGGTGCCTGATCAGGCTTTAGCCCAGGGATGCCCCAGGCACCTCTGTCCTGGCATGTCCCTTTATGTCCCCAAGGTGTCCCTAGGCACCCCTGGTCCCTGCCCACCCAGCCCCATCCTCCTTCCGGGTGGGTTCCAGCCCGGGCAGACCCAGGAACGGCTCCCAAGGGAATGGGGACTGGGGTGACAAGTTGGGAGGGGTCACCGTGGTGACCCGCCCAGTTCTGGCCGGTGTTCCATGGGGACAGGGGTGGGCACTGCCCCCACGGCCACCCCGGACTGCCACTCACCGTCCCCTCAGGCCAGTGGGCATCACACACAGGGATGGATCCCCTGCAGTTCAGGGGCTGCAGGTGGCCAAAAGCCCTGGAAATGAGCAACAGAGGCTCCAGGGGGTGCCCGTGGGCCTTCTCCCACTCGTGCCTTCCCCGTGGCCCAGGTGCAGGAGTGGAACATGGAGGCCCCTCACCTGATGCCGCTGCAGCCGCCGCTGCTGCCGGAGCGGGCGCACGTGCGGGAGGCGCAGCTGCACTCGGCAGAGGCTTCGCTCTGGACCGTGGTGGCCACGGTGCAGGCCATGGAGAGGAAGATCGACCTGCTGGCCACCCGCCTGCTCAGCCTGGAGGGCCGCTCCGGCACGGCCGAGAAGAAGCTCCTGGACTGCGAGAAGACGGCCATGGAATTTGGGAACCAGCTGGAGAGCAAGTGGGCCGTGCTGGGCACCCTCATCCAGGAGTACGGGCTGCTCCAGCGGCGCCTGGAGAATGTGGAGAATCTCCTGAAGAACAGGAACTTCTGGGTGCTGCGGCTGCCTCCCGGTCCCCGGGGCGAGGTCCCCAAGGTAGAGTGTCCTGGGGGGCTGCAGGACAGTGGGGGGACCCTCGGTTTCCCTGGGGAGTGGACGCCGCTGAGCCGGGGGTCTTGTCCCCACAGGTGCCAGTGACATTTGTTGACATCGCCGTCTACTTCTCAGCAGAGGAGTGGAAGAACCTGGAGGAGTGGCAGAAAGAGCTGTACAACAACCTGGTGAAGGAGAACTATGAGGCTTTGCTGTCCCTGGGTAAATGTCCCCTTTTCCCCCTCTCTTGGTAGGATGGAGTGATGGCTGTGTTTCCTCAGTGGGTCCCCAACGTGGGTGCCCTGGTGTCCTGCCAGTGGTGTCCATGTCCTGGGACCACCCATTGCATAGGGAACACTCCATGGCTCGTTCTGTGTGTGGGGACAGGGTGTCACACCGTGCCATGCCAGTGCTGCCACTGGGGAGAGGGTCCTTGTTCCCCCCTGAGTGTCCACACTACCTCCAGCATGGAGGTGCCGTGGGATTTAGACACCAGGTCCTGGCAGCTCAGTGTGTCCCCAGAGCGTCCCCTGAAGCCTGGGTGACAGGAGGGGGTGACAGGCACGGGGTGACATGGCTGTGTGTCCCTGGCAGACGGGGCTCTCTCCAGAAGCGAGGCACAGCCCCGCAGCGAGCGCGGGGACGGCCCCTGTGTCCCTGAGCAGCGGGAGCTGGAGCAGAGGGAGCTGCCGCCGGACGCCTGCGCGGGTGAGGCACCGCGGGAGGAGTGTCCCCACTGTCCCCACTGTCCCCACCTCGTGTTCCCCCACCCTCCTCGCCCCAGGGACGCTCCTCCCCTAACAGTCCCATCCTATCGGGCCCAGTTCTCCAGCCGTGACTGGGAGCTGCCGTGAGCAACCGCAGAAAATCCGTGACTGTGGTGCTGGAGATCTTGGGTCTCCATCACTGGGAGATCCACGTGTGCCCTGCTGCCACCACGTTGTGTCAGAGCCCATGGGCTGGGTCACAGTCACCCAGCCCCATCAGTCGTGCCTTTGTCACTTGTCCCTAATGGGCTCTGCCACAGTCATCTGTTCCCAGGGGCTGTGCCTGTCCCCAAGGGCCACCTCAGGGGCACCCATTCCCAAATGCTGTCCCACAATCACCCGTCCCCATAAGCCATCTCAGGACCACCCTGAGATTCCCAAATGCTGTCCCACAGTCACCTGTCCCCACAGCTCCCTGGGGGTGTTGGATGTCCAGAACTGCTGTGGGATGGGGATGTCCCCTGAGGCCGGAGTCCGGGGGTCACACAGCACACGCGGGGTGTGGTGGCCATGGTCACACCGTGCGGCTCCGTCCTGGCCCCGGCCAAGTCTCTCCTTGTCGACAGAGTCGCTGATCTCCACCTCCGACATCCTGTCCCGGATCAAGCAGGAGGTGGCCTTCGTGGGGAGCAGCAGTTCCCTGAGGAGCGGGGGATGCCACCAGACCCCTGTGCGGGTGAGCCCGGGGCTGAGCCCGCACCCACCGCAGCCGTCCCCTCCCCTGCCTCCCGGAGCAGGCTGCGGCCCCGCCTGGCTGAGCCCCTGTCCCCGTCCCTGTCCCTCCCTGCAGGCGCGGACGCCCTGATCACCGCGCACGACTTCTTGTCGTGGATCAAGCAGGAGGAAGAGCCCTGTGTCCGGGAGCCCTGGGAGCTGCCCGAGAGGGAGATGCTGCCCCCGGGCCCTGGTCCTGGTGAGCGATCCCCGGGGGCTGGGGTGGGGGGAGCACCCCGCCAGGACAGGCTGTGACCTGGGGACATCCCCAGCGTCCCCGGTAAGCCTGACCAGTCTCTCTGTCCCCTGCAGCCAGCGAGGGGCTGCTGGTGAAAACGGAGGAGCGGTGCCCCCACGCCGAGCCCCCGGAGGAGGTGGGTCTGCCGGGCAGCTCCGGGGAGCTGCTCTTCCCCGCCGCGGGCTTCGGGACCCCCGAGGGACAGGCGGCGGTGCCAGCGGCCGTGGCCCTGCCGGCGCAGCACAGACTGGGCAAAGCTCCGGGCCCCGAGCCGGGCCCGGGGGCCGATACCGGGGGCGGCCCCGCGGCCCCGCCGGGCCCCGCCGAGGAGCGGCCGCACGGCTGCGCCGAGTGCGGGAAGAGCTTCAGCGGCAAGAAAAGCCTGCGGATCCACCAGCGCAGCCACGCGGCCGAGCGGCCCTACCCGTGCGCAGAGTGCGGCAAGAGCTTCAATTGCCACTCGGGGCTGGTGCGGCACCAGATGATCCACCGCGGCGAGCGGCCCTACAAGTGCTCCGAGTGCGGCAAGTGCTACAGCCGCAAGGAACACCTGCAGAACCACCAGCGGCTGCACACCGGCGAGCGCCCCTTCGCCTGCGCCCAGTGCGGCAAGAGCTTCATCCGCAAGCAGAACCTGCTCAAGCACCAGCGCATCCACACCGGCGAGCGCCCGTACCAGTGCCCCGCCTGCGGCCGCAGCTTCCGCTACAAGGAATCGCTCAAGGATCACCAGCGGGTGCACGGAGCCGAGGCGGGGCCGCCGCCGCTGCCCCCGCCCGGGATCCTGCCTCCCGGGGATTAGGGGCATCGCCCCCCGGCACCGGCACAGCCACCGGCCACGCAGCTTCCGACCAAATCGAGGTGCCCGGCCGGGGCGGGGGGCATGCGGGGAGCCCCGGGGCGGGGGGGACGAGCCCCCAGTCCCCCGCCACGGACGGACACTTCTTCCCCCAGCGCTCCCCCCACGGACGATGCCGCCGCACGGGTGGGGAGCAGCCCCCCAGCCGTGTCCCCCCCAGCGCCACCCCCCGCCTGCCGCTCTGTCCCCTCGCCCCCCGCTGCTTATTTTTACTGCCCCCCTTCTCCCCCGCGCCGTCCCGCTGTACAGTGCTTGGGGTGTAGTTTTGTATGGACGAAGCGATACGGAATAAAGTCGTGCTGGGCTGCAGAGCCTTCAGCACCCCCGCCGCGGGTCCCCCCCGTGCTCTGTGGCCGCAGTCCCGCCCCGTCCGCGGGGTCCCGCAGGCTGGGAGGGCAGCGGCAGCAGGATGGGAGAGTGGGAATGTCGTGGTGTGGGGATTCGGGGTAGTGGGATTGGGAGAGCTGGGGGTCCGGGGGTGTGGGGGCTCAGGAGGTCCCTGTGTCACCGGCTGCCGTGGCCTCGTGCTGGTGGGGCTCTGTGGAGACCCCCACTCCTGTCACCGACCCATCCCTGGGGGCTTCCTGCCTGTCCTTGACCCGTCCCCAGGTCCCTCCTACCCCTGATTCGGGGACAGGAGTTATTTCACACGATTTCTTCCCCACAGCCCTGTGAATCCAGGGCCTTTCCTCAGGCACCCCGGGGGTCCCCAAGCTGGGTGTCACCATCCTCCTGGGAAAGCCACGGGCAGAGCTGGGTGACCCTGCAAATGCCACAGCTCCTGCTGTCCCCTCCTGGGGGGCTGCGCCCTCCTGTCCCACCCCACCGGGGGGGGAAGGAGCTGCCACCGAGCAGGACGTGGCAGTCAAGGGGCCCTGGATGCTGGGGGCTGGAAGAGGAAACAGCAGAGGGGACACAGCACAGAGGGCTCAGCAGTGCTGTCACCCCGATGTGGGCTGGAGATGGAGGGGGGAGATGGGGGCAGTGCTGGGGTGCCCTGGGGACACTGCTGTGGGGACACCACACCTGTTATGGGGACCTTGAGCATCCCCTGGGGACCCTGCACACTGTCCAGGGGCCTTGGGCATCCCCTGGGGACCCTGCATACTGCTGGGGACCCCAAGCACTGCTGGGGACACTGCACCTTGCCTGGGGATCCCAAATGCTGCTGGGGATTTTGGACACTTCCTGGGAATTCTGCACAATGCTTGGGGACCCTGCACACTCCCAGGGGAGACTGCTGGGGACCTTGGGACACTCCCTGGGGACCCTGGACACTGCCCAAGGGGCCTTGCATGATGCCAGGGACCCTCCACACTCCCTGGGGACCCTGGACACTGCCTAAGGGGCCTTGCATGATGCCAGGGACCCTCCACACTCCCTGGGGACCCTGGACACTGCCTAAGGGGCCTTGCATGATGCCAGGGACCCTCCACACTCCCTGGGGCCACTGGACACTGCTGGGGACCTTGGACACTCCCTCGGGACACTCCTGGAACCTCTCAGGCTGCCTGGGCCCTGCACATTCTTGGGGAACCTCTGAACTTGCTGGGGATACTGCACACTGCCTGGAGACCCCAAGCACTGCCTGGGCACCCCAAACATCCTGGGCAGGGGACCCTCCACGCTCCCCCCTAGATGTGCATGCCCTCACCCCTCTCCAGATCCACAGAGCTGCTGTTTCCAAGCCTGGACAGCACAGCTGCTGCTCCCCAGCCCTGATCCCAGGGTGCTGGGCTGCCCCAAGGAATGGGGTGAAGCTCGTTTGCCCCGTGGCCTCATCCCCACTCAGGGCTGCAGGGTCAAACGACCCCCCTGGCCCAGCTCCCAGCCCCGCACAGAGATCACACACCAACCCGTAATTTCTGCAGTTTTTTTGGAGGCCTTTTTTTTTTTTTCTTTTTTTTTCTTAAACAGAAGTTTTACGGTTATATGCAAATTAGGTCATTAAATGATTTGCATAAAATGTTCGCACCTCAGCGACTAAGTGTTTCTAACTCCCTCCCCCCGACAGGTAGTAAATCCTACTGGACTAGCGCCGTCACGGCCGCGCTGTCACACTGTTGTCCCCCGGCTTCACCTCGGGGTTTCTTCCCCCTGCGGGGGTTTTCCCTCGCCCGGAGCGCTCCGGGCGAGCTGGGGAGCAGCGCCGGCCGCCTCCTCCTCCTCCTCCTCCTCCTCCTCCTCCTCCCGTGTCCCTGCCCGCGGGGATGCAGCCGGCTGCCGCCCGCGTACCGCGCACCGTCCCGCCGGGGCGGCCGCGGGCACTGCGTGTCCCTGGCGGAGCGGCTCCCGCCCGGCCCTAGCTGTTGGAGAGGAAGAGGCGTCTGTGTCGGGAAGCGGAGCCGCGCGGCCGCCCGCGGCGCCGGCCCCGGCCGCGGTTCCCGAAGGGGCTGCGGCTGGGCACGGCGGGGTCGGCCCAGCCGGCGCTGCCGGCCGGCGGCTCGGGGAAGCTGGGCTCGGCTTTGGGCTGCTCCAGGAGCGGGCTGGGGTCGCGGCGGGGCTCGGGGGGCGGCGGGGCCGGGCTCTGGCGGGTGCCGGCGCGCTCCTGGCGCAGGTAGCGCAGCTCGTCGCGGATGTCCGTGAGGACGCCGAGCAGGCGGAACTGCAGCTCCCGGTCGCGCGCCCGCTCCTCCCGCTGGGTGGCCCGCTCCTCCTGCCACATGGCCAGCTCCTGGTGGTACAGCTGGTCCCACTGCTCCTCCAGGTCGAGCAGGTGGTGGATGCTAGTCCTCCAGCTCTCGCGGCGGTCCTCGCGCAGGCGGGAGCAGCCCAGCCCGCGGCCGGGGCCGGCGGCGGCCGGGCCGTCTCCCGGCGGCGAGGCGGAGGAGGGCAGCGATTCCTCGGTCAGGGCGCCGTGCAGCGGGGAGCGGGCCGGCGGCTCCTCCTCGGCCGGAGCCTTCTCCCAGGTGGGCCCCATCAGTACCCTGGGCAAGGCGCCCACCTCCGGGCCCGGGCCCCCCGCCTGCTCCTCGGGATGCGCCGAGTCGAGCCCGCGGCCCAGGGCGGGCAGGTCGGACACCCCCTCGTGCCCCCAGTCCGAGTGAGCGTCCGCGGGGTTCAGGGAGTCCTCGGGCAGGGAAGTGACGGAGCCCTGGGAGCTGCACCGGCGGATCAGCATGGCCTGGCGGGACAGTTTCATGTCCTCCTCGGCTGACATGGGGGCCTCGGGCCCCGGCTGCATCCCCGCGGCCCCGCCGTGGCCCCTCTCCACCTCCCGGCCTTCCCGCTCCTCCTCCTCCGACATGGAGGCGTAGGAGACCAGGGACTCGTTTCGCAGCGACGGGGAGATGGCCGAGGCGTCTGGAGTGCGCAGCTCCGGTCCCGACTCGGCTGGGGGCGAAGAGAAACGTCTGGTGAGCCACAGCACTGCCCTGGCCCCAGGCCTCCCCTGCACGTGGATCCCAGAGGATGTCCACCCTGACCCAGCAGATCTCCATGCTGACCCAGAGGATCTCCATCCTGACCAAATAGATCTCCATCCTACCTAGTGCATCTCCACCCTGACCCAGCAGATCCCCACCCTGATTCAGAGGATCTCCATCCTAACCCAGAGGATCTCCATCCTGACCTAGAGGATCGCCATGCTGACCCAGTGGATCTCCATCCGAACCCAGAGGATCTCCATGCTGACCCAGTGAATCTCCATGCTGACCCAGAGGATCTCCATCCTGACTCCACCCCCAGCAGATCCCCATCCAGAATCCCACTGCCTCTGGATCTTCAAGCAAACCCTGCTGCCAGAGGATCTCCATCCAGATCTCACACTCCCCAGCAGATCCCCATCCAGACCCAGTGGATCTCTCCATCCAGACCCTGCTCCCAGTGGATCTCCATCCATCCAGACCCTGCTCCCAGTGGATCTCTCTCCATCCAGACCCTGCTCCCAGTGGATCTTCATCCATCCAGACCCTGCTCCCAGTGGATCTCTCTCCATCCAGACCCCAATCCCAGTGGATCTCCATCCATCCAGACCCCACTCCCAGTGGATCTCCATCCATCCAGACCCCACTCCCAGTGGATCTCTCTCCATCCAGACCCCACTCCCAGTGATCTCCATCCATCCAGACCCTGCTCCCAGTGGATCTCTCTCCATCCAGACCCCACTCTCCCAGTGGATCTCCATCCATCCAGACCCCACTCTCCCAGTGGATCTCCATCCATCCAGACCCCACTCTCCCAGTGGATCTCCATCCATCCAGACCCCGCTCCCGGTGGATCTCCACTCACCCCCAGCCCATCTGCACCCCGCCCTGTTCCCAGCCGGTCTCCAGGCACACCCTGCACTCCCTGGCCCAGGTGCACCCGGCTGTGCCCCCGTACCGGAGCCGCCCTGCCCCTCTCCTCGGCCGTACTCGCAGACGCCGGCGGGCTCGGGGCTCTGTCCCGGCAGGCGCGGCGCGGCCGAGCCCTCCACGTCGGGCAGGGCCGAGGGCTGCCCGTTGGTGTCGATGTAGATGCTGGGGTGGCTCACGCCGGGCTGCAGGTGCATGAAGGGCTGCTTGGACGCTCCGGGGAAGAACAGATCTGCAGGGACACGGAGGATGCGGCCTCAGCTGACGGGGACACGGTGGCCCCCAGGTACGGATGCTCCCGCAAGGCTCAGCCTCGCCTGCCCCAGCACCATCCTGAACCCCCAGGGGCTGACATCGCCCGGTGCCAGAGAATCGTGGGCTTGGGGAATGATCGGAGCTGGGAGGGACACGCAAGGATCATGGATCCAGCTCCTGGCTCTGCACAGATGCCCCAAAATCACACCCTGTGCGTCCCTGAGAGTGGTGTCCAAATGTTCCTGGAGCTCTGGCAGGGTTGGAGCTGTGACCATTCCATGAGGAGCCCGGGCAGTGCCTCAGCACCCTCTGAGAAAGAACCTTTCCCTGATTTCCAGCCTGACCCTCCCCTGGCACAGCTTCATGCCACTGCACAGGATTTCTTCCTTCAGCCTAGAGCCCTGTGCTTGGCACACGACTGGCATTGGATCAGACACAGCCGAGTCTGGGCCACATGGACTGAGCCTATGATGCCCCCAGTGAAACCAGAGAGGCCACTCAGGGATCAAACAGCATCAAATCAAAGAAAAGAAGAACAAAAATGACCCGCTCCTGCAAAGCTTGAGGTGTTCCTATCAATCCTGTTGATCTGGCACAGTTTTCCCAGAGCAGCTGTGGCTGCCCCTGGATCCCTGGAAGTGTCCAAGGCCAGGCTGGACAGGGAGATAGTGGAAGGTGCCCATGGCACAGCGGGTGGAACGGGATGAGCTTTAAGATCCCTTCCAACTCAAACCACTCTGGGATTTCTACAACTCACTGATCCCAGATTATTTCCACGGAGGATTTCTACCCCCAGCACACGCAGTTCCCTACCCCGGCAGCCGGCACTTGGGTACAACAGGACCACGACTCTGGCGGATGCTGCAACCCCAACACAAACCCCAGAGTCTCCTTCCCCACCCCACAACAGCCAGCGTGGCCGGACACCCCTGAGCCCGCGGAGCCGCCACCACTGACCTGGGTCCAGGATGATCTCGGGCTCCGAGTCGTGGCTGGCCTGCAGGAAGGTGGAAGCCACCATCTTCTCCAGGGGCGTGAGGCGCGGCTTGTGGAGCGGCCCCCCGGCGCGGTTCATGGGCAGGTGCTTCTTGGAGGTGATTTTCTTCTTGACGTCCAGCCGCAGGTCGCGCCACTTGTGCTTGAGGTCGTCGATGGAGCGCTCGGTGTAGCCCAGGAAGTTGACGCGGCTTTGGATTTGGGTCCAGAGCTGCTTCCGCCGCACGGGGTGAGCCCGCAGGGCCTCGGACCCGTACAGGGCGCTGAAATGCCGCACCACATTCCAGACCAGCGTCTCGGTCTCGTCATTGGAGAAGTTGGCCTTCCTCTTCCGGCCAGACGCTGGCATCGCCTGCGAGGCTGCGGCAGAGGTGGAAGGGGCACAATTGAACCTCGGTCCCCACTCCTCTCTGTCAGCTCCTGGGGGGAACATGGGGCTGCGGGAGCCCGAGGGAGCCGCGGAGGAGGGAGCCGAAGCAAGAGCCCCGGAGGCATCCATGGCAGGGGAGGCTTGGGCCGGGGAGGATCTAAAGAGGCGCTTCGGCACAGCACGCGGCACGGGCGCACCGCATCGCCTCGCCCGGCTCGAGAGCACCTGGGAGGGGAGAAAAGGAAAGGGCAGCGGTGGCTCTGGTGGCAGCACGGGGGGGAGACAGCCAGGGCCCCCCGGCTCTCTCCAGCCAGAGGCACCCGGGAGCCCCCGGGCAGCCCCACGGGGGCCGCGGACGGGGACGTGGCCGTGCCGCGCGACGGGTGGTGGTGGGGAGAGCCTCGGGCACAGCACCTGCCCCGGGGCCAAGGAGGGTGCGAGGAGCACCCGAGGGCCAGGCTGAGGGTGATGGGGGCACCTCAAGGCCATGGCAATGGTGGCCGTGAGGGGGAAGGTCTTGGGCGTGATGAGCGCTTCAGGGTCCCAGGCAGGGCCTCGGGCCACAGCGCTGACCAAGAACTGAAGGCCAGGTCGAGGGGCCTTGGCCATGGTGAGTGCCTCAAGGCCATGGTGAAGACCGTGGCCAAGAAGCGGGCCTTGGCAAGGGTCTTGGTCATGGTGAGAACATCAAGAGCCAAGTGAGGCTTCCACTGAGGTCCTTGGGGTCATGGTGGAACCCATGGCTACAGTGAGAGCCCCAAGGCCATGGCAAAGGCATCCCTGAAGGCCTTGGCCAGGTGAGCAGCTCAAGCTCGCAGGGAGCACCCTGGCTCTAGGGCAGTGACCAAGGCCATGGCAAACGTTGCGAGGCCATAATGAAGGCCTTGGCCATGATGAACACCTGAAGAGCCCTGCGAGGACCTCAGCATCACAGAGAAGAGCCTGACTACGGTGAGCATCCCGAGCTCCCAGCGAGGACCTTGCAGACACAGCAAAGACCTCGGCCACCGTGCACACCTGGGGCCCCCAGCGAGCACCCTGGGGCCATGGCAAAGACCTCGGCCATGGCAAACACCGTGGCCACAGTGAGCACCCCAAACTCCTCATGAGTTACGTGGGACCACCTCAAAAGCCTTGGCCGCAGCGAGCGTTCCGAGGCCACGACAAAACCCTTGGCCACGGTGCACACCTGGGCCAGGTGCGCACACCTCAAGCTCCCCGAGGACCACGGGGACCACAGCAAAGACCACGGCGCCCACCCCAGCCCCCATGGGAGCCTCCAGCCCCGCCGAGCCCCAGGCGCACCGCGCCAGCCCCTGGCGGAGCCCGCAGCCCCCAGGTGCCCCTGACGCCCCCCTCCGTTGCCCCGAGCCCCCTCCCCATCCTCGGGGCCCCTCCGGGCAGCGCTCAGCCCCGCGGCCCCGGGGCGGCCGCCGCTGCCCGGCGCTGCCTTTGTTCGGGACAAAGCGGCGGGGCCGGGGCCTGCCCCGCGGACCCCCCCCACTCGGGATCCCCCCGCGGGCGGGGGCGCGGGGCAGGCACCGGCGGCGGCCCCGCGGCTCCCCCCGCCCCGCCGGCCGCTGCGGGCCCCGGGGCAGCGCTTACCTGCGCCGGGACGGGCGTGCGGGGCGCGGGGGGCGCGGAGCGGGGCCCCGGCGGCGGCGGGAGGGGGGCTCAGGTCCGGCGGCGGGTAATGGCTCCCGCCTCGGCGGAACTCGCCTTCATTTCCTCCGGGCGCCGGCGCGGGCCCTGAGCGGCCGCGACCGCGGGCCCCCCCTGGCGGCACCGCCGCGCACCGGCGGGGGCGGCACCGCGGGAGGGGCGGCGGGAACCGGGACGGGGACGGGGACAGGGATAGGGATGCGGGGACAGGGCGACAGGACAGGGATAGGGGGACACAGGGACAGGGGGACACAGGGATAGGGATGCGGGGACAGGGGGACAGGGATAGAGGGACACAGGGACAGGGACTGGGATGGGGGGACAGGGGGACAGGGAGAGGGGGACAGGGATAGGGGGACACAGGGACAGCGGGACAGCGGGACAGAGGGACAGAGGGACAGGGGGACAGGGAGAGGGACGGGGGACGCAGGGACAGGGACATGGGACAGGGACAGAGGGACAGCGGGCGACAGGGGGACAGGGGACAGGGACTGGGGAACAGGGGGACAGCGAGATAAGGGGACAGGGAGAGGGACAGGGGGACGCAGGGACAGGGACAGAGGGACAGGGACAGGGGGACAGCGGGAAAGGGGACAGAGGGACAGCGGGACAGCGGGACAGGGAGAGGGGGACACAGGGACAGAGGGACAGAGGGACAGCGGGACAGCGAGAGGAGGACAGGGACAGAGAGGGAGAGCGGGATAGGAGGACAGCACCGGGACAGCGGGACAGGGGTCAGAGCACAGGGACAGAGGGACAGAGCACTGGGACAGCGGGATAGAGCACCGGGACAGAGCACCGGGACAACGGGAGAGGGCACCGGGAGGGGACAGCGAACTGGAACATCCCACCGGGAGAGGACAGCCCAACGGAAAGGGACATCTCAAAGAGACATCCACCGGAGGGGACAGGCCCGCGGGACGAGACATCCTCCGGCAGCGGACATCCCACCGGGACCCTGCATTCCATCCCGAGGGGCCGGCGGGCACCCAGTGCGGCCCGTGGGGTCCCCCCGGGGTGATACATCCCTGTATCCCACTGCTGAGGGTGCCGCGGGTGTCCCCGTGAGGATCCCGGCACGCCCCCATCCCTGCACCCCCCTGAAGTTGTATCCATGGGGGTCCCACCCCCGGGCACCCCATGTCCCCCTGTGTACGGTGTGCCCCCCGGGGATCCCCCAGAGCATCATCCCCCCTTTCCCGGCCGTGGCTGTGCATCCCTGTGGGGGTCCCGCCTGCTGCACCCCATCCCTGCAGCCCCTATCACTGCACCCCCCTCCCCCGGGTGCTTCACGCCCACCCGTGACCCGGTATCCGTGTGGGGACCCCCCCATGGCCTCCAGCCCTGTATCCCCGGGCCTGTGGGGACACCTCTGCCCCGGCCTGGTGGCCTCTGTTGACAAGCAGAGGGTCATCCCCGTCCCACCTCAGGGACCCCGGTGTGGGGGACAGGGCGCACAAGGAGGATGTGCAGGGGACCCCAGGGTGCCACCAAGGCTGGCACAGCCAGGACAGGGTGGCCAGCCAGGTCCTCACTGCCCGCAGGTGCTGTACAGGGTGGGGATGGCACAGCTCGGGGTGGCTGTGGGGGTCACCAGGAGGGTTTGGGGTGGCCCCACTGCTCCCGGCAACCCCCGGGGAGATCTGCCCCACTCACAGCAGATGTGACAGTAGAATGAAACCAGCCGTGCTTTGCTTTAATGAATTCCAACTCTTTAATGCCTGTAGCAATCCTCCGGGCGCCACGTGGTGACAGCAGCCGGTGGCACCCGATTCCCCGTGGGAAGGAGCTGCTGTCCCCGGCACGGGGACACCCCAGCACCACCCACATCCCCCCACGGCAGTCACAACGACCCCACTCAGGGCAAATCCCCACTGGCAGCAGCGCCACATCGCTTCCTGCTGGCTGCAGCAGCCACGCTCTGCGAGGAGGTTCTGGCAGCAGGTTTGTGTCCCGTCCAGCGCTGCCACTGCCCCATGGGTGCCCTCGCACCGTGATCCCCCGGGGCCAAAGAGACCCACGGCAAACCCCAGGGCACAACTGCAGGGAACAGCCCCAACGAGCACCGGCCCCTCTCTCGGGCACAGCGGGCACGCACAGCCGCCCGGTCACTGCCCGGGAGGGGTGTCCCCGAGGAAAGCTCGCCCTGCGCCGGCTGACACCATGTGCACCGCATCCTCCAGCTCGTAGAAGGCCTGGAAGAGGTCCGGCGAGGTGGCCTGGCACTCCAGGTACCGCCGCAGCGTGGCCAGGCTCCTCCAGACCTCCCGCTCCGAGGGGCAGGGCGGCACGGCCGCCAGCTCGCCCGCGTCCTCGCCCTCCGCCGTGCCCTCGTCGCCGTCCGCCTCCGCCGCGTCCCCGTCGCGCTCCAGCCGCTGCCGGCCGGGCAGGCCGGGTGCCGAGGTGAGGGACACGGCCTCGGCGCCGGCGTCGGGGGTGAAGCCGGCGGCGCGGAAGCAGCTGGCGATGAGCCCCGGGCGAACGTCGCCCCAGGCTTGCGCCAGCATGTGCAGCACATCCAGCAGGCTGGGCCGCCCCGCGCCGCGCTCCGCCGGCAGCCACCGCAGCAGCCGCCGCCCGTAGTGGCCCTTGAGGTCGCTGGCGATGCCGCGGTCCAGGGGCTGGGCCAGGGCGGTGGCCGGCGGGACAAAGACCATCCTGACGTTGGACAGCTGGAGGTAGGGGTGCGCCTCGTGCTTGGCCAGCAGCAGGAGGACGCTCTTGCCCTGCCGCCGCTTGCCCTCGTTGAACTCCCGCAGCCACTCGGCGAAGAGCGGGGCGGTCAGGCCGGCCAGGCTGCCGGCGCGGTAGCTCCAGGGCATCTGCTCCAGGTTGACGCCCCGCAGGCAGCGTGGCCGGGGGCTGTCCCCCACGGCCCGCAGCGGCACCTTCTCCGAGCCGCTGGCGTTGGCGCAGAGCAGCAGCGTCAGCCGCTCGCCGGGGCTCTCGCCCTTGCCGGCCGGGAGCAGCACCGCGGTTTCCCCGCAGGCGAAGATCTCGGCGGGCGCGTAGCTGCGGAGGAGCCCGGGCAGCACGGCGCCGGCCCAGTGCTCCGCCGTGGGCTGCTCCGCGTCCCCTTTCTCCGCCGGCGGCTTCTTGCCGGCGAGGCCGTGGCGAGCGCCCAGGCGAGCCAGCCAGCCGCTGCTGGGCTCGGGCTCGGGCCGGGCCGGGTGCCTGGCTCTGAGCGGCAGCAGCGGGCGACCCACGGGCAGGTCGGCGGCTCGGGCACCCTCGACCCAGCGCAGCAGCGCGGCCTCCAGCGCCGCGTCCTTCCCCTCCCGCTTGCGCTTGCGCTCGGGGTCGCCGTTGCGGTGCCACTCGTTCAGGATGCGCTCCTTGTTCTTGATGATGCGGCAGATCTGCGGCTGCGACACCCCGAAGCGCTTGGCCAGCTCGCTCTGCGATACCTTGGGGCCCTCCAGCATCTCCAGCACACGCACCTTCTCGGTCAGCGACAGCTCCTTCCGCTCCTTCCTCGGCGCTGCCGTCGTTCCCTCTGCCGTGCCCGGGGAGCGCCCGGTGCCGGGGCCCGGGCGGTGGGGGCTGCCCGTGGCCCCCAGCCCCGCCGGTTCGGCGAGGCCTCTCCCGCAGCGGCCGCAGGCGTAGCCGAGCTCCGTGCCGCGCCCCAGCCGGTGCCGCACCAGGTCCGGCTTCTGCCCGATGCCTCGGCCGCACTCGGCGCAATCCAGCGGCCGCTCCCCCGGCCGGCAGCGGCGGCTCTCCAAGGCGGGGGGAGCGGCGATGAACCCCCCGTTACCGGCACCGGGATTCGGCTCCGGCTCCAGGACGCCGCAGTAGCTGCAGCCCCGGTCCCGCAGCGGGACGAGGAAGTCGGCGGGGCCGGTGTGGCGGGACGGGGGGAGCAGGGCGGCGGGGACACCCCGTCCTCGGTCTTCACCTCCTTCCCCTGCCAGTCCCCTGCGGAGACAGGGGAGCGTTGGGGTGCGGCCGCTTCTCCGGGAATCCCGCGGGACCAAGTCCCCGGCTCGGCGGGGTCCGGCGCGGTGCCCGGCTCCTGCTCCTGGTCCCGCCTGGCCGCGGTCCCGCTCGTGCCCGTGTCCCGCTCACCCCGGGAGGGCCCGGCGGGTGCCGGCTGCGGCCGGGGGCTCTGGCGCTCCCCGAAACGCCCCGCTGCTGCCGCCGCCACCCCCTCGTCCCCTCGCTCCACCTCGGCCAGGATGTCGGGTTTGATGATGGCGTAACCTGTCACAGAGACAAGAGGAGGGACAGCCAGTGATGCCACCGGCGATGCCAACGGAGATGCCAAGATGCCACCAGCGATGACATCGGTCACAACAGGCCAGTGTTGGCTGCCCGTGCGGATGGGTACAGGCAGCCGGTCCGGTCCCGTGGTGACCCCAGAGCCACCCCGTGACCTCCTGCTCCCGGCACCATCCCGGTGAGTGCCGGTCCCGCTCATGGCCCGGCCACGACCGGCGGTGCCCGGCCTGGTACCGGGATGACGCCGGTGCCTCACCCAGGTCGACGGGATGCTGTCGATCCTCCTTCATGGCCCCGTCCCGGTCGTCGGGAACCGCGGCGGCAGCTGTTCCCGGCGCTGCTCCCGCCGAGGCCTCAGCAGCGCGAGGGATGGCGGTGACCGAGCGCTGCCTCACCGGGATGACGCCGCGCGGCCGGGCGGCGGGACGCGGCGTCGGCGCTGCCCGTGGGGGCTGTGGCGAGGCCGCCGAGCCCCGGTGGGCCGCGGTGGCGTTGCCGCTGCCGTCCCTATCCCCGTCCCCTCCCGCCCGCTCGCTCGCTCGCTCCGCCGCCGCCGCCGCCCCCGCCTCGCGCGGCCCCGCTGCCGGCGGCGGGAGCGCGCCTGACGCCAGGCCCCGCCCCCTCGGCGCTCCGCCGCCCAATGGGAGCGCGCGGTCCGCCCGCCGCCGGGGGGCGCTGCCGTGCCCGGCCGCCGCCGCTCCCAGCGCGCCCCGCGCCCTCGGCATGGCCGCTCCGCCCCGCCGCTGCTGAGCCGCCGCCGCCGCCGCCCGGCCCCGCCGCCGCCCGCCCGCGCCGCCGCCCCGCACCGCCCGCGCCGCCCCCCGCGCCATGGCCGACTGGGCCCCCGCTGAGGTAAGCGCCGCCGCTGCTCCTCCCCCGCCCCCCCCACTCCCGGCCCGGCCCCGCGTCCCGCCCGCCCGCCCCCCCCACCCCAAGCTCGGCGGGCTGCGGGCGCGTCCCCGCGCTCACGGCCCGGCGCGTTCCCCACCCCTCAGGAGCTGGAGTGCATGATGGAGCCTCAGGAGCTGGGCCTGGAGCAGCCGCTGCCCGCCCCCGAGCAGGGCCCCGGCGGCGAGGCCGAGCTGCCGGCCGCAGAGATCTCCCTGACGCTGGTCACCGAGATCCAGGCCGTGGACAGGAAGGTGGACACGCAGGCCGCCCAGCTGATGAACCTGGAGGGCAGGATGAGGATGGCCGAGACCAAGCTGATCGGCTGCGAGAAGACGGCGGTGGAGTTCGGGAATCAGCTGGAGAGCAAGTGGACGGCGCTGGGCACCCTCATCCAGGAGTACGGGCAGCTGCAGAAGCGGCTGGAGAACATGGAGAACCTGCTGAAGAACAGGAACTTCTGGATCCTGCGGCTGCCCCCGGGGGCGAAAGGGGAAGTGCCCAAGGTAACGGTTCGCTGCTCCCCGCTGCCGAACGGGGCTGATCTGCACCAATGCTGGGCTCAGAGCCCGGAGTGCTGTGCTCACAGCCCCTTATCCTGAGCTCACAGCCCCATGCCCTGTACAGCTCCATCTCCCACACTGTCAGCGCCTTCCCTGCACTGGCAGCCTCATCTCCTGTGTGCTGACAGCTCCATATCCCGCGCACTGACAGCCCCATCTCCTGTGCACCAACAGCCCTGTATCCTATGTACTGACAGCCCTATATCCCACGCACTGACAGCCCCATATCTTATACATTGGCAGCCCTATATCTTATGCACTGGCAGCCCTATATCC
The DNA here is from genome assembly GCA_032173965.1 of Sitta carolinensis. NCBI lineage: Eukaryota > Metazoa > Chordata > Aves > Passeriformes > Sittidae > Sitta > Sitta carolinensis. Next base: position 905,716 of record CM063284.1, on the reverse strand, counting down.
TATGCACTGAAAGCCCCATCTCCTGTGCTGGCAGCCCTGTATCCTAGGTGCTGACAGCCCTATATCCCATGCACTGGCAGGCCTATATCCTATACACTGACAGCCCCATATCCTATACACTGGCAGCCCCATATCCTATACACTGGCAGCCCCATATCCTATGCACTGCCAGCTCCATATCCTATGTCCTGACAGCCCTATATCCTGTGCACTGGCAGCCCCATCCCTGCACTGGCAGCCCCATCCCTGCACTGTTAGTCTCATCCTTGCATTATCAACCCCATCCCTGCACTGGCAGCCCCATCCCTGCACTGTTAGTCCCATCCTTGCATTATCAGCCCCATCCCTGCTCTCAGCCCCATTTTGGGACAGCTGCAGTGCTGAGAGCAGCTCCTGGCTCCCCCACAGCACTGACTTCCCTTCAGCACCCAGAAGCACCAGCACAGGTCCCGCTGTGTTGACTGCACTGCTCGTGTGATCTGGGAGGGACGTCACAAATTCCTGTGTTTGGATCACGTGGAATTCTGTGGCTCAGCCCCGTGTGACTGGGAAGGCTTGGGAACATCCCCAGTGGCTGTTCAGAGCTGATGAGCAGCAGAATTGTGTCAGGAAGGAGGTGAAAAGGAGCCTGTGCCAGGTGCTCAGCCTGTGCCAGCGGGAGGCCGAGCAGGGGGAGGTGACAGGGGAAATCCCTGCCGTGTCCCTTGGGGGATGAGACACGTGGGAAGGAGCAGATGCTCCTGCCTGGGACTGTCCTGCACGACGAGCTTGAAGCGAGCAAATCAAGTGAGAAAACATCCCAGGTGTTTCCTTAAACGAGAAACAAACCCCGTGCTGCTGCTCCTTGCAGGTCCCCTTGGCCTTCAACGACGCCTCGTTTAACTTCTCTGAGGAGGAGTGGAAGAGCCTCAACGAGTGGCAGAAGGAGCTCTACAGGCACATATGAAGGGCAACTACGAGGCCGTCATCTCCATGGGTAACGAGGGGCCAGGCTTTGCCCTCAGCCTCGTGGCACAGAGCTTTCCTGGGGCCTGGTGGTGTGGTGGAAGCAGCGCTGTGTCCTGCAGGATCGGGGGGGTGCTGTGCTCAGGGGAGGTGCCCCCTGCTCAGGGGAGGGGTTACACAGCCGTGGCAGTGAGCTCAGCCCTCACAGCCACGCTGGGGGTGGAAGGATGTCACGAGTGTCACCACAGGGACAGGAGCTCCCTGATGGTTCCTGCAGCCCAGCGAGTGCTGGGATTGTGAGGAGGAGGAGGGGAAGGGAGAGGACCCTCAATCCGAGCAAAGCTGGGGAAGAGGGAAGTTCCTTTGTCACGCCAAGGTCCACAGATCCACTGCGCTGGGTGCATCAGCCCGCTGGGTGCTTAGGGCAGCAGAGGGTGCCCTGTGCCCTGCCTCTGAGGTTCCTTCCAGCCCTTTCCATGGGGAGTTGTGCAGACTTCCCTTTCCTCTCCCATGAGGGAGAAGAGCTGTTTGCCTGGCTGCTCTCTCCAGCCCCAGGGAGCCAGTCCTGCTCGAGGAGCTGCGGGGTCTGCTGGGGCAGAGCTGGGGAGAGGCTGAGGGCGAGCTCTGCCTCCTGCATTCCCCTCAGCAGCTCAGGGCAGAGCATTCCCAGCCAAAGGAACGCGCTCCGCTCGCTCCTGCCAGTCCTGGCTGCAGGAATTCCCTCTGGGGAAGACGTTGCCTTCACAGCATGTTCCAGAAATGACCTTGCCTTGGCTGGACCGGGGGTGGGAGCGCACACGCTGTCCCTGGTAGCCAGACTCTTCCCTGTGCCGAGTCCAGGCTCATCTGCCATCCTGCTCTGCCCAAGCCAAGCCTTTCCTGCTTTTTTTCCCCCAGTTATTTGAACAGAGGTTTCCTGCAGTCCCTGTGTGCCAGGGAGAAAGGCGAAGGGTAACCACAGCCCCATTCTCCTGTTTACAAACCAGACTTGTGTCCTGCTCCTGAGGTGTGGGAACACAGCTGTCCTGCTGCAGGGCATCTGGGGATCTGAGCCTGGAGCTTAGAGAAATGCCTCTGTGCTGCATCCCAAGGTTTCCCTTGAGAGATGAGGTTTAGGGCTTTGGCTCCTGCGTGAGGCAGACGGATCCACCAGAGCAGAGGTGGAATTTAACCCCCCAGGGCCTCCCACCTGTCTGGAAGTGAAGTTTTCTGCTCTCCACCCGAGGAGAGATGGTGATTGTCCCCTCTCCCCCACCAAAATCCGCGAGCAGCCCGTGACTCGGACGAGTAGGACGGAGCGGTCCTGGCTGGAGGGAACAGCACAGGGAGGGCAGTGCTGGCAGCTCTGGTGCTGCCCCCGAGCTGAAGTCCCCATTGTAATGGATCCGCGGACCTTAGCGCAGAGGAGAAGCCAGGAGAGCCTGCAGGTAAGCCTGGATGCCTTTTCTTCCTGTCCTCCTCACGCTGCAGGCTGGGAGGTGCTCCTCACCCGAGCAGAGTGTGCTCCTGCATCCAGGGCCCACGCGAGGTGAGCGGGGCAGAGGGCTGAGAGCAGCTGCCTAAGCCTCTCTCAGTCGTTGCCAGTGGAGGAAGGTTGGTGGGCAAAGGCTGCAGGCTCTCCCACCAGGGCAGGAGAAACATCCTCATCGTCTCTTTGTGTGCAGACGCTGCCATCTCCAAGCCTGAGCTGCTGACACGGATTGAGCAGGGAGAGGATCCCAACGCTGAGGATCAGGAGGATTCCGAGGGAGGAGAGACCCCCACGGACCCCAGCACTGGTGAGCCACGAGATTCCTGGGGCTCGGGGGGGAGGTGGAGGCAGAGGTGAGTTTTGTCAGCTCTCTCCTCAGCTACAGGGGGATTTTTGCTTTCCTGCTTGTCTCCCACCTGATGCATCCATCTCTCCTGGAGTCCTCCAAAGCAGCTGGCAGGTTGGAGTGTAACTCCTGCTCTTTTCTCTTGCACAGAGTTTTTCTTCCCTGGGCCCGATGACAGCTCGTGGGCTAAATATGAAGAGACTCTGGCTGAAAGCCACGAAGGCTCTGAGGAAGAGGAGAGCATGGAGGTCCCTGGTACATGTGAGTGCACTGAGCTGCTTTGCTTTTTGCTTTTTTTGCCTAGATGTGCTTTTGGCTTCCCAGCCTCATTCCCAGGAGCAGCTCAGCTTTTCTGGATGGTGCTTTTCCAGAATTTCAGGAAGTTGCTTTGAGTCACGCTTTATAGCATGGGAGATCATTCATCCTCAGGCACTGAACAAGGCCATGAGAAAAGAAGTTTTATTCCCTTTTCCTCTGTTTTTTTTTTGCCTTTATCCTAAACCACAAGTTCTTAAAGACCTGTCCTGCTTCAAGAACCCTCTTTTTTTTCTCTGGCTATCTAGCTATAGCTAGATTATATATATAATATTTATTACAATATAATTGAAGGCAGGAAGTTGCTGGAGTGTGTCCAGAGAAGGAAATGGAGCTGGGGAAGGGTCTGGAACACCAGGAGCAGCTGAGGGAGCTGGGAAAGGGCTCAGCCTGGAGCAAAGGAGGATCAGGGGGTCCCTTCTGGCTCTGCACAGCTCCTGACAGGAGGGGACAGCCAGGTGGGGTCAGGCTCTGCTCCAGGGAACAGGGACAGGAGGAGAGGGAACGGCCTCAGGCTGGGCCAGGAAGGGTCAGGCTGGAAATTGGGAAAATTTCTTCCCCAAAAGGGGCTGTTTCACATTGAGACTGCCCAGGCCACTGGTGGAGTGCCCATCCCTGGAGGGATGTGACATCCATGTGGATGTGACACCTGGGGACATGGTCAGGGGTGACCTCAGCAGCGCTGGGGGACAGTTGGACTCCATGACTTCCATTTTTCAACCTCAACAATTGCAAGATTCCTAGTCAATCCTTCTGTCCTCGCCCATATCCCAGGACAGAGCAGGTGCTCCCAGGTGGGCTCCCAGCCTTGTCAGCTGAGCTCTGAGCTGGGTGTGCGCAGCAGACACCGCCCCGGCCCGAGGAGAGCTGTGTAAATAACAACCCCCCCACTGCTTGCCTCCCCAAATGACACGAGTGTCTCTGCCCTGCCAGACGAACAGCCGTGTGATGAGGAAGGCTCCGAGAGCCTGGAGCTTTCCAGGTCCTTGACAGGAAAGTGGGAAGAGGTTTTCTCCAGCCCGGAGGAGGAGATGCAGTCGAGCAGCAAGAGCCAGAGCGGGTCGGCCCCGCCGCCGCGAACGGCGACGGGCAACGGGCTGAGGCGCTCGGTGCGCCGCGGGAGGGACTTGGCCAGGAAGGATCCCGAGGAGGCGGCGGCCGACAAGGGGCCCTACATCTGCTGTGAGTGTGGGGAGAGCTTCCTGGACAAGCAGCTCTTCGCCAGCCACCAGAAGGCTCACGCCAGCGAGGAGGCCTGCACGTCCCTGGAGCGCGGCGAGAGCTTCCGGCAGAAATCCAAAGCCAAGGGCCAGGGCCCCTCCCGCTCCAAGGCGGCCAAGCGCCCCGAGGGAGAGAAGGGCTCGGGGTTCAAGTATGGCTTCGTCAGGCACCAGGTGAACAACATGGTGGAGAGGCCCTACACCTGCTCCCAGTGCAAGGAGAGCTTCAGCCTGGAAGTGAGTCTGATCCTGCACCAGAAGCTGCACACGGGCAAGGGCGACGGGCCGCTGACGTGCACCTACTGCGGCAAGGACTTCCGAGACCTGTCCAAAGCCATCCGCCACCAGCGCATCCACACCGGGGAGAGGCCCTACCAGTGCACCGAGTGTGGCAAGAGCTTCATCCGCCGGGACCACCTGCTCAAGCACTGGCGAGTGCACACCGGTGAGACCCCCTACCAGTGCCCCGTCTGCGGCAAGCACTTCCGCTACAAAGAGTCCCTGAATTGCCACCAGAAAATCCACTCCCGCAACCCGCGGCCCGGCGAGGAGGCCCAGCACAACCTGGGCTCGGCGGGCACCCAAACCGACCATTTCTGCGTGAAAAAAGAGACTAAGCAGTAGCCGTGGTGGGGCCGGGGCAGGAGGGCTCGCGGTGACCGTGACGGTCCGGCAGGTGGACGTGCAGCATGATGGCAGGTGACTTTATCGCAGCTAATCCATGTGGTCATGCTACGAAGCCCGCTTTGGTGAAGCATCCAAGGAATTCCTCTTAAAAGACTCTGCTCGGCCGGCCCAGGCAGCTCTGGGACCCCCCGGGGGGGTTCCGTGGCACTTCCACCGCGGCGCAGGGCCCCGTGCTCGCTGTTCCCTACGCAGGGTTGGATTCTGCCCGTAGAGAATAATCCCGAGCGATTCTCTGGGGTCCTATTTAGCAGGTGTTCCCCCACCTATCTTTGTGCATATTCAGGAGTGACAAGCTTTTCGCTTTCTTTTTTCCACTCGTTTCACTGCAAGGCTGGAAGCGCGAGGAGGGGAGGGAGGGAAGGCAGGCAGGCAGGCGCCGCTCCCAGCCGGCCGCCCGCTCCCGCGGCGTCGCCGTGGCCCCCGAAGGCTGCCAGGCCAGCACTGAGAGGAAGGCAAGAGAAGCGCTCGGGGCACGACGCGGGATTTGTGGAAGGCGGAAAAGCGGAGAGGAGAGCGTGGCAAAGAGCGGGGTGAGATGAAGCAGGTGCAGCAGGAGGGGCTGAGGACATGGGAGCAGGAGGAGTCGGGAAGGGCGGCGTTTGGAGGCGTGCCGGGGCGGCTCGCACGAGGAGGACACTCTCCGTTCTTCTGAAGGGTGGCCCTGGCACCAGCAGGGCTCTGGTTCCCCTCTGGCCCGAGGGAACGGCGCCGCTGGGCCGACACGGGGACTCCTGGCCGTGAAGGTGATTTTATTATTATTTTTTAACTGGGTTTGGTCTCACTCAGGTAAGTCAAGACGAGTGAAAGCAGCTTCTCCTAACCCCTGTAAAAAAGCTGTTTGGTTTTTAGTTAACCTAGAAGTAGTCTGTTATTAATATTATTATTAATTATTATTATTATTATTATTAATTATGATGATGATAATACTACAAGGAAAGGTGTGACACTATATTTCACAGTTGCTCTAAAACACTTCCATGTATGCGATAACCGCCCAGAGTTTTCCAGCCGTTTGTGTAAATATTGGATGACTTCTGGAGCTGTTGGTGTTGTTCTGAGGTGGCTGTAAGTGGTGTCTCTTCGCTCTGTATCGTCAGCTGCTGGTTCGTGACCGTGTTTTGTAATAACTTTTGTAAAGTCTGTCAATACAGTGTTTCCATTCTGAATTCCGTGTCAGCCCCTTGCAGCTCCCTCATCCTGCTCCTGGTTGTCCCTCGGGGGCTTTCCCAGGTAATCCTGGGACAGGTGAACAGCACAAGCTGGAGAGCCAGGCCTGGCAAACGAGGCTGGGGTTTGTGCTTTTAACCTTGCTGCTGTGGTTTGGGTTTGTGCCCCCGGAGCCAGCCTGTGCCACACGCAGACGGGGCTGTGGGCAGCTGAGGAATCCTTGGATCTGCTGGGATGGAGCTGGGACATCCCACGGCCAGGGAGAGGGAGGAGTGCTGGGGCTGTGGCCATCATGGAATCACAGAACAGCCTGGGTGGGAAGGGCCCCAGGAGCTGGTGCCACACACTGGGGGGTTTCACTTCCAGGCTCCCTCTCAGCCCAGCATTCCCCGGGCTGTTCCCTGCCAGGACATGGAGACAGTTCCCCCTCCCCACCAGAGACCCCCTGAGCTCCAGCCAGGCCCAGGGGTTGTTCCAGCTTGGGATTTGGTGTGGGAGGGGAGAGGGCAGCCCACAGGTCAGAGCCACCACGGGGATGTGGCACTTGGGGACCACAGAGACCGGGCAGAGTCCCTGAGCCACCCCAAACTGTGCTGGGTGCCCAGGGGATGGAGCCAGGGACCCCCAGTGATACCAGGTCACCTCTGAGTGACCCAGAGAATCCCCCCCACTCTGAGTGACCCCAGGAGAATCCCCCCCAGGCTCTGAGTGACCCCAGGGAATCCTCCCAGGACTCTGAGTGACCCCAGGGGATCCCCCAGGCTCTGAGTGACCCCAGAGAATCCCCAAGAATCCTCCCAGCTCTGAGTGACCCCAGGGGATCCCCAGGCTCTGAGTGACCCCAGAGAATCCAAGAATCCGCCTGAGTGCCAGGAATCCTCCAGCTCTGATGCCCAGATCCCAGACTCTGAGTGACCCCAGAGAATCCCCCAGGCTCTGAGTGACCCCAGGGAATCCCCCAGGCTCTGAGTGACCCCAGAGAATCCCCTCAGACTCTGAGTGACCCCAGGGGATCCCCCAGACTCTGAGTGATCCCAGGGAATCCCCCAGGCTCTGAGTGACCCCATTGAGTCCCCTCAGGCTCTGGAGCCACTCCATGGGATGGGGCTGTCCCATGTGGGCACGGAGATGCTGGAGATGGTGGGGAGAAGGAAGGAGAGGGAAAGGAGCTCAGGGAAGGGGCATCCTGTGGGATCCAGGCTGGGGAGGGCGGGTTCTGCCCAGGGCCAGGCTGGGCACAGCTCTGAGCACACAGACACTGTGGGGACACACAAGTGACCCTCTGTGGTCACAGGTCACAGACACACAGCACTCCTGGACATGGCTGTACCCTGATCCTGCTCATTCCTGGGAACAAGGATCCACACCCATCCCCACAGGGACAGCCAGGGTCGGGCACTCCCTCTGCCAGGAGCTCCCTGGGATGTATAAACCCCAGGTAGGGACCCCCCTCCATTCCAGAGCTGCTCCTGGTGTCCCCTCCCAGTGGGTCAGCCCTGGACAGGGGCTGTGGATCCCTGGGACAGCCAAAGGGGTCTTTAATTGGGGGTGCCCCCTCAAGCCGGGGTGACCCACCCTGCTTGTCCTCTCCCTTTTCCCACAAACCAAAGGGTTTCTGCCCTTCCCTATGCTCCGTGTCACCAACTTCCCCCCAAGGTGTGCCAGAGCAGGCAGGGATGGAATGGGATAATGGGATGGGACGATGGGATGGGATAATGGCATGGGATAAGTATTTATGGAGTGGGGTGGGGCATGAAGAGACAGCGTGGATGGGGTGGGACAGGAGGGCATGGATGGGACAGGGCATGGTGGGAGAGACTGAATGGGAAAGGGTAAGACTTGGGAAGGACATTACTGGATGGACTGGGATGGGTGGGAGAGAATAGGAATGGATGATGTGGGACAGAAGGGGACGGGACGGGGTGGGATGGGGCTGTAGATGGAATGGGATGGGGCTGTAGATGGGGTGGGATGGGGCTGTAGATGGGATGGGGCTGTAGAAGGGATGGGGTGGGATGCTGCGGTCGGGTCCGGCGGGGAGGCCGTGCCAGGGGAGGGGTCGCTCCGTCTCCACGGCGCCTCCGCCTCCGGCCGCCATTTCCGACCCGCAGGGATGGGCGGGGGGTCCCGACGGGCGGGGCCGGGGCGGTATCCCCGCTGATCCCCCTGGTCCCACGCCGTGTGGCACCGAGCCCCCCGCAGCCTCTCCCACGTGCCCCTCCCGTCTCCTCGCACCACCCCCCGGGGCCTTCCCCGTTACTCCTCCATCCCCCCGGGGCCCCCCGGCCCGGTCCTCGGGCAATGCCCCGACTGCCACCAGTCCCCCCGGCCCCGTCCGTGCCCCAACCTCTCGGTGCCCGCGGTCTCCCCGGTGCCCGCAGTGCGCCCCGGTGCCCCCAATCCCCCCCTGTCCCCGCAGTCCCCGGTTGGGGGGGGTCCCCGACGGGGCGGGGCGCTGATGCCGTCGGCCCGCCAGGGGGCGCTGCTCGGCGCGCGCCCGCCCCGCCCCGCCCCGCCGGGCGCGCGGTCCGGCGGCGGCAGCGCCCCCAGGCGGCGCGGCGGGGCAGCGGCGCGGCCGGAGCGCCGGACCCGGACCCGGACCCGGAGCCGCGCTCGGTGTCGGAGCCGCCGCCGCCGCCCCCGCCCCCGCCGCCTCCGCCCGCTAGGCCCGCGCCGCCCCCGCCCCGCCCCCGCCGCGCCCCCGCCGCCTCCCCGCGCCGCCCCGCGCCCAGCCCGATGCCCGGCGGCGGGCGGAGGTGAAGCAGCGAGCGGGCGCTGGATCCTCCCGGCCGCGGCCCCCGGGGCCCCGGGCACGGAACAAAGGGCCATGGCCGAGGGGGCCCCCGCTCAGGTAAAAAGGGGTGCCCGCCCGCCGCGGGGGCCGGGCCCCGGCGCGCACCGCCCGCCCGCGCCTCGCGGGCCGCACGTCGGGGCTGCCGGGCCGCGCCGTCGGGGCCGCGGCGGGCGGGGGGGGGCGGCGGCGGCGGCGGGCGGCGGGCGCTGTCAGCGGCCGCCCCCCGGGAACGGGCGGGGACGGGACGGGCGGCCCCGGGGGAGCGGCGGCGCCGCGCCGAGACCGCCCGGGGCCTCCGCGGCCGGCGGCGCCCGCGCTGCCGTCGGGGCCGGGCCTGCCCGGGGCCGCCGCGCCCCCCCACCCCCCCCCCCCGGCACCGCCGCCGCCGGGCCCCGCGGCCCCCCCGGCACCGACCCGCCGCCCGTGTCACCGCCCGGTCCCCATGGCGACGGGGCACCCGCAGCCCCCCGGGTGTCCCCTCGCCGTGCCCATGGCAACGGGGCTCGGCCGGCCCGTGTCACCCCCCCCCCCCCCCCTTCTTTCCCTCCCTTGTCACCTCCCGGCCCCGCGCTGTCACCTCCCCCCCGCCCCCGCCGCCGCGGGTCCTGCCCGTCCCGTGGGACCGGCACGGGGCCGCTGTAAGCGGCTTAGCGGGGACACGGGGACGTCCCCGCCGCCCCGGCGAGCGCTGGGCCCTGCAGCGGCTTCCCCCCTCCGCCGCGTCCGCATGGCCCCGGGCTGTGGCCATCGCGCCGGGGGGCCCCGTCGCTCCGCGGGGAGGCAGGGTCTCTATCGCGCCGGCAGGGTCCCTATGCCCCGCGGCATCCCCCGCCCTGACCCGCGCCCTTGTGTCCGCAGGCGCCGGAGCCGGTGCGGCCGCCGCGCTGCCCCTCGCCCCTGCGGCCAGCGGCCGGCGCCGAGCGCACCTCGGAGCGGGAGACGCAGACGGCAGAGCTGTCCCTGACCGTGGTGGCGGCCGTGCAGGCGGTGGAGCGCAAGGTGGATTCCCACTCCACCCGCCTGCTCGACCTGGAGGGTCGGACGGGGATGGCGGAGAAGAAGCTGATCGACTGTGAGAAGACGGCGGCGGAGCTGGGGAACCAGCTGGAGAGCAAGTGCGCGGCGCTGGGCACCCTCATCCAGGAGTACGGGCTGCTCCAGCGGCGCCTGGAGAACATGGAGAACCTCCTGAAGAACAGGAACTTCTGGATCCTGCGGCTGCCCCGGGCAGGAAGGGGGAAGTGCCCAAGGTAACGGTGTCCTGGGGTGCGGGAGCCGGGCACTGCACCCAAAATGCCCCCGGAGGGCAGGACCGGGGTGGGTGTGCGGGGACAGCCCCGGAACAGGTGAGTCTCTCACCACTGCAGCTTCCCAGCTCATCCCCTGCTGGCACTGGAATACGGTGGGGCAGAGGCTTGGGAGGACATCCTGGTACTCAGGCCAGAGGTTTCAGTTCTGCTCCACTGCACTGCACAGCCCCGGGGCCGTTGACTCTTTTTTGTTCATTTTTTTTTTTTTGCCAACGTTTGAAGAAGCCCTGCGGATTTTGTGGTTCTTTGTTTTGACCACCTTGATGCTGCAGAGTCTCCCAGGCTAGGGAAGGAGCAAGGGGGAGCTGCTGCTGCAGGGAAGGGGGAAGCTTTGGGATTCAGGAAGGCAGATGAGCTCCCTGGGCTTAGCTGAGCTCTGGAAAGAGCCCACCATCAATATTCAGTTCCTACTTGAATTTCACAACCTTCCCGTGCAAATGAGACCATGTAGGACATGAGAAAGGGAGCATCTCTGGAGAGAGCAGAGAGGATCAGGAGAAGGTGGGTTCAGACCCTGACACCCCATTGAGTGCAGCTGGGGGACAGAATTGGAGTGCTGCATTCCCTCTGAAGAGCTCCACTCCAACACGGCACAGTCCGCACATCCTGAATTTATCCTTAGGAATTATTCCTTGGCTAACAAGCTGGGAAGCTGCAGATGGTGGGCACACAGTGCCCAGGGATATTTGGGAGCCCTGTGGGCCTGGGTAGAGTTTTCCTTGGAGTTCTGGGGTAATTGAATCCAGGAGTTACGTCAGCTCATCAATAGGGATGAGTCCAGCCCAGCTCCTGGGTTTTCTCTCCCTTCCTGTCCCCCAGGCCTGATCACCCTGCAGAGAGCAGGGACTGAGAGGAGGAGCTCAGGGTCCTTTGGGGAGGTCCCAGTCTGGATTCGTCACTGGGAACCCTCCGTGTGGTTTGAGTCCTTTATTCCCAGAGAAACACCTGCCCGGGAGTTGTTTTCGATGTTAAAAGCAGCTCACTGATGGCCTTGCAGGAGCTGAAGCCTGGCTGTGTGCAGGCTCCTGCTTGAACCTGCTCTTGGAATTGCAGGTGCCGGTGACCTTTGACGACGTGTCCGTCTATTTCAACGACAAGGAGTGGGAGAAGCTGGAGGAGTGGCAGAAGGAGCTGTACAAGAATGTGATGAAGGGCAACTACGAGTCCCTGATCTCCCTGGGTAAATACGGGGTGTCCTCGCTGTGCTGAGGGACAGGGGGCTCCTGCTGGCTCCTCCTTGGATGAGACCCAAATGTCCCATTTTAAAGGCTGAAAAACACCGGAGGATATTTTTAGTCCGGGTGTATTCCAGCTGTCATGGTGATGTAGGGATGCCCTGTGGGCAGATGGGCTGGAGACCTCCCAAACCTCTTCCAGCCACAGTTAGGCCATCAAAAACCAGCTCCTTCCCCATGGCTGTTGGGAGGGCTTCCCTGCATCTTCTGGGGTACCAATCCATGCATCCCTTTAGAGGATTTTGCACCTGTGGATGTTCCCGAGTGTCCTCAGGTGTCCCCCGCACACTGGGAAAAGGTGGAAGCCAATATTAGATCCCCAGTGCAGTAATCCCTCACTCCCACCTCTCTGTCTCTCAACAGACTATGCAATTTCCAAACCTGGTGTTTTGTCTCAGATCGAGCAAGGGGAGGAATCACGGGGCAGGAATGAGCAGGACCTGGAGGAGAGTGAGATCATTACTGATGCCACGGCAGGTGAGGCGTGGGCACCTTGGCACGAGGGCAGCCTGGGTTGTGTTCCCAGGAGCTGCTCATCCCAAGGCTGAAGCAGATGTTGCTGGGAGCTGTGACTGATGTGGTTTATCAGGAGAAGCCTTGCCTAGGAATGGGATAAATTTGGCTGATTTGATGGAGGATTGATGTCCAGGTACAGCTCAACATAGAAACCAGGACAAGCAGAGCCTGGAGAGTTGGGCACTGGGAGCCCTTCCCAGCAAGGGAAGCATCTGCAACCAGACCAGGTCCTCAGGGAGCTGGTGTGCCCAGCAAGGAAGGAGAATCGGGTCCCATTGGGAGAGTCCATCCACTCAGAAAATCCTCCTCACCCTCTCTTTGCGTGGATGGTGCCTGGGTTTATCCTTGGAGCATCCTCCTGGGCAGGGAAGCCTGCTGTGTGCAGGGAGATGGGATGCTGAGGGGCAAGACTGGGCTGGGAATGGGTCCCAGTGATCCTGAGTCCCAGAATAAGTCCTGCTCTGCCATAAGGGGGCTGATAAGGAGATGAAGAGATGGTGTCATCTCCCCTCGTCATCCCTGATTCCAGGCTGTGGATGGGGGTCACGCCAACATCCTGCTTGTGTTTTCCATCACAAGGATCTTGAAATTAAATTGAGGCCAATGGGAAGAGGAAAATCACAGGCCCACGTGGAGCTGCAAGCTGGGGTGGCTGAGGGCTGCTGAGCTGTGGCACCAAGGCCAGGTGGAGCGAGTTCCCTGTGCCTGTGGAGGGTCCTGGGCTGGAGCTGGGATGGGTGAAGGGCAGGGGCTGAAGAGGTCAACCAGATGAAACCCTCAGTGGGATCAGCAGCTGGAGCTGGCAGGGATTGCTGGGAGCAGGCCCTGGCTCCAGGAGTGATGGTGAATCTCTCGTTGCTGCAGCTGGAATAAGGGTGGTGATCAAAACGGAGGAGCTCCTTCCCGAAGACAGCCCCGAGAACCCCGAGCTGCACGGGATGTCAGGGCAGTCCGAGGGCAGCTTGCAGAGCCCAGATGAGGAGGCAGCCTGTGAGAGCCCCTATGGCTCCGTGTCCCCACCCAGGGACCTGCCAGGCACCAGCCTGGGCGACTCGTCCGAGTACGGGGCCGACTTCAACGAGATCCAGAGGGTCATCGTGCACCATGGGAGCTGCACAGGTGAGGTGCTGGAGACACGGCTCTGTGTCAGGGACAGGAGGCCCCAGGGGCTGGGGTGGGTTAGGAAAAGGTGGGGAAGGGGTTGGATGGACAGGAGGAGATAAATCCCCCTCAAACCAGCACCAGAAGGAAAGTTTCTGGCTGCAGCAGCTTCCAAGAGTGGCTCTGGTCAGGCCTTTACTGTGTTGGAGGAGGCAGCACGTGGTCTCTGAGGGCTCCTGTCCTGCTCAGGAGCAGAGCAAGCACTGGCCCAGTCCTCTGAGTCTGGGAAAAGCCCTGGTTACCCACAGAGACCAAGGGAAGATGTATCTCAGGCAGTGTTCTGTGAGAGCCCCAGTGGGCCCTGCTCCCAAAACCCCACCGTGGCCGAGGGCAGGACGTTGGTGTGAGCTGTGGAGGAGTGCATGGGTACACACCAGACCCTGCTGGAGGAATGTGGGAGCTCCTGCAGGTTGCCAAGCGTGGGAGTTGCTCTGGGCAGCTCTGCAGGATAGGGAAGAATGTGGCTGGAGCTCTGTGATTTGCAAGCTGCTAGGAGGGAAGGGGAAGGATGAGGTGATTTGTGGAGGGATGAGATGATGGCACCGAGTGTTTGATGTGTAGAATTCTGCCAGTGGAGTGGCAGATACAGGCCAAGTCCTACAGATGTGCTGTAAGGGTGGGGTTGGAGAGCAGGGAGGTGAGAGGATGGGAACGGTGGGTTCCTTCCTCCTGATGGCTCTGTGGTGGTGCAACACAAACCAAGACACAGAGTTGGGCTCTTGAGGGCCTCAGCTCCATCTTGTGGGTCCTGTGGTCTGCTCAAGGCTTTGTGAGGGAAACCAGCCAAGCCACCAGTGGGGCTGGAGCTGATCCTTGTCCCAGAGCTGCTGCCTCTGCCGGGGTGCAGGGCCTGGCTGGTGAGGCTGGGTGGGAGCTGCAGCTGGGATGGGGGGGCTGAGCCCCCAGGTCCACAGAGGGGGCAGGGAGAAGGGTTCCCTTGGAGGGAAGCGAGGCAAGGCTTTGACACATCCACTGCCATCGGTTTCCTTTTCTTGGGGAAGCATAGCTGCTTTTCCTGGGAGAGCGTTTAGGCCTGGCTCACAGTCCAGTGTGGGGTGACACGAGGGATGCCCTGTGGGCCTTTCCTTGGGCCGTGCTGGCCGCGTGTCCTGCCGTGTGTCCCTGGGATGGCTGCTCTCACCAAACAACATCCCAGGCTCACTTCCTGCCTTGGTGACACGAAGGGCAGCCTGGCCTGCTGCCATCCATCCCACTGCCATTCCATCCCACTGTTGACCCATCCCACTGCTGGGTGCTCTGGGAAGGAGAGGGGTGGGTCTCTCTCACCACGCCACATCGCAGTGAGGCTGAGGGAAGGGGACAGTCCCTGGTGGGCTGTGCTGTCCTGGAGCAGAGCCAGCGCTGTTTGTATCAAGCAGTGCCACACTGGGAGCCTTGCTGTAGCCCAGTGAAACAGCAGCAGATGGAACTGCTCTGAAATCACTCAGCCACCAGAACCCTGGTGAACCCACGGCGCTTTTATCCCCCACATCCTGCAGCAGCACGAAGTTGCTAAACCTTTTGGCAGGCGGTCAGAGCGCACCCTCCAGAGGAGCCTGACCAGGGGTGGTTTGTCTGAACTGCATGTCTGGGGGGGCACACGGCCCGTCCCAGCACCCCGGGCTGCAGCTGCAGCCAGCTCGTGTGCGGGTGCTCGGGCAGAGCAGGCAGCTGCAGGAGCCCAGGGGCGTAGGAGGCCACACCCTAACGCCCTTCGATTTTCCTCCTCAGAGGACGGCATCGTGATCAAGACGGAGGAGGAGGAGGAGGAGGAAGAGGAGGACCCCGACGCTCTGGAGCCGTGTGCCATGTTCTCGGGGCGGAGCGAGCCGCCGGCGTTCGCCAGCCACGAGGCCGGGCTGGGCTGCGAGGCGCAGTGCAGCTCCAAGGCGCAGCCCCGCGGCCTGGCCGCCCGCGTCAGGAAGCCGTCGGCCTGCGAGAGGGACTCCGGGGATATGAAGCAGTCCAGCGGGCAGCAGCGGAACCGCACGCGGGAGAGACCCTACATCTGCCCCGAGTGCGGCAAGAGCTTCATGCTCAAGATCAACTTCATGATCCACCAGCGCAACCACCTCAAGGAAGGGCCCTACGAGTGCCACGAGTGCGACCTCAGCTTCCGCAACAAGCAGCAGTTCCTGCTGCACCAGCGCAGCCACACGCGCCGCGGCGTGGGGGTCCCGCGGCGCCCCGAGCACGGCCTCAAGCCCCCGGCGCGGCCCCCGCCGCCGGGGAAGCCCTACAAGTGCTCCGAGTGCGAGAGCAGCTTCAGCCACAAGTCGAGCCTCAGCAAACACCAGATCACCCACGTCGGGGAGCGGCCCTTCACCTGCGGCGAGTGCCGGCGGAGCTTCCGCCTGCAGATCAGCCTGCTCATGCACCAGAGGATCCACGCCGGCAAGAACGAGATGGCCTTCCTGTGCCCCCAGTGCGGCAAGAACTTCACCCGGCCCTCCCACCTGCTGCGGCACCAGCGGACTCACACCGGCGAGCGGCCCTACCAGTGCAGCCAGTGCGAGAAGACCTTCAGCGAGAAGTCCAAGCTCACCAACCATTACCGCATCCACACGCGGGAGCGCCCGCACGCCTGCGCCGTCTGCGGGAAGGGCTTCATCCGCAAGCACCACCTCCTGGAGCACCAGCGCATCCACACGGGCGAGCGGCCCTACCACTGCAGCGAGTGTGGCAAGAACTTCACGCAGAAGCATCACCTCCTGGAGCACCAGCGGGCGCACACCGGCGAGCGGCCCTACCCCTGCACCGAGTGCACCAAGTGCTTCCGCTACAAGCAGTCGCTCAAGTACCACCTGAGGACGCACATGGGAGAGTGAGGGGCTGCCGAGGCTTCCTCTCCCTCCCTCCCTCCATCCCTCCCTTCCTCCTCGTCCTCCTTCTCCTCCACTGATGTCTCCCACCCTCCCTCCATCCATCTCCCCCCCCCACCCCGGCTCAGGGCATGGACATCAAGGAAGCTTTGTGTGGTAGCGCCGCTGGTCTGGTGGAGACTCGGCCGATGGGGAATAAATTAATGAATTAAAACAAGCAACGCGCGGCAAAATTAAAAGGTTATATATATATATATATAAAATTAACAGAAGCAGCTGATTTAGGGGAAATCCTCACCAACAAGCAAACAAACCACCAACAAAAGAAACCTGTACACAGGGTTGTTTTGCCGGAGTAGGACTCGTAACTGCTTTTTAAATCTACTGTTTGTTTTTTTTTTTTTTTTTTAAATAAATGTGGAGGAACTTTTTATTTGATAAGCAACCTTAGGATGGGCAAGATTTTATTTTTGGTTTTGTTTTTCGTTTGTTTTTTTTTTCCTTCTGTTAACTGCTCTGTAGGCTGATTCTGGCACAGTCACTTTTTTGTCCAGGAGCTCTGTGGAGGCGCTGCCTCGTCGGGGTTGGATGCGACAGGAGGAGCTCCAGCCGGGGGGAGGTGAGTAATTAACAGATGCAGCTGATGAGGAAGTTGTGCGTGTGTGTAGATTGGAAGCGCTGATAGGTGCCTGCCCGGCTCGCGGGGCTGTGATGCACTCCTGAATTATACAATAGAATAAAATTCTAGTTGCAGTAAAAGACCCTTTTTCTGGTAGGACCCCTCCGCAAGGCTCCTCCAAACACTCATTGCCAGCACTCAATCCTCCCGCCGGGGGCTGGCCCTGCTGCCACCGAGGGCCTCGGGGTGCTGTGGGTCTGGCCGTGGGGTGCTGTGGGGTCACCAGGGACTGAGCAAGACCTTGCTGTGTTTAACTGCTCTGCTGTCCCCGAGCCGCTGCCGCTGGCACCTACCCCAATGGCAGGAGCGCCGGGATTCCTGCCCAGGGGAGGGGCAGCTCCGAGGAAAGACCTCCCTGCTCCTGGGCAGGAGCTGAGGTGGCTGGGACACCATCCATCTCCCTGCTGTTGGTCTGAGCTCTTGTTCCTACCAGCTGGGTTCCCGGGGGTCTCAGTTTGTCCCGGCTTCAGCTCCTGAGGTTGGGCTGTGCCTGGGTGAGATCCGTCCAAAGGGCTGGGCTGGAGGCACCAGCCAGGGCTGGGGTGGGGGCACCAGCCGGGGCTGGGGTGGGGGCACCAGCTCCCCAGAGCACTCCAGGCTCCTTCCCAGTGCTGTCAGATCTCATGTTGGACAGTGGCATCAATAAACGAGGTGATGATGGGGGGAGTTGTCAGGACCTGTTAATGCCTGTGCAGATCCAAAGTCCTCATGCAGGACTTTGCTGGTGCGTGGACTCTTCCTAAGTTGGGGTTTACAGCCTCTGCTGTGCTAGAAAGTGCCCGAGGGCTGTGCAGCCACGTGTTGCTGCTGAGAGCCACCAGCTGGTCACTGCTGTGGGTGGGGGCATTTTGGGGCTGCCAGGGCAGGCTCCTGCCAAGGTTCCTGCCTTTCTACTGCTGGGGTGGTGCCTGCAAGTCCCTGGAAGAAGCTTGGGGTTTCAGGTCAGGGCATGCTGTCTGACAGGAGTTGACACTTCCATCTCTGGAAGTCAGCCAGGCTGGACGAGGCTTTGAGCAACCTGGGATAGTGGAAGGTGTTCGTGCCCTTCCAGGGAGGCAGAAGACGAGCTTTGAGGTCCCTTCCCACACAAAACGTTCTGGGATTCCATGAAAGTGCTGTGGTGGGGCTGATGTCCTGGCAGGGAGGTGTGGGGGCAGGACAGGAGGGCCTGGCTGCAACCCTGTGTCCCTCAGCAGCCTCCCTGCATCCCCCTCACCAGGACTAAATGCAATTATGGGGAAGAAGGAAATGAAAAGCAGAACTGATTCTGCTTCTCAGCGGCTTGTGTCCGTCACTGGCAGCGACACAGAGCTGGCAGAATCCTTTTTTCTTCCTAAAAATGGATGAATTCAGCTTTTTATGGGGCAAAAAACCGCTGAGGTGCCTGTACTAGCCTGGCTGTCCCCTGCAGTGCCAGGCCCCTGGTGTGGCCAGGCTGGCAGTGCCTGGGCTCTGCTCTGTGTCACTGGGCCCCACACAGCAACTCCTGCCCCTCGTGCTGCTCCTCACCCACCACACAGGGATGTGACAGCCTCTGTCACTGGACACTGCCAGGATTTAACAACATCCATGTGACCTTCAGCAGCTCAAATGTCACCAATCTGTCTGCTGGGACAGCTCCCACACCAGTGGGACAACACGGCCATATGGCCCTGAGTGAGGTGGCAGCGACTCTGAGGACCACAGTGGTGGCAATGGACAGCATTGTCCCACGGTGGGACACTGACTCAATGGCTCCTGTCCCTGCAGCTTGGGCTGGTGACACTCACCCAGCCTTCCCTGGCCTGGGGTGCTGGAAGAACTGGACACAGATGCACCCAGAAGGCAGCTCCAGGAACAGGGGACGAGCTGCAGGTCTAGGCTGTCCCCACCCGGGTGTGAGATGGGCAGGGTAGCCCTGGGCAGCACCCCAGAGGCTCCAGATGAGTGGGGACACCAGGTTGTCACCCCGGGCTGCTGCAGGGAGCACTGTCAGGACCTGTCTCAGCTGCTGGCCCGGGGTCTGGGACCCACCGGGCAGGGAAGCTGGCAGTGGGGTGGCTGGGATGCTCGGCAGGGCACGGCCATGGCACGGCTGTAGCTGCCTGGAGAGGGATCTGTTCGACTGCTTTATCGTGTCAGGGGGTGGACGGTGCCCCCCAAACACTCCTTGGGCCCCAGCTGGCAGCACATGAGGGTGGAGGAGGAGCAGAACCGAGAGCTGAATATGGGGGACTGGTTCTGAGCCCACGGCAGCAGCACAGAAGGGACAGCAGGGAGCCGGCAGAGCAGCACGAAGCAGCTCGGGGGGCTCTGCTTCCCTCAGCGCCGCTGCTGCTGCTCCTCTCCGGGTGTTTTGGAGCTGGGGTGAGAGTGAAGGAGACACTGGGAGAGGCGCCGACAGCCACGGGGTGCGGGGATGGAGGTGGCGCTCTCCTGCCCGGGAGCAGCCGGGGGGTTGGGGCGATTTCAGCCGAGCAGGCAGGGTTCGGCAGCGCAGGGAGGCAGCACGGAATTACCCTGGGCTCCCGCACGGCCAGCTGCCGCCCGACAAAATCCTTGAAAACTGCATTAACCCGGCCCGGGTGGCCGGGAAGCGGGAGCCAGGCCTCGGGAAGGATCCCCGTGCAAGGCTTGGGGAAGGGATCCCCGCCCCGGCTCCGACCCGCCGCCAGGGCCGAGCCAGGGCGAAGCTCCCGGACGCGTGCCAGGTTATTAATGATTGAATTAATTGAAACATCCCGAGCATCCGCGGGCGCTGGCAGCACGGTGCCGGAGCGTGCCGCCTGCGCCTCGGGGGAAGGCTGGGATGAAGGCTGGCATTCACATTTACGCTCACCCCAGCCCTCCCTTGCTGCGGCCGCTGCTGCCTCCCCGCTCGCCTGCGCTGCCCACGGCCACGCGTGTGCAGCACACACACGGCCCCGTGTCCTCCCCGGCCTTTTTCCTGCTCGTTCCTCCCCTGCTCGCACACACACACACCCGGACACGCGTGTGCGCACTGTGAGACGCAGGAATATACACAGGGAGAGACGGGGACACTGCCTGGCGTACACACGCAGAGCACACGTGCAGAGACACGGCTGTACGCTGGCGCTCACCCCCGTGCGTGTAAAGACACGGATACACTCACACACACTCACACTCACACACACCCAGCCCATTACCGGCCCCGCAGCTCCGCCCGTTCCCGTCTCGCCCCGGCCCGCCCCATCCCGTCCGTTCCGGCCCGTCGCTGCCATGGCGGAAGAAGTGCTGGCTCTGGGCGAGCAGCTGACGGCCGAGACCACCTGCCCCTTGTGCCTGGATTTGTTCGCGCAGCCCGTGCTCACGGCGTGCGGGCACAGCTTCTGCCAGCAGTGCCTGGCCGTCGTGCTGGGGGAGCCGCCGCGCCCCGCCGCCTGCCCGCAGTGCCGCGCCGAGGTGCGGCCGGACTCGCTGCGCCCCAACCGCTCGCTGGGCAATGTGGCCGAGCTGGCCCGGGCCCTGGGCGAGGCGGCGGCGCGGCCGCGGTGTCCCCAGCACGGCAAGCCCCAGGCGCTGTTCTGCGAGCCCTGCGCCGCGCCGCTCTGCGCGCTCTGCCAGCACGGGCCCGAGCACCGCCGGCACCGCGTCCTCGCCGCCGAAGAGGCCGCCCGGGAGCTGCGGGTACGGGGCGGCGCCGCGGGGAAGGGCTGGGAGCCTTCGCTGCCCGGGTGGGGCGGCCGAAGGGCACAGGTCAGGGTTGGGATTCCCCCAAGGAAGGGCTGGGGCACCTCCAGGGAGAGGCAGGGTCTGCTCTGGGCTCGGGTTGGTTCTGTGCAGGCACACCTGGGTCCTTCAAGGACAGGCAGGGTCTGCTTGGCTCGGGTTGTGTCCTGTCCAGGCACACACCTGGGGTCCCTCAAGGACAGGAGGGGTTGGTTCCTGTGCAGGCACACACCTGGGGTCCCTTCAAGGACAGGCAGGGGTTGGTTCCTGTGCGGGCACACACCTGGGGTCCCTTCAAGGACAGGCAGGGGTTGGTTCCTGTGCAGGCACACACTGGTCCCTTCAAGGACAGGCAGGGTTGGTTCCTGTGGGCACACACCTGGGGTCCCTTCAAGGACAGGCAGGATTGGTTCCTGTGCAGGCACACACTGGGGTCCTCAAGGACAGGCAGGGTTGGTTCCTGTGTGGGCACACACCTGGGGTCCCTTCAAGGACAGCAGGGTTGGTTCCTGTGTGGGCACACACCTGGGTCCCTTCAAGGACAGGCAGGGTTGGTTCCTGTGCAGGCACACACCTGGGGTCCCTTCAAGGACAGGCAGGGGTCTGCTCGGCTCGGGTTGTGTCCTGTCAGGCACAATCTGGGTCCCTCCCGGACGGGCAGGGGTCTGCTCTGGCTCGGGTTGTGTCCTGCCCAGGCACACACTGGGGTCCCTTCAAGGACAGGCAGGGGTCTGTTCTGGTCTCAGGTTGGTTCCTGTGGGGCACACACCTGGGGTCCCTCCAGGGATGGGCAGGGTCTGCTCTGGGCTCGGTTGGTTCCTGTGCAGGCACACACCTGGGGTCCCTCCAGGGATGGGCAGGGGTCTGCTCTGGGCTCGGTTGGTTCCTGTGCAGGCACACACCTGGGGTCCCTCCAGGGACGGGCAGGGGTCTGCTCTGGGCTCGGGTTGTGTCCTGTCCAGGCACACACCTGGGGTCCCACCAGGGATGGGCAGGGGTCTGCTCTGGGCTCGGGCTCCTCTGGGTCTCCTCAGGTGGGTCTGCTCTGAGCACAGTCTGCACGTCCCTCTGGGCACTGCTCTGGTTCCCCTCATACTCAGGTTAGCCACAGATCCGGGGCCTCACCCAGCTGCCGGCTGGGGTCCCTGTCTGGGACAGTTTGGGGTCCTGTGTCCCACCCTGCCGGGGCTGCTGGTGCTCCCATTGCCTGGCCCCAGCCCACCCAGGAGCCTGGGTCCCTCTCACTGCTCACCCCTCTGTGTCCCCATGTGGTCCCTTGTGTCCCACATGTCCCCAGCCAGGGTTTCTCCCCCACAATGTGGGCTGGGGGCTCTGCTCACTGTAACACAGGACATAACTCAGAGCATGGGGAGTTTTTTAATACTCTGGCAAATTTATGGAGCATGTCTGAGTCACTGCTACTGTCACTGCAAACCTCTTCCCAGAAATCCCACTTCCAGTGTTGAAAGTTGTTTTTTCCAATTAAAAAAAAATGTTTAAAAACCAAATCCAAACCACAAACTCCAGGGTTTCCACATGAAGTTATTCCAGAAATGTTTCTGGCCATAAGAGTTGTGGATGGGGATCTTCCCAGACTGACTAAAGTGAGTTAGGAGAAGTAGGTGCTGTCTCTGAGTTCAAAACCCACTGCCAGGCACTCAGGGGTCGCCCCCAGACTGGGATTGTCCCCACAGGGGCTGTTTGGTGAGATCATCTCCCTCCTGCCAGTGTCACTCCAAAAGTATCAAAAATTCCTTTTTTTAATGCCTGCCCCAGGAGATACTCCAGAGCAACCTGCATTTTCTACAAAAACAAAAAAAAAATTGAAGCTCAAAGGAGACCAGAAAAGTGATGAGCTGCTGGTATGTGCCCCTGTCTGTGCCCCTCACTGCTCACCCACCCGGCTCCCCAGGAATGTCCCATCTTTCCCTGTATATATTTATCTCCTAATCCTTGACAGCGTTCTTTTCTCTCTCCCTCTCTGTCCATCTCATATGGCCTCCTTGGGCCCATCAAACATCCAGACTTCCCACCTCTCTCTCTGTTCTTCCCACTTTACCTGTACAAAACCTCTGCTCCCCTTCTGTGGGGTCCTTGCCCCCTCTCTGCAGCAGCAGCCGTGTCCCTGCAGAGGCAGCTGGAGGCTGGGCAGGCTCAGTGCCTCCCTGCGGTGCCTTGCAGACGATGGTGATGGCAGAGTTGCAGCGTGTGCCTGAGACCTTTGAGGAGCTGCAGCAGTTTCTGAAAGAGCAGGAGAAGATCCTGGTGACCCAGCTCGAGCAGGTGTCCCAGGAGCTTTTCGAGAAGAGCCACGAATACAACTCCAGGGTTTTGGAGAGGGAGTCACTGCTGGACACGGTGATTGCGCAGATCAAGGAGAAGCGGGACCAGCCGGTGGCCGAGTTCCTCACGGTGAGGCTGCATCCCCCCCTGGGCACTGTGACCCCTGGTGGGGCGGGGGACACCCCCCTGGCACCCTGTGCAGCCTGGGGGCCATGCTGTGACCCTGCGCTGTGACCCCACACTGTCACCCTGTGCTGTCACCCCACCCTGTCACCCTGTGCTGTCACCCCAGACTGTCACCCCAGACTGTCACCCCGTGCTGTGCCCGCTGTGGGTCAGGGCCCTGAGGGACCCCCAGCCCCTTTAACCTGCCTCACACAGCTGGGCAGCCACAGTAGCTCCCTGCCCCTCAGCAGTGCCAGAGCTCACCTGTGTTTTCTCTCTTCCAGGATATTGGCAAAATCCTGAGCAGGTATGGAACAGCCTTGGTGTCCCTGTCCTCCTGCTCAGCTCCTTTGGGCTGAGGTTTGGGAGCACTGCAGGAGCCAGGAGGGAGGTGGTTTGCCCCGCTGAGTATTTGGGATTTCATGTGATGTTACCAGGAACCAGAGGCCATTGCACCTCTCTAAAGATGGGGTTCCTATGCTGATAGCTGGGACACAGCTCCCCTGGGTTCAGTGGCTGCAGGGATTTCCCTGTTTCCCTCCTGGCCCGGCTGGGCTCTGAGCTCCTCTCCCTGTTGTTCCCCTCAGCTGTGATGCAGCTGAGTCCCCGATCCCAGAGCCGGTTCCCCCGAAGCTGTGCAGGAACATTGAGCGCCTCTCTGAGATGACCCAGCTGGTTGTGGACATGGTGGCCAAATTCAAAGGTAAAGCTCTGCTGGCTCAGTGCTGTTCTTCCCCTGGGCATGGCTGGGAGCAGGAAATCCTCACTGCCTGAGGCTCGGGAGCAAAACGCCTGCTCCAGATGGGAACCATCCTCGAGATGGGCTTTGCTGGAGCCTGGGGTTCCACCACTGGCTTGCTGTCCTGATGGGGAGCAGGAAAGATGCCACAGGACACTCATGCATCTTCCTTTCCTTCTTCCAGTGAACCTGCGGAGCAAGATAGACATGGAAAGGGGTAAGTTTCTGGAGCTGATGAGCACAACTGAGGGGAAAACCTTTCCAGGATGAGTTTCCTCATGTCTTTGGTGCAGAGATAGGCTCACACCACTTCTAAACCCTGTCTAGAACCAAGTCCTATTGTTTTGACTAGGCCTGCTATAAAAATCCAGGTCTGTCCTCGTGCCAGGCAGCCCCAGGGATGCTGTCCTGTGACACCAGGTGAGGGCCAGGACAGCAGGAGGCCGTGTCAGGCTGTGCCACATTAAGCAGAAGGGCTGTACATGTTTTTAGCTGGCCATTAGTCACGATCAGAAGTGCTCTTGCAGGTGCTTGGGGCCCACATGATGCAGCATTGCTGGGCTCAGGTCTGGCTGGCACCATTTGTGCTGAGGCCGCTCTCCACTCTCTCGGTTTTTGGGATGATGCACTTGAGCACAGGACAGTCGTGCCTCAGTTTCCCCCCGAGGAGTGGATTTAGCAGAGTCTGGGGTGGTGACACTGCACAGTGACACCTGTGCAGCCCTGTGGGATGGCCACGGGATGGCAGCAGAACATCCCTCATGGACGGGCAGCTCCACCTCTGGAGCGAGCCTGTGGCAGAGCCGGGTTCTGAGCTGGGTGAGCTCTTGGAGCCCGAGCAGGGACCGGCCTTGGCCCCTCTCCTGCCTTGCAGCAGTGCCTCCTCACACCCGCGGGATATGCTGCTTCTCACAGCAGCAACACCCAGCACATCTGGCAGCACATTTAGCAAAGCCCATCGTGTCTGTCCCCTGCGTGTGGGGACACTGCCTGCCTCAGTCCTGCCTCAGGGAGCATGTTTTCCCCCTTGGGTCCCAGCATGGGGACAGTAAGGGTCCTGCGTCCCAAAACACCTGAGGGGGCTGCAGGAGAGCCCACTGTGCCCCCAGAACACATCTCCAGGGTGGAGAGGTGCTGGTTCTCTTCTCAGCAGGCACAGACTGATGTTTGTCATCCATTAGAGAGCGTGACACTGGACCCAGAGACAGCGAGTCCTTACCTGACCCTCTCGCGGGACCGCAAAACCGTCTGGTTCGGAAATGGAAACCAAAACCTCCCTGACAGCGCCAAGAGGTTCACGGGCAGCCCCAGCGTCCTGGCCTCCCAGGGCTTCACGTCTGGCAGGCATTACTGGGAGGTGGAGGTCGGCAAAGGGGACAGCTGGGCCGTGGGGGTGGCCCTGGAGTCCGTGCTGAGGAAGGAGCCGCTCAGCATGACCATGGGGAAGATCTGGGGCCTGCGACTGGACTGGGACGACGAGTACAGAACACTCGGCATCCCCCCTGTCCCACTGGCAGTCGAGGAAGAGCTCCAGAGAATCAGGATCCACCTGGACTACGAAGCGGGCCTAGTGACCTTGTACAATGCAAAGAACATGACACAGATCGTAGAGTTCGAGGCCACCTTCACGGAGAAAGTTTTCCCGTATTTTTGGCTCTGGTCACAAGAAACCCACATCCAGCTGTGTGACTGATAGGGTCAGATGGCTGCCAGGCCTCTGCCCTTGGCTAGCTGAGCAGGGAGGAGGTTGTGGGGATGACACAGCATCACGCTGCACACCCACTGCAGCTCTGCCTGGGCTGGATGCTCTCTGCATTTTCTGCATCTCCTCCTGCTGAGTCCTTTGGAGCATTAAAGAAGTGCTGTCCCACCTGGGGGTGTCTGCATGCTGGTATCCTGGCTAGATCCCACAGGGATGGTGTCCTATCTCTCCCTGTGGGTTCTGAGGCTGTAGAAAAATCGGGAGGGAGGAGGGAAGAGGCTCTGATTGCCCATGCCAGCCTTAGGCAGCACTACACGGCTCGTTGCAGCTGTGCCATGCGGTGCTGGAGGATGCAGCCACACAGGAAGCCAGGCTGGAGCCACAAGCTGGTAATAGAGGTGATAACTGCTCAGAAAGTTTGTAATAAAGAAAATGTTCAGGGAGGGAGAGCAGCAGTGAGGGCGCAGCCGGCAGAGCAGCAGGAGCCGGGGGTGTCATGGGGATCTCAGATCCGGGATGGCCAGGGAAGGAGCAAACACCCCAGTGTCTAACCCAGGAACTGGGAGCGTTGTGCGGGTGGCAGGGCCCAGGGACACGGGTTGTGGCTCGTGTCCTGGAGATCCCCTGGATCCCAAGTGCTCAGCTGGAGCCAGCAGCATCCCAAACCACCGGAGACACACGGCACAGGGTCTGCCAGGGACTGCACAGCACACACCTGCCAGCCTGGAGCTGAGGAGAAGCTGCATGTCCAGGAGAGTTTATGTGGAGTACAAGCGGGGCACTGTCGAGCCTCCCCTCTGCTTGTTGCTCCCTGAACCCCATCCTGGTGTTGCAGGGAGGTGCACTGCTGTGTTTCCCCAGCCGCTCACCAAATGCCTCATTAAGTGGCTTTTGTTCTCATAAAGAGCTCATTTGATGCGAAATGATGTGGGAAGGACCCTTTGTCTCAGCGAGGCCGTGTTCTCTGATGAGTTTGTGCCTTTTCTCCTTCACCACCTGTTGCAGGGAGGTGCACTGCCGTATCTCCCCGAATGCCTCATTAAGTGGCTTTTGTTCTCATAAAGAGCTCATTTGATGCGAAGTGATGTGGGAAGGGCTCTTTGAGAATTGATGTGGGAAGGGCTTTGTCTCCGCGAGACCGTGTTATCTGCTGAGTTCGTGCCTATTTTCCTTCATCTTCCCATTTTCCCCTCACGCCCGGGCTAAAGGGCGAAACATGGCGACAGAGCGGCGCTGCCGTGAGGCGGGAACTACACTCCCCGGCATGCCGCGCACAGAGCCATAACGCGGCGCGACCGCTAGGGATGCTGGGAAATGTAGTCTTCCCGCTCTGGCGCGCGTCTCCCCCCCGCCTGGTTTTCTCGCTCTCCTATTGGTCCAGAGCGAGCGCCGTGGGCGTGGCCAGGCCGGGGCGCCGCCGTTCCTACTGGCCGGGGCGCGCGCGGTGGGAGGGGAGGTTTGAAAAAAAACAACCCGCCCCCCGCGGGACGCCGCGCGCTGATTGGCCGAGCAGCGGTTTGGCGCCAGCTTCGGAGCGGGCGACGGGTACCGGTTGGGGTCAAAAAGCTGCGGCGGCCGCGCTGACGGCAGCGACGGCACGGCCAGCGCTGGGTGCCCGCTGCCGCTCCCATGGAGCCCACCCCGAGCGCTTCTTCCCACCGCCGCCGCCTCCTGCTTCTCTCGCCGGCGTCCCCCGCCTCGCCCGCCGTGGTTAAGGCGCTCTTTCAGGATGAGCTCTCGCCTGTCTCCGATCTCCGCCTCACCATGGAGCAGCTGGGGCGCGGGTGAGTGGGGGGCGCTGGGCCTGGGTATCCCCTCCCTTTCCCTTTTTTCCCCTCTGTCGTGACCCCCGAGAAAAGCGAGGTTTGGAGGGTTTATCCCCCGCTTCTTCCTCCGGTGCTCAGGGAGCCCCTTTCCTCCTGGCCCGCACCCCTCGGAGCCCTCCGGGGCACTTTGTCCCCTCTCCAGGACGGATTTTTCCCCCTCCGGGAGCCGAGGCCAGGCCTAAGAGGCTCCCCCATATATAACCCCCCCAAGGCCTCCAGGAGCCGTTTTCCTTCCGTTCCATCCACCCCCGTAATCCTCTCCCGCGCGCTGAAAAGCCTTATGGAATTCACCCCCCCCAAAAAACCCAAAAACAAACCCCAAACCCTTGGGCTGTCCTCATCCCCCTTCTGGACCCCCAAAGCCCAGGGATGTCTTTTCCCCCGCCCTTCTCCTCCGCAGTGTCTCTGCTCCCTCCTCGCCGCTGCCAGGGCTCGGTTCCTTCCCTCGCCCCACAAGTGAGGCCTGCGGGTGCTCGTCTGCCCTCACCCACCCAAAAAAAAAACCCCAAAAAAACCCTGCGAGGCCTCGTGGATCTCTCCTTGTCCTTCCCGCACCCTCTCCGGAGGTCTCGGGGTCCCTCCCTGCCCTTTTCCCCACGGAGCGAGCCGCGGTCCCGTCCGCAGGCCCAGCGGGCTCGGCTCTGTCCCTGCCACCCTGCCGGCCCCATGGCTGCCGTGGGGACTCCAGCCCCCTGTTCCTCCCTCTGCCCCATCCCGCATGGATCCAGGCTCTCTGGGGCACCTTCCTCCTCCTGCCCTGCTTCTGCTCGGAGCCTGGATTCCCTCTCTCCCACGAAGACCTTTGTGTCCCTCCGCTGTTCCAGCCCAGCTCTGTTCCTGCACCCTCCTCCTCCTCCTCTCTGTCCTGCAGCTCCTGTTCCCAGCGCTCCTAGCCGCAGCTGCTCCATTTTCCTGCTCTCTCCACTCCTCTAATCCCATTATTCCCACAGTTTCGCCCTTGTGTGCCTCCTGGTTTGTCCCGGCCCGCTCAGGTCTCAATGACCCTCCTGGGTTTTTGTTTGTTGATTATTTTATTTTTTTTATTATTCTCGTTTCTTCAACCACCTGCTTTATGATCCTTCCCCGCTTCAGATTCCCGGGATTCCTGCAAACCATTGGCAGTGCCCCCCGTGGGAATTATTCAGCCCTTTGATTTTGTAGCCCTGGCTATATTTTTAAAAATTAACCACGTGCTGGAGCCTCACTCAAGTAGCTTTTCCCTTAAGTCTGTGGGGCTCCATATGATTTTCCTCTCTCTCAGCACTGAGGTTTAGCCGGTTAAAACAAAATTCGGGAGGTGAACTATTTAACAGAATGGGTTTGAATTAGAAATTTGGCAATTTTCTCTATGCAAAAGCTGAATTAAAGGAGTGGCTGCCAAAAAGAGGGTTGCAGTTCCAGGAAGGATAGCTGGGCTCTGGTGGAAATCCAGGTGATGCCCACGTGTGCTGTGCCTACCTGCAGTGTTGCATTTCTTGCTTATAAAGCAAATCCCACATTTCCTTTGCAGGCAGCATGAAAACCTGGACCAAGACATGGGAGCCAAAAATGGATTACACAGATCAGCGTCCTCAGAGTCCACAGACTCAGGTGGGGCTTCCTCCATTAATAAATAATGATTGGGAATTGCAAAGCAATGCACTTTTACATGGCAGCCATGGCTTGGAGAGGGAACTCTGCCTGCCTGCAGCCTCCTCTCCTTCCCGTGCTCTTGGAAGGAGGGAGGCAGGTGGAAAATCCCTCAGGGAGCCTCTGCAGCTCGTGGTTTGGGCTGTGGATGGTTCTGTGGGGTTTTTTGTTTTGTTTTTTTTTTTTTTTTTTTGCTTTAATTGTCCTGGAGACTGTGAGCAGTAGGGAGGGAAAACAAGTCCTCACTGTGTTTTCTCTCTTTAAACCCAAACTGTGCCAGTGAGTGGCTCTGTCCTGTGTTCTCCTCTTACCAAGGGCTGGTTGATGAGCTGAAACCCCTCAGTTCTGGTACTTTCTGGGAGGGTTTCCTGTTTTTCACACGAGATTTCTTATCAGTGAAAATGAAATCAGCTCTCACCCCATCACTTGTAGATTCCCTCTGGTGCTCCATTGTTCCAGCTCAGGGAGATCACTGTTTCCACCTGGATTTATGCCCCCATTTTGAGGGCACTTGCAGCCTAAAAAAAGAACTTTATGAAGTGCTAAAGCACGAGTGCAGCTCACGAACCACAGAGCAACCAGCCTTGCTAAATCCTCACTTTCTGTGGCTCCTCAGGAATCTGTTGGGGTGACTCTGGATGTGTCTGTGCTGAAATGCTGTGGGGCTATAAAGTTGTGCTTGGGTTGTGCTTCTGAAGTGTTTCCTGTTAATCCCAGCACATTCAAAAGGACCTTTTGACTCCTTATTTGTTTTGAATGTGCCCAAAATTTCTAAGTAAGAAGAGGTGTAACTAAAAACATAGCTTAAGAAAAAAAAACCAAAAAAAAAAACCCCAAAAAACCCTAAAGGGCTAAATTGTTTATTAAGGTGTGTGTGAGAGGATAAAGAGTGTTCCATGCTGAGTGCCAGCACTCTGTTCATGTGACAGCAGGGCTTGGGGGGGCTTTTTTTTTTTTTTGTTTTGTTTTTGGTTTTTTTTTTT
The DNA here is from genome assembly GCA_032173965.1 of Sitta carolinensis. NCBI lineage: Eukaryota > Metazoa > Chordata > Aves > Passeriformes > Sittidae > Sitta > Sitta carolinensis. The sequence goes on along the minus strand of CM063284.1, from coordinate 876,052 downwards.
ATTTTATTTTTTAATTATCTCTGTTTTCTCCAAGCATTGTCATGGCCAAACCCCACGGTGGGGAGTGGCTGTAACTCTTATTTATTCTGCACTGAGGTGAGGCTGCAGATGGGCCTTTCCACGTGCATCTGCTGGGTGTTTCTGTGGAACTCTGTGGCAGTGTGTGTGTGACAATCCCTGGATGTTAACCTGTGTCTCCTCTGCAGGTTTGGCTTTGGATTCTCCCAGCCCTGCTGACCCCGTGGAGGACACGTGAGTACCCCTGGGTTAAAGCTGGCTCCTGGAATCATTAAAACATGGGCTAATGAGGCCTGGGGAGGGTTTTCCTCTGCTGGCACACGTGCTTCCCTGCTGCACCTCAGCATGTGCTGGAATGCTGGGATTGGCCCTGCCCTGGTGCTGCCTCTGAGCAGGGTTGTGCCAGTCACATGGCCCTGGTGCACCAAGATCGACCTGAACTGCATTTTTAAAAATGTTTGATTTAAATCTGGGCCTCGAGAAACACAGAATCTTTTAATTTGGGAAAGAACTCCCACACCTTCAAGTCCAACCTTTGGTATTTTGCTTTTAGGTTTGAGAAAGCAATCAAATCCAGCAAGCTGAAGTAAGTATAATTCTGGTTTAAATTCTTCCCCGTGTCTCTTTTAGATTATGGAATTGGGGGGGGGGGTGATTTCTATTTGTGTCACTGCCTTTTAAAACAGAATATTGAACTAAATTTTGGTTCTTTTTCATTGTAGCCTTCGAATACCTTTCAGAAGAATCCATTCCCTGCCAGTAAGTGAGAGTGGGATTAATGTTTTATGCATGTTAAAGGATTTAGGGTGGTTTTGGTTGAAAACATTCAGTTGTTAATTTCCTGGCTTCAACACCAGCTCCTGGGGTGCTTAATGTCAAAACTGCAGTTTGTGAAATTCCCATCTCACTTAATTGAGTGTGAAATTTCTCTGGTGTGGCTCCATCACTGGTGCACTGAAGCATTTTGGTCCCTGTACCAAGTTGTCAGCAGAGGATTCCTGCACAGGGTGTGCAGAATTTGTAGTCAGAGACTTCCCGGGCTTTGTTAACCCCTTCAGTGCTTGAAATGTGCTTGTGCAAGGACTGATGCATGGCCCTGACCTGTCCCTTCTGTGCTGCAGCAAAGCCTGCTGGGCTCCAGTCCTGCTCTGAAGAAAAACCACTCTGACTCTCTGGACACTGATGCTTTCCAGCCTTTGGAACAGGATGAAAATAAGGAAAATGTAAGTTTTTGTGTTGTTTTGTTGTTGCCTGTGATGATCCAGGGAGAGAAGGGACAGCTGGAATTCCCACACACAGGGAATGTGGTGGGAAAGGCTTTAACTGCTCCCTGCCAGGCTCTTCAGGTACAACCACCTTTAGCTGAGCTTTCCTGAAGGGAGCTTGCAGCTCTGGTTAGAGTGGCTGCAAGATGTTGGGAGATTTAATAAAAATTGGGAAGATTTTGCTCAGTTTTTCCTTCTTGCCACTGACCCTGACTCCTTTCTGGCTGTGGCAAAGGCAAATGGGTTCCCACTGCTTGCTCTGGACAGGAGCTGCCTCCAGAAGGAGTTTGGGGAGGTCACCCCCTCACTTCCCACTGCTGCCATGGTTCCCCTTGGATTCAGTGTCCTGGGTCTGCCCTGGCTCCTGGGAATCCTCTGGGGGATGAGGTGGCAGGACCAAGAATGATTTCTTCTGCAGAGAATTGACTGAGAGGAATAGAAAAGCCCTGAAGCCTGAAGGTGATTTGGTTATGTTAGATGAAACACTCCTGTAACATCTTTATTTTTAAAACATTCACCTTCACACTATTCCTGTTGGGCAGCAGGGAGCTTAAATCCAAAATGTCAGGCAGCTTTTAAAAAAAAAATTGAAAAGATAAAAGGATCCAAGCAACTTAGCACAGTTTGTAATTTTTGGTAAAATGATCGTTTTGCTGTTTTTTTATTTCAGGAAGCATTTGAGTTTAAGAAGCCAACCAAACCTGCTTCTCGTGGCTCCCGTGATGGAAGGGGTGTTCCTGGAGCAAGGCAGAATCCATCTCCAGCTCAGGTAGTTGGTATTCTTCAACTAATTCTCACCTAATTCTCTGGGACCAAAATAACTGTGTCAGGGTTCTGAAGAGGTCAGGTGCCAAACGGAAAAAGCTATTCATCTGCCAGATAAGGAAATTCTTCTCACCTTTGGCTGGTGAGGTGCCCATGAGAAATTTGAAACATTGTCCTGGGAAAGAGGAGTCAGCACAGAGCTGAGGTTCTGCTCAGTGACTGAAGGGAGTGTGGACACTGATGCAGGATTGAAATGATCAGTAAAGCTCACACTGAAGATGCAGATGCATTCGGTGCAACAAACCCAGCTGTGTAAATGCCGCTGGATTTTTGTGTCCAGACGTGACATCCAGGGAGAAAATTCCCCTTAGTCATACCCTGCTGTTTAGGAAAAGCAATTGAATGTTCAGTGTACAGAAACAGGGCCGAGTCTTGTCCCTGCTCCCTGGATCCAGCAGCCCTTTCATCCTGCTGATTCCTGCCTGTGCTGCAGCTCAGGGCTGGGAATACCAGTGTTCCCTGTAGTGCAGAGAGCCCTGGCAGCCCCTCGGTGGCTGCAGCATCCTGCAGGGAGCAGAGGGAACGCTGCTAAAACTCCCTCTGTCTCCTCTCAGCTGCCCATGGGGGGAAGAGCCTCGGGGGAAGAGGAGCCCTGCAGGGCAGCCTTCCTGCAGCAGCATTCCCTGCCCTCCTCAGAGAGTGAGGATGATGATGGCTTCCTGGAGCTGCTGGATGACCAGGACTTGAAGGTGTGTGCAGAGTGGAGACCCCAGATCAGCTCTGCCCCATGTCTCTGCTGTGCTCTGGCTGCACTCAGGGTGCTCAGACTGCACCACGCTGGGTTTTTGGGAATCACAGACTCCCAAACCGGTCTGGCTTGGGAAGGACCTTAAAGCTTCTGCAGTTCCAAGGAGATCTCCCACAAGGAGATTAATTAGTTCTCATCATCTTTTCTAACTCACACTGGGGTGGCTTTATCTTCTAAGTGCTCTTTCCTAGTGGGGTTTGTTTGGGGTGTGATCAAGTGAATTATTTTTAGTTTGAGAACTGAGGGAATTATTTGGACTGTTGGCATTTTGCTGAAAAAGCCTGAGTGATGATTGCTTCGAGCCACTTAAATACAAGACTTGTTTCCAATGAAATTTGAAATGCTTAAAGCCCTGGAGGCTCATCTTTGTTAACCAATCAATGAATTGATGCACTCACCTTCTGAGTTCAGAATTCTGAATTGATGAACTCGGCTCAGCTCAGTTCCATTATTTCCTTAAGGATTGGGCTGATAATGGAGTCAAATCCATGCAGCTGCTCTGGCAGCTGACTCCAGCTGGAATGTTTGCCTGGGCTGTGCAGGAGCTGTCCCTGCAGTGGGGTGGCTGAGCCATGAGCTTCCCTCTCTTCCCAGAACGACGAGGAGATGCCCTCGGACGTGTCCAGTCTCTGGACGGCACCGCTGGTCATGAGGAGAGCAGACAGTCGGGTGAGTGCCCCTGCCAGGGCATCCCACAGTTTCCTGCATCCTCCAGGACAGCAGAACAAGCCCTGGCACAGCCCCCTGCAAGAATAGCCTTATCTCTGGAGCCCTTCACCTGGAGACTTTGTCAGTGTGTGGAACAATCGGTGTTTATAGGCGTCAGAATTTCTTCTTGCACTTCATAAGTGTGAGAAGATCTTGACTTCCCTTATCTTGGCATATCTGGAACTCACTCTGCACAGGCTCACGTGGAATGCTGTAACCTGATCCTCTGATAACAGACTGGGGAAGGAGTTTATACTCCAGCAGAAAGCTCCTTAATCTGCTGATAAATTGGCTGCTAATTGGTGTAGAGCACTTGGATGGCATTTTATCTCGTCGATGATGCTCCAAGCTCCCCCAGTAACAAGTGTTACTGGAAATGTAAAGCCTGGATAATTCAGAGTAACAGCCCCCTGTTGCTCTGCAGTGGTGGTGCCTTAAATAAGGCCAAGTTTGGGATAATCTGAAAGCCTGAGTTATATTTATTTCCTTTTATAAATCTTTGCTGGACAACTCATCTCCTCTTTTCCCTCCTAGGCTAAGCGGTGCCGGTTGTTTGGCTCTTCATCCATGTCAAGCATTGCAGGGAGAACCACCCAGAAAAGGATGGAGAGATCCCAGGAGGAGAATTCTCCAGGGAAAAGCAAGAAGAGGAAAAGCCTGCCTGGAACTTCTGAGGACTCGACGGTGGGTGGCTCAGTTTGTGACAGGGAGCTGAGGAGGGCAGGAGCAGAGCTGGGGTCTGCTGGCTGGGAGCTTTTCCAGGGTGCACTGTTGGGGCAGCAGCTCCAGAGTGCTCACCCTGAGCACGGGAGCTGAGGGGGCAGCTCAGGAGTGCAGCCCAAGCTGTGGGACCCTGGGATGGGGCTGTGTCTGCCCTCGGTGCTCATGGATCTGTCCTGTGTCCTGCAGAGTCTGAAGGTGGTGAGGATCCAGCCCTCCACTGCAGAGATTGAGAGCATTTTGGACAGTGACCAGAGGGATCTTATCGGGGACTTCTCCAAGGTAATTCCAGGGATTCCAGGGCCAAGTGGTCAACCAAGTGTTTCAAGGGCCTCTCTTGCTGGGGATGTCTCAAACCAGCCCAGAAAAACACTTCTCTATAAAGAGGCTTTTCTGTTTCCTTCCTAAACCTGCTTTGCTCTCTTTGGACTTGATCTTGGAGGTCTTTTCCAACCTTAACAGTTCTTTGGTGTACAAACAACCAGGAGAGGCTGTTGGTGAGAAGGGGATGCCCCAGGTTACACACCAAGTGTGGTTAAAACCCCTCTAGTGTAGGAGCCAAAAGCTCAATTCTGTGCCTGATTTTAGCATTCTTAGGAGTTTCAGCCCTTGCAGAGATTCTGGCCAGTAGAGTATCTGTCAGAGAGTGAGCTGCTGGATGCTGTGCTGTTACCCACATGACTCACAGCTGGAATTCTCTCAATCCTGTCTCTTCCAGAGTTATTTATTTGACACTGTCGATGGGAAACACCAAGATTTAAAATACATCGACTCAGAAATGGTGAGTGCTGCAAGGGAGCCAGAAGTCTTCTTTAGTGGGGGTTGGGGAACAACACAAAAATGGCTTGAAACAACTGAACTTATTTTTCTGTGTGTTTTTTCTCAGATTGTGTCTGTGCTGACTGGGAAGTTTGAGAGTTTCATCAAGCAGTGTGTGATAATTGACTGTAGATACCCCTACGAGTATGAAGGGGGACACATCAAGGTATGTTGGCCCCACAGGAGCAGTGCAGCCTGGGGTCACTTGGCTCCCTGTGGGGCTGAGTTTTGTGCAGTGTGGATATGTTATTCCTGGGATCCTGTCACTGCCTGGGTTTGGACACTGAGCTCACACGTGGGGCATGGAGTGACTGTTCCCTCAAAAGGGGGCACATTGTGCTCTCTGTCAACAGAGGAGGGGCCTGTGGCCCTCAGGGTGACAGAGGCTCCAGAGGAGGATGTGGCACTCAGTGTCCTGCATCCTCGTGTCTCAGGAAGCTAAAATTGGAATGCTAAACTTCATTTCAGTGGCAGACTTCAAAGAACAAACGGCTGTGTGAAACATAAGCAGGAGCAGACACGTTGTGGTGTCAGAGCCCCTTCCAGTGCCATGGGGGGCTCCAGGAGAGGGACTGGGGGCAAGGCATGGGGGACAGCACACAGGGCAGGGGTAGGTGGGCTATGGGGAGGGAATTCCTGGCTGAGGAATCACACAGAGCCACTCCCAGCCTGTGGTGTCCTGCTGGAGCCGTGCTGGGAGAGGCTTCCAGAGCTCCTCCCGCAAACCCAGATGAGGAAGGTGCTCCCAAGGAAATGGCATGAGCTGCTGGCTGCTCCCTGCCACTCACTGCTCTCCCTCTGCCCTTGCAGGGTGCCATCAACCTCCACATGGAGGAGGAGGTGGAGAATTTCCTGCTGAAGAAGCCCATCCAGCCGTCGGAGAACAAGCGCGTCATCGTGGTGTTCCACTGCGAGTTCTCCTCGGAGCGCGGCCCTCGCATGTGAGTCCCTCCCTGGGCCAGCAGCCCAGCAGCACTGGGGCTTTTGCTGAGGGGAGAAGAGGCTGTGGGGCTCCTCAGCCTCTCCCTGGCAGGCAGGTGGGTTGGGTGCAGGTTTGGGAGTTATCTGATGTGGGATTTAAGGTGGGATTTTCCCCGCTGCAGGTGCAGGTTTGTGAGGGAGCAGGACAGGCTGAGCAATGAGTACCCAACCTGCACTACCCAGAGCTCTACGTGCTCAAGGGGGGCTACAAGGATTTCTTCTCGAGGTGCCAGGTGAGTAACATTGGATTTCTCAGCCCTAAAAGTGTCCAAGGCCAGGTGGGACAGGGCTTGGAGCAACCTGGGGTGGTGGAAGGTGTCCCTGCCCATGGCAGGGGGTGGAACAAGGTCTTTAGGTCCCTCCAACCCTTTCTGTGATTTCTTTCACACTCAGAGGAGAAACAATAGATAAATTATATTAATGCATTCCTACTCAAACTTCTTTTTGGGGTAGAGTGGTTTGGCTGGGGAGCTTTTCCTCCTCTCTCTGTCTGTGAGCTGTTCCCAGAGCAGCTCAGCCTGTTCTGTGTCTCAGAGCTGAAGGGCTTTTCCACTTGTCTCAAGAGTAAATTAGAAGTGGCTTCTACCCCTTTAGAACAAACTGTCACTCAAAGAAAGGATTTCAGCCTGCTCAGAGCAGAGAAGGCAAGGCTTGACAGTAATTGCTGGATAATAAATGGAAACCTGAGATCTTGTACAGTCTTAAACCAGCAAAATTGAAAACCTGAGCTTGGAGTTTGCAGCCTGTAATTGAGACAAGGAAACTAAAACCCATCCTCAGCTCTTCCCAGCACTTCAGGGATGGGATTTCTCCTTTCCCCTGGCTCCTCTGCTCTTGGGATTTCTCCTTTCCCCTGGCTCCTGCTCCTGGGATTTCTCCTTTCCCCTGGCTCCTGCAGCATTTCCATGGTCCCAGTGCTCCTGGGCTCTGTCCTGCTGCTCTGACACAAACAGGCCTCAGCTCCTCAGGCCCCCACACTTCCATCCCTCCCTCAGGAGGTGGGAGATGCTTGGCCAGTCCGTGGCCAGCTGGATGGGGCTGCCAGCTCCTTGCCTGTGGCCTGCTGGCTCTCCCAGCCCCCGGGGTGGATGGCAGCCGCTGCTGCCCGGGGTTTGTTCTCTCCCTGCCATCTGCTGCCTCCCCTGGCCTGAGGGACAGCGGCGTTGGGTTGTCCCCGTGGCTGTTGGGTTGTCCTGGGTCGGGGGGACCGAGGCCTCAGGGTGGCAGCACGGTTCAGCCAACGGCGGCTCCTGGGAGCCGGGAGCTGTCCCGAGGATCGTGCAGTGCTCCGAGCAGGAGCGAGCACTGCTGGAATCCTCAGCTTTGGTGTCATCAGCACCCTGCTCTGACCAACTGAGCTGGGCCATCCTTCTGAGGGGAACTCTAAACCAGCTCAGCCTGTGTGGCTGCCAGGAGGTTTGGGATGAATATCTGAATATCCCTGGGCTCCGTGTGTCAGCCACGGGCCAGGGGGTCTGTCCCTGCTTGTTCCAGTGGCTGCTGGTGCTGGCATCACTGAGGTGACCCCAGCTCCTGTTTCCCCAGAGCTTCTGTGAGCCCCAGAGCTACCGCCCCATGCACCACAAGGACTTCAAGGAGGACCTGAAGCGCTTCCGCACCAAGAGCCGCACCTGGGCCGGGGAGAAGAGCAAGAGGGAGATGTACTCGAGGCTCAAGAAGCTCTGAGGGCTGCAGGGACCTGCAAGGACTGCCCAGCCTGGGGGGCTGCAGTGGGAGAGCCACGTGTCCCTGTGCTCCCACTGCCCTGGGCTGTCTCCTCCTCCCTGGGATCACCTGGACCTCGGCCCCGCTGGGAGCTGCCTTTGGGATTCTTTTCGTTGCTTCGTGAAAATGTTGTGGCTTCTTGTGTTGTGTGACACCCCCCAGGTCCCCCAGGGAGGCTGGGGACAGCCTCCCTGGTGGGGCTGGGCTCGGTGGGGTCAGCACTGCCAGGGAATTATAGTGCCTGTTAAGTTTTTTTAAATGCTTAATTTTATTTAAATACAGTCAAACGAAGCCAATAGCGCCGCGGTTGGATCATCTGGATTGTACTTAAACCTTGGTTCTGCTGCAGGGTGACCTGCTGGGGTGGGGATTGAGGGCTCAGTGTTTTTCTCAGCTGCAGTTTTTGGTTCTGTGTAGCAATGTGGGGAAGGAAAATGGGAAATAGCCCGTGATGGCTCCAGATTCCCACCTGGGGAAAGCCTTGAGAGCCCATCTGAGGGGAAACTGCTTCTTGTTCATAAACATCACGTTCGCCTCGTTTGCTTACTCCAGGGTGTTTTATTTCATAGCCTGGGTTGCTTCTGGAGGAGTTGCTGTTGCACTGGAGGGAGAAGTTTTGGGAGCTGTTGGGTGATCCCAGGATTCTCAGCAGTGTCACTGCTCCCTCTGAGCCTGCCAGTTCTCCTTGTCCTGAACCTTTGCCAGAGCAGATCCTGGCTGGGGGGGAGCCCAGGGAGCTGCTCTGACACTGCTGGGGGTGGCTGTGGCCACCTGACAGGAGCTGGAATTAACCCCTGAGGGAAGCAGAACTTCCTGGGCTGTGTTGGACCCCCCTAGCTGAGGAAGTTCTGCAGTCCCAAACTGCTTTGCTGCTGGTTTTGGGGTCAGTTCAGCCCCAACTCTTAAATCCGTGTTCCTCACACAACTTCCAGGTGGAAACTGGTGCTGCTGGAAACTCCCTGGTTCACTGTTGTATCCATGTCAAAAAATACTGAAATGGAGGTGCCTTATGTGGAATTTTATCTTGGTTTTCCTTCTTGAAACCTATTTTCTTAAAACCTGCTGTTAATCCTTTTGCTTCCCAAGAGGATTAAACTTGGAATTCTTTCTTGTTTAAAAAAAAAAAAAAAAAAAAAAAAACCCAAAAAAATCTGGAATTTGCTGTTTTCCCTCAAAACTGAATCCCTCAAATGGGAAGATGATGAAATGTTAAATCAGAAGTGTTGGTTACGAATTGGAAAGGGATGAGCCCTGGGGGTGGGAGGAGATGGAGAGTCAGGAACATTCAGGACACCTGAGTGCCCCAAACTCCCTTGGCTCCAGCCCTGGGGTAAAGCACCAGCTCAGCCCCACAAGGATCTCTCAGTCCCACTCTGCCATCCAGCAGTTGCTCCCTGGGAATGTTCTGGCTCTTCCTCCCTGTCCAGGAAAAGCAGATGGAGCCTGGCCTGGGGCAGGAGCTCCTCTCCATGGGCACTCAGCTGCAGCACTGCTTTGCAGCTGCACTTCCCTAAATCTGCTCCTGCTCCTGCAGCCCTGGGCCTCAGCTGAGTCCCAGCAGAGCTGGGGGAGCCTGCTCAGGGTGGGGAATGTCTGAAACCCAGGGGGTGCAGAGGAGACCCCCCTGTCCCAGCCCACCTGGTTCTGTGTGCTGGGAGTCCTGGGCAGGGAGTAAACAGGACCCAAACGTGAGATTGCTGTGGGCACAGGGCATGAGGCTGTGCACCTCTCCCTGCAGCAGGCAGGGGTGAGCTGCTGCCTGGCACTGGGGGGGCACAGCAACCCCAGGCTGCTTTTTTGTGTCTGCTGCTTCCAGGATAAACTCCCAGAGCAGCTGTGGGTGCCCCTGGATCCCTGGCAGTGCCCCAGGCCAGGCTGGATGGGGTTTGGAGCTCCCTGGGTCAGTGGGAGGGGTCCCTGCCATGGCACTGGGTGGGCTTTAAGGTCCCTTGAACCCAAACCAGTCTGGAATCAGCCAGCTGAGTGCCAGAGCTGTGTTCCCCTCCTGCCTCGATGCTGTGGACACTCAGCTGGCTGAGGATCCTGCCCTGGGCTGGAGTTTTCCCCAGGGGGGCCCTGAGGGGGCTGTTGTGTCCAGGGTGTGAGGAGCAGGTGGCCAACAATGGGGTCAGATTTAAAAAGCTTCCCTGCAAACACAGCCCTGGGCCTCCAAAAGCCATGGGAGGCTCCAGCAGAGAACGGGGTGGGGTTTCTTTCCCCCTTCCCTCCATCTGTCACCCTGAAAAGTGATGTTGAAAGCAGCTTGAACCCTCCCCAGCCTCACCCCCAGCTCCTGAATGACCAGAGCTCGGTGTTTCATTGTCTTCGTGGCCTGAAGGACTCTTGGGCTCTGTCGTTGGGGCTAATAAAGGCCAGCTGCAAAGGGCCAGCTGCCCTGCCGTGCCAGGAGCCCTTGGATTCCCTTGGCAATTGGCAGTGGGTGTTGGGAATCCCTCCAGTGCCACCTCCGTGGCATCCAGGCTCCCTTAAGAGGAAGCAAAAGGTGATTTTAGCCATAACCTGGCAATTCCCTGGGTTTAAATCCTTTTGCATCTTTTCAAACAAACCTGCCTTCTGTTTTCTTTGTGCGGCAGCTCTTTGCAGGCTCTTGGAGCCTGTTCCCACATCCCTGCTCCTTTCCCACATCCTGCTCCTTTCCTGTCCCTGAACATGCCCAGCCCCTGTGAATCCCAAACTTGGAATTTTCTGTAGTTTTTGGTCCAGTGAAGCTGCCCCACCTGTGGCTCTGCTGGGCCAGGAGGGATGATCCCAGCTGGAGGCAGGAGCAGAGTGAGAACCAGGAAAGGGCAAAGCAGGATCTCTGCAGGGCCTGAGTGCTGCTGCTGCTTTGGGCTGAGGTTCAAATCAGGTAAAATTCACTAAAATTCCCCAACAGGCCAAGCTCCTGCAGGTTTGCAATTGGTGCTGCCAGCTGTGTCAGGCTGGGAGAGCCCCCTCTCCCCAGAGCTGAGGGGTTTGGCAGGGACAAAGCCCAGAAGGAATTGCCTCAGATGGAATCTTGGATTCCTTTCTGAGTGGGATTCACGTGGCAGAAGCTGCTTTGTTAAGAAAATCCTTGGCTCCTCGTCCTGGCAGTGGCCTTTAGTGCCAAATGTGGCTAAGCTGGCTCCTGGAGCCAACCTGCTGCATGGGCAGCAGTGCCCCAAAATTCCTGGAAGTGCTGGGGCCAGGCTGCCAGCTGGCTGGCTGTGGGGCTGCTCCCACAAGGACATTCCCAGTGCTCCCAGTGCCCCCAGCCCTCCCTGCTGTGCACGGCCTGGCCCTGTGCTGGCCCCATGTCACCGTGCAGGGGGACAGTGCCAGCTGCCAGCAGCTCCCGCGGCTGGAAGGTCCTTGTTAGAGGTCACCAGCTGCAGGCAGGGCTGCGAGGGAAGCTGAGCTCCTGCTGTCAGCAGAGCTCTGCCTCGGGGGGTGCCAGCCCCGGGGGGCTCTGGGGGTGGCACAGGGCATCACCCAGCAGGAAGGGAGGATGGTTCCCCCTGCACTGTCCTGCTCTCCTTCCCGAGGGGAGCAGGCTCTGCTCAGCCCCTGGGGCTCCCCTGGTGCCATCAGATCCTGGGGATCCATCCCTGCCACCCGCCCCAGCAGCAGAGGAGCGGGCGGGCTGGCACTGCAGGATTTTCCTTCCCTTGGAGGGGTGGGGGGCTGGCAGCCCCTTCAGGCCCCTCATGTCCCATTTGGGCTTCTCCCTTCAGCCTCCTGCCACTCTGCTGGGTGTCTGAGCCTCGGGCACTTTGGACAAGGCTGTCCCTGAGCTGTCCCTGAGCTCTGGCTTTGGGGTCACCTGCAGCTGCTGCTGTTGGGTGAACTCCCTGCAATGCTGGGGCTCGAGCAAGGAGCTGTCAAAAGGAGCAAGCAGCATCAAAAGCAGCAGTGGAAGGAGGCCAAGCGGAGCCGTGGCCAAGAGCCCTTTCCTTCTCTGTCACTCCGTGTGGGGAATCCCAGAGGCTGTTGTGACACAGCCCTGTGCCAGGCCTGGCCACCACGGGGCCACCAGGGGCCAGGAGATGGGCATGGCCTCGAGGGTGGCTCAGGGAACTGGGGAGAGGGTCCCAGGAAAAGCAGGGGAGGCTGAGCTGGAGAGGCTGAGCTGGGGAGAGGGTCCCAAGGAGGAGCTCCTAGTGGGGCCAGGCTGGAATTCTGCTGGAGCTCCCACTCCACTGCAGGGTTGTCCACACCGGGTGGCTTCTGCCATGGCCTTTGGTGGGAGTTTGGTGGGGTTACCTTTCATAGATTCTCTTTTCCCACAGCTTGCTAACAGTTTTATGGCTTTTCTATCTCCCACAGGGTGGTGAAGGGGCTCTGGGAGTGTCCACGGAAGGAATGGAGCAGGGTGGGCAAGGAGATCAGTGGGTGCAGGTAACACAGGTGACCCCTGGCAGGTGCCACGGGAAGGCACAACCCCAGCTCCGTGGTGCTCCTCCCTGTGACCTCCTCCTCACCGGGATTCCTGCCCCAGGCAGCTCAGGAAACCCCACAGGGCAACCCTGGAGCTGGTGATGGGTTAGGAGCATGGCTGGCACCTGGGGTCACCTGGCACCTGCCCAGGGGGTGACCCGGGCTCTGTGACACCTGCAGGGTCCAGGGGAGGCTCCCCAGGGAGCCCTGCTGGGCACAGGCTCCCCGGGCCAGGAGGGGCTGTGCCCTGTCCCGAGGGTCCCGTGCCTGGGGACACGGCTGGGGTTTGGGGTTTGGGGTTTGTGCCCTGGGAAGAGCCCCGGGCCTGGCTGTGGGTGACACTGCCAGGGCCATAATTAGCAGGTGGGGTTCAGCCCTGCTCCCTCCTCCCACCATCCTCCTCCTCCTCCCGGGGCCGGGCAGTGCCAGAGGCACAGCTGGGCCCACGCAGGTGCCCAGCTCTGCTCCCACCCACTGCAGCCCTTGGCACGCAGGCTGGGGCAGAGCGAGCTTTGGGGGCAGAGCGAGCTTTAGGGGGGCAGAGCCGAGCTTGGGGGCAGAGCCGAGCTTGGGGGGCAGAGCCGAGCTTTGGGGGGGGCAGAGCCGAGCTTTGGGGGCAGAGCCGAGCTTGGGGGGCAGAGCGAGCTTGGGGGCAGAGCCGAGCTTTGGGGGGCAGAGCCGAGCTTTGGGGGGGCAGAGCCGAGCTTGGGGGGCAGAGCCGAGCTTGGGGGCAGAGCCGAGCTTGGGGGGGCAGAGCGAGTTGGGGGGCAGAGCCGAGCTTTGGGGGGCAGAGCCGAGCTTGGGGGGCAGAGCCGAGCTTTGGGGGGCAGAGCCGAGCTTTGGGGCAGAGCGAGCTGGGGGGCAGAGCGAGCTTTGGGGGCGAGCGGCTTTAGGGGGGGCAGAGCCGAGCTTGGGGGGCAGAGCCGAGCTTTGGGGCAGAGCCGAGCTTGGGGGGCAGAGCGAGCTTTGGGGGCAGAGCGAGCTTTGGGGGGGCAGAGCCGAGCTTGGGGGGGCAGAGCCGAGCTTGGGGGGCAGAGCTGAGTTGGGGGCAGAGCCGAGCTTGGGGGGCAGAGCCGAGCTTTGGGGGCAGAGCGAGCTTGGGGCAGAGCCGAGCTTTGGGGGCAGAGCGAGCTTTGGGGGGGCAGAGCCGAGCTTTGGGGGGCAGAGCTAGTTGGGGGGCAGAGCTGAGCTTCGGGGGGGCAGAGCTGAGCTTGGGGGGGGCAGAGCCGAGCTTGGGGGGCAGAGCTGAGTTTTGGGGGTGCAGCTCAGGAGCAGAGCCCAGCTTTGGGAAGCAGCATGACAAAGGATTCAAACCCACGGAACCAGTTTGGTGAGCGCCGAGGTCATGGGGGAATTGTGCTGTGGGAACGGTCCCGGCATCACCAGGGTCCCAGGAAATGTGGGGTCTGCCGCGGCAGAGGAGCACCAGGGAATCTGGGGCTGTGTTTGGGATTCTCCTGGGTGCAGAGCCGGTGTTTATGTTGGAGGGGATGAATTTGGTGCTGTTGGAGCAGGAGTGGTGCCACAGCTCTGCACTGGGAACAGCTGGTCACAGCCCCACATCCTCCCCAATCCTCAGCCCCTCGGCTGCTCCTCTCCCCTCCATCCAGCCTGGTTGGATTCGGGTGAGAAGTTGGAGCATCCATCTCTTGGAGCCAGTCCAGAGCATCACCAAGGTGATCAGAGGGACGGAGCAGCTCTGCTGCGAGGAAAGGTGGGAGAATCGGGATTGTTCAGCCTGGAAAAGAGAAGCCTTGGGGTGATTTCACTGAGACTTTCCAGTGCCTGCAGGAGCTACAAGAAAGGTGGGGAGGGACTTTGGACCTGTGCCCGGGGGATTTCAGCCCGAATTCATATCAGGCGGGATCTGTGTGAGTGTGAGTGAATGTGTGAGTGTCTGAGTGAGTGTGATCACCCCAGCTCCTGGGCCGGCTCCCCCAGCCCCGCCGCGGGCAGGGCCCGCTCTGAGCTCGGCACGGAGAGGGCGAGAGCCAAGCGGAGGATTCCCTGGACTCACAGGGACGTGTGTCCGTGCCCGAGGGGCCCGAGCCCTGCCCGGGGAGCCGAGAGCGGCGCTGGAGGCGTCGGGAGCGCGCAGACAAAGGCGCGATTGTTGCGGAGGGGCTCGGCAGGAGCGGGGCGCTGCCAAACAGCAGCTGGAGCCCTGGAAAACAATTGCCCGGAGCCCCAGTGGGCGCTGGGACCCGGCAGGCAGGTGGGAGCTGCTGCGAGCCCGCCTGGCCCCCGGGCTGGGCTCTCGGGGGGCGGAGGGAGCATCCAGCAGCGCCCCGCGGGGAAAGGCTCCGCGAATTGCGGGGGTGGGCTGGGTGCCGGCAGAGCTGTGCGATGGGGAGCGGCCACCCTGGGCAGCAGGCACCGGCAACCAGGGCTGTGTCCCTCTGTCCTGTCCTGTGTCCCCCTGTCCTGTGTCCCCCCGTTCTTTCTGTCCCCCCCGTCCCGTCTGTGTCCCCCTGTCCCCCCTGTCTGTCTCTGTGTCCCCCTGTCCTGTGTCCCCCCGTTCTTTCTGTCCCCCCGTCTGTCTCTGTGTCCCCCTGTCCTGTGTCCCCCCGTCTGTCTGTCCCCCTTGTCCTGTCCTGTGTCCCCCCGCCCTGTCTGTCCCTCTGTCCCCCCCGTGCCAGCCGAAGCTCCTGCCATCCCTGCTGGGCACTGCGGGATGCTCAGGGCTGCCCTTTGCGTGCTCCCTCCGGCCGTGGGAGGGAGGGGGGGCTGCGGGACAGGGTGGGCGTTCACAGCCGCTCTCCCTGCAGCACGGTCCGGCTCCGGCGGGCTGAGACCACCGGGCAGCGCCGGGTGCCCCCGGGTCACAGCGGCCGCGCTGCTCCGGGCGGCCGTGCGGGAGAGCGGCGGCGTGCGGGCGAGACACGGAGCGGGGCTGGGGGTCACACTCACACTCACTCACACTCACACTCACACTCACACTCTCACTCCCACCCTCGCAGTCACCGCTCCTGCCCGCAGAGCGTCCCCTGCGAGCTCTGCCCCGAGCCTGGCTGAGCACGGCGGGGAACTGGCGGCATCCTGGGCATCTCCTACCCTGGAGCCAGGAGCAGGGGCAGGGCAGGAGCAGAGGCAGGAGCTGGAGCTGGAGCAGGAACAGAGACAGGAGTTGGAGCATCAGCAGGAGCAGGGTCAGGGACTAGAGCTGGAGCAGGAGCAGGAACAGAGACAGGAGTTGGAGCAGGAACAGAGGCAGGAGTTGGAGCATGAGCAGGGTCAGGGACTAGAGCTGGAGCTGGAGCAGGAACAGAGACAGGAGTTGGAGCATCAGCAGGAGCAGGGTCAGGGACTAGAGCTGGAGCAGGAGCTGGGCAGGGGCAGGAGCAGGGTAAGGGACTAGAGCTGGAGCAGGAGGTGGAGCATGAGCAGGAACAGAGGCAGGAGTTGGAGCATGAGCAGGGTCAGGGACTAGAGCTGGAGCTGGAGCAGGAACAGAGACAGGAGTTGGAGCATCAGCAGGAGCAGGGTCAGGGACTAGAGCTGGAGCAGGAGCTGGAGCTGGAGCAGGAACAGAGACAGGAGTTGGAGCATCAGCAGGAGCAGGGTCAGGGACTAGAGCTGGAGCAGGAGCTGCCGGTGGATGCCGGGGCTGGAGCCGAGCAGGGCGCTGCCCGGTGCAGGGGTCGGGCAGAGGCGCTGCCGCTCCCTCCCTGCTGCTGCCACAGGAGAGCCCCTGGAGCACGGAGAGCTTTGCTTACAGCCCCTGGAGCACGGAGAGCTTTGCTTACAGCCCCTGGAGCACGGAGAGCTTTGCTTACAGCCCCTGGAGCAGCTTCCTCTCCCACCCCGCGTTCGGCTGGAGCTGCCCTGCCTTGTCGAGCACTGAAGGCAAAACTGGGCTCGGGCTGCTGTTTGTTCCTCCTGGGAGTGATGAGGAGATCCCTGCCAGGCCCCTGCTCCTCCCTCACCACGGGCCAGCCAGAAGAGTCTTTTCCTTCCGTGGGCTGCTGTTGCTATTGACAGAAGTATGTAGACACCCACCCACTCATAAATAACTCCAAACAGAGCTGGGCTTGGCCGTGATTCCCCGTGGATCTGAGCTCGGTGAGCCTTGCTCCCCTGCCCAGTGGCCAGCCCCACCCAGGGCTGCCCGTGCAGCAGGTCTGGGACAGCCAGATTTCACCCCGAATTCACATCAGGCATGGGAACCCCAAAACGAGCCCCAAATTCACATCAGGCAGGACCCGATCCATCATCCCAGCTCCTGGGGCCGGGTGTCAGCAGAGTCACGGGGCTGGGATGCTGGGAGCAGCCAGAGCAAGACATTTTAATCAGCCCAGGAGGAGCAGCTGTTCCAGCAGGAAAGAACAGAACAGTTCAGCACTTCACAGCCCGGATGTTCAGTCTGTAACCCTTCAAGGAGCCCAGGAGACACGAGGATGAGGATTTCCCATCTTCTCCCCCCCAGCTCAATCAGTGCCCTGAGGCACTTCCATGTTTCATCAGACTTCCTGCGAGAAGAAATTCAATATTCAAATAACAGCAGGCAAGATTTGTACCCGTGGGATTATTTCAGTGCTGGTTATGTGGTCCTTTGTGGGGTTTTTATGCCAGCATGGATTAACTGGGCAGAAGGTGCTTTTTGGCAACCCCTGAGTGCTTCTCCCACAAGGAAATCATGGAATATCCTGAGCTGGAAGGGACTGTGGAGTGAGGGATGCTCAAGGTGAGGACAGGAGGTGCAGGGATGGAAATGCCTGGTCTTTTCAGGAGATGAGTTTTGAGACCCCTTCCAGCTCACACCATTCTGGGATCCCATGGTTTGCAGGAAACAATAGCAGCACTCCCTCCTGCACATGGTTATAGAGCTGTACATGCACAAAATGCCCATTTGATGGGGTCTCTTTGTTTAGCAGCTCTAACTGCTGCAGAATTAATGGCCTGGAAAGATTGGAACCAGACTGGAGCACTTGAAGCTGCTGCCCCCGGGGGCTGGGGGGAAGCTCCTCTCAACACCACGGTGCCACCTCCAGGGGCTTTGGTTCCATCAGAAAAGGAAATGGTTTATTCTAATGAACATCAGGGTTTGCAAACATGCTGATTGTCTTCAGCTCGGTGCGTTTGCAGTGATAAATGAGTGGCAGCCAACAGCCAAGCCCCCCATCCCTGCCTTTTTTGGGGTGGTGGATGCTCCAGCCCTCCCAAGAACAGCCTCCCTTTTCCTGAGCTGTTCTGATTTTACTCTCTGAACAGAGCCTGTCTGTTGTCAGCTGCCAGAGGACAGATTATCTCCCTGCTCCCTATGCTGGAGCGTCCTGGCAGGGAAGCCCTGAGGGATTACCAGGGGATAATTTGGTAATAAATAGCCATATTTGCAATATTTGGTTACAAATCATCTTAATGCGCTTTAATAATGGGGCGTGTTTACCATGCAGACAAAAAAAAAAATTTCTCTTTCATGACACACCCTCCAGGATTTCATCTCTTTTAATCTAATCCTGGAGAAACCTTGGACACAATCCTTACTCCAATGCTCTTTCAGCAAGCTGCCAAACTCTGTTGTTGGTTGTCTTCTCCCAGCCCAAAGCCTGACTTGGCAGCAGCTCACAGAGAGTTTGGTGCAGGACCTTGTCAGCAGAACCATCAGCAAGGGGAAAAAATATTTATTTTGCCTGCAAGGGCCCGTCCCTGGGGTGAAAGGAGAGGATTGGGAAGCTGCAGGGGCTCCTGTGGTCCCCATTCCTGGGATCTCCATGGAGCACCTGGAATTTCAGTTTCTAAACAAGTAAGGAAAGTTTCTTTCAGTGTTTCTTTGTTTTCTCAGTCTCTCGTTTCATGGTGAAGGGTTAAAGCTGGTGGGAAGAGCCAGGCCTTGCTCCTCTGGGCCAGCCAGAGGATAAAGAGTCACCTCTGCTAAAATACCTGAGTGCATTTGTGGAGGCAGCGAGTCTGAGCTTTAATTAACCCAGCCTTAATTACACTCCTGTCTTTTTGCAGGGAAGAGGGAAATCAGAGGCACTGCTGCCCTTCTGTCACCTTTCCCTTGAGCCCATGGTCACATCCCAGAGCTCCTGGAAGAGCCTGTGCAGCAGCTCTCCAGACAGGCCCCTCTGCCCCGGCTTCAATGCCCTTTTCTCTCCTCTCCTGTCTGTGTGCAGCTCCTCTGGAGGCAGGCGGCAGGGGCCCTGCTGGGACAGGCTGGCAGCCCTGGAGGTGCCACAGGGACACACAGAGGGACACAGAGCTGTGGGGATGGACCTGGGGGACACAGGGAGGGGAGTCTGGTGCTCCATGGGTGATCCTGAGGGAGGGGATTCTGCCCCTCTGCCCCCCAGGTGAGACCCCCCTGCAGATCCTGGATCCAACAGCACCAGGAGCTGGAGCTGCTGCAGAGCCCAGAGCAGCCCCTGGAGCTGCCCCAGGGCTGGAGCCCCTCTGGAGCCAGCCTGGGAGAGCTGGGAATGTGCCCTGGAGAGGAGAGGGATCCAGGCAGAGCTCAGAGCCCCTGGAGGGGCTCCAGGAGAGCTGGAGAGGGGCTGGGGACAGGGATGGAGGGACAGGACACAGGGAATGGCTGCAGAGTAGGATTGGATGGGATCTGGGATGGAATTCCTGGCTGGGAGGGTGGGCAGGGGCTGGGCTGGAATTCCCAGAGCAGCTGTGGCTGCCCCTGGATCCCTGGAGAGCCCAAGCCCAGGCTGGACAGGGTTGGAGCACCTGGGGCAGTGGGAGGGGTCCCTGCCATGGCAGGGGTGGCTCTGGATGATCCCTTAGGAGAGTGGGAGCAGCAGTGCTGTGGGGCTGCAGAGCTCAGCTCCTGAGCCCTGTGGGACCCACCAAGCCCAGGCTCATCCCAGCTGCTCTGCCATCCCACTTTTCCAAGAGCCCTGTGCCCATCTGAGAACCTGGAGCAGTTTCCCTGATTTAACGAGCTCTGTTGCAAAGCTGCACTCACCCATTAATGCTCAGGCTGCTCTCAGTCCATCCCCTCTTTAATAACTCTCTCTCACCAGTGCTTATTTGGGATGACTGTGGGAAGGTTTTGAAACCAGATATAGGCTTGGCAAAACACTCATTATGGCAGTGGCTCATCTTCTCAACCCAGAAATTGCATCTTCCCCCAGTGCCCCAAATCTGCTGCCATTTGCTGAAGCAGCAATTTGACAGTGAAGTCATTTGCTTCTTCTCAGTGGTTTCACATTTGACTTCTCAGGTTTCCTGAGGAATTTGTTGCAGACTTAAAGTTTAATCATGCTCTGGTAGGGTGACAGCTCGAGTTTAGCAAAAATGCTGCTAAATGTTCAGATCTGGAATAATTTAATTCCAAAGCAGATGCTTTCCCAAAGGAGTGGATTTATTTAGATACTAATTTTAGGGAAATGCTTGGGCTGGTTACAACCAGCACTCCTCTGTCAGCATGTAAAGCTCTGTGCAGCGTGTTCCTGACACTTGTGACAAACTGATTATCCCTAATTCTCCCTTCCAAAGACTCTGTGGCCAAGGGGAGGAGACAACAGCCATGGGAGTCTGTTCTCAGAGTGAGGAGAATTAATACACTGACTTTGAAAACTGCTCCGAGGCCAACTCTGACAGAAGTAATCCATTAAAAAAAAAGGAGTGATGTCCACATGGGACACAACTTCAAGCAGATTCCCTTTCCAAAACTCCCTCTGCAAAGAGAGATTAAAAGGTTCTCTGCTCCCTGAAATCAAGCACTGTGAAGGTTTCCAAGTGCTCTCCTAGCAGGATCTGGAAGCTGTCCTGGCCTCCTCCAGGTTCAGAAGGGGTTTATAAAAGCCACAAGCACAGTCTGCAGCTTGGATTTTAATGAAAATCTTTTCTCAGTGATTTAGTAATGGGCCCGTGAAGAGCTGCACACAGCAAAGGCTCCTCCCAGGGGAGGAGAACTCCAGCAGCTCTTCCATGGACTGTGGATGCTGCTCTTGGAAGGAAAGGCCTGAAGGTCACCCTTGGGGATGTGCTGAGACACCTCAACTCCTTGTCCCATGTGTCTGGGCACTAAAGGACCCCACAGCTTCCCAAACTCCCTGTTGCCTCTACAGTTCCTGCTGTTCCCCCCACCCCACGTGCCCTCAGCAGGGTTTGAGCAAGCCCAGAGCCTGGGCCAGTGCAGGACCAGGGGATTTGCTCCTGAGCAGAGCCTGCCCCAGCTCTTTCCTTGGCATGGCTAACGACCTTTAATTTGGGGAAGGATCCTCGAGTCGCTCAGGCTCCCCAGCCACCCTCTGCCCACTTTCTCGTGGCACCTGCATGTCCTGAGGCTTTGCTCGTCTGTCTCCCTGCCACCAGTTAATTGCCAGGAGCTCTCTGATCTTCACGACTCTCCTGTCATCTTCCCCCCTCCTTCTCCAGGAGCCTTTTTCCCCAGCCTGCTCTGCCTGTGTGATTCCCTGCTCCATGACTGATGCTGGCACTGAACTCCTCTATTTATAGATGTCTTCAGCACTTATTTCTTTATCACTTACTTCGTGTGGCATCTCGTGCCCTTCGTTCTCCCAGCCGCCATAAACCTTCCTCAAATCCAGTAATTTGGGAGTGCTTTGGACAAGGGGGGCTTTGATTCCTTCAGAGTTTGTTTTCTTCCCCTGAAAAGCAGTTTTTAATGCAGACACCACTCCACAGCTGAGTGCTGCTAGTAGGGATTCATTCAGTTTACCAAAAAACTTGAAAATTGCTGAATTGGGCTGTTTGGTTGCCTGGATCCTTGGCTGGTGGATGCTTCCAATTATAATCAATTCTCAGAGGTGGGGGCCTAAATTTCCCTTAATTCCTGCCTGTCTGCTGCCCTGCTGTTTTCTGTGATAAATCCTCTTGGCTGCAAAAATTAAAATGCCAAGATACTACTTAAGATCAGTTGCCAGCAGCCTCCTTTGCTGGGCCCTAAGACCTGCCTGCTCTCCCCAAAGCCTGTTTTATCTCTCAAAAGGCTGGGAAGGGGCTGTCTCTCAGTCTTTTTGCTTCTGTCATTGCTCAGACTTTCTAGTTTTCTGCCTTTTTTGAATTTCATAGCCTGCCAAGATTTTTTCCCCCTTGGATTATCATTATTTTCCATGCTTTGTATGAGGGAGTTGTATTCCTATTCCAAGCAACTGCAGCCCATTCACTGCCCCCTCCTCCCCCTTCCTTAAAGTCGCTCATTTTTGGGAGATGAATAAGAATTTAAATGGGAATTCTCCCCCATAGAACTGAGAGCTGCTGTCATTTCCCCCAGCTCTCGTGTCTTTTAAAAGCAAGAGCAGAAAGACATGTAGAGAACTCATGGCAGTTTGCGGCCTTTGAGCACAAGCTTTGGATATTATTGACATTTTTTCCCTCCCTTCCAATGATGGAATTTCACAATCAGGTCTCCAGGTCTGCTGTGGAGTCCCAAGGGAAGAAATCTCCTTCTGGAACCTGTGTTTATGCTGTCTCTTCCAGAAAGCTGGGCCTTAACAACATGGTGATTAAATTAGATGACAGATTGAGTTTCATCCTTCGGCATTTCCAGGCAACTTTTAATTCCCCCATCAGCCACCCTGTGGTTCAGCTCTGGCTGGAGCAGCTCTGCTGCAGCCTGTGCTGCACTTCCCCTGTGCTCCCTGGGACCAGGTTCTGCAGTCACACCCTCACCCCAGCTGTCCCTTCCTTCTTGTCCTTCCTCCAGCTCTGGGTGTGAGACAATTCCCCCGAGCTCCCCTCTCTGCCCCAGCCTCAGGGGTGAGCTCAGTCACTCTGCTCTGCTTTGACAGCAGAGACAGGCAACTTTTCCTGCTTTTCCCTTTTCCAAGCCTGGAAATGCTTCCTGGTGAGGGGATTGGTGTGGAAGGTTCACGTCCCAGGGCTGAGGAGCCGTGTGGGATTGGTTACCTGGCACTGGGGCTGAGGGGCTCAGGGTCAGGAACCAGCTCTGGCTCCTTGAGTGAGTCCAGAGGAGGCCACAGAGCTGCTCCCAGGGCTGGGCCCCTCTGCCCACGGCAGGGGTGGAATGGGATCATCCTCAAGCTCCCTTCCCAGCCCAACCAGGAATTCTCTACTCAAGCAGAGCTCTGCCCTTGCTGCTGAGGTGACACCGCCTTTAATCCCCACAGAGACCTTGCTTCTAGCCTGAAAAGGTGTTTTTCATGCAATTTTCCTGTGCAGCTCATATTTAAAGCTGCAGCATCTGCATGAAAGCCACACACCCTGTATTTGCATGCCTGAAGTGCTGAGGGTGCAGGGACAGGACCAGCAGTGGCTCAGGGTGAGCATCACACGTGTCCTTCACAGGGTGCATGCAAATGGCCTGGCTGCCCAAACTGAAAATAAACAGCAGAAAATGCCCTGGGAATTCTCTGGGCAGCCAAAGTGCCCCCAGCCATCTCCAGGTCTCTAAAGGGGTAAATCCAAAATCAGACTTGGGCACCACTCTACATCCTGACCTCTCTGGGAGCAAGAGGAATGAGGGGTTAGAGATTTAAAGGAAGGAAGAGAAGAGTGATGGAAGAATTGGACCATGGATGAGTGATGCAGGCACAGTCTTTCCAAAAGCCATTCCCACAGCACACTGCAAGGACTCTGCAGATTCAGGAGATTCACCCAAAGCAGGAGGGGCACCTGTGGAAGAGAGAAGAGCTTGTGGTGAGACACTGAGAGATCAGCAATGATGTGAGGGAACCAGAGCAAATCTGAACAGCCAAGGGAAGGTGCAGCAGAAAGCCTCCACTGTTTTTTCTGTTGTAACATGAAAAGAGAGGAATTAGAAGGCAGGACCACTATCCTCTGTAAGTTGTAGCCATGAGAAAATGCTGTCCTTGGGTTAGGAGGACTCAGAAAGTGGACTGCTGGGTCCCAGGATTGCCCAGAGTAGTAGGAAGGAACAGTAACTGAAACCAAGCCAGGCCCTGGGCCCTGACACACTGTCCTTGTCAGTGAAGGCTAATGACTTGCACAAAACTTCTTGCAGACCCTCAGGCCTGATGCAGAGGGCTCTTTGCAGACAGCTTTTCCCCAGAACAGTCGTCTTCCATCGCATCAGGCAGCTTTTGTCAGTCCTGCTTACATGCTCTGTCTAGTTCGGGCTGGGAGCTCCTCAGGGCCCAAAGACCTCTCACCCTGTCCTGTCCTGTGCACCAGAAGCAGGACAGAAATAGCAAATCACCATCAAAGTGATCAGGAGTAATTTGGGAGCGGCGTGTTTCGCACAGCAAGGAAGAAATCATCCCTGGCTGCACCAGGGAGAGCTGCACCGAGGGGAGGATGTCACAATCCTCTCTGTCCCCCACTTGGGAGTTTGAGGAGAATAATTTGATTGAAAGGCAAATCCTTTAATCTGCAGATATAAATCAGCAGAGTGGCAGAATTGCTCAGGATGGAACATATCATATAGGGCATGTCCTGTATGTCTTTTCCCTTTAAACAAGCACGGGCCCTCCAGCTGTTAACCTATTTATAAAAGGTAACTTAAGGCTACGCGCAAACTCCTGAGGACATTTCACTCTGTCCTTACAGCACAGCCTCGATTTTTCTGCCTCAGAATAATTGGGCTTGGTTTATGAAGGCCCAGGCTAGAGGAGAGATCAGCTCTGATCCTAAAAGCCCTCTCCAGAGGGGCAGGATGAAGCCCTCCAGAAGGCCAGGCTGCGCCGTGCTTCCCAGGACAAGGCTGTGCTTGGAGAAAGAAGGATGCAAATATCA
The DNA here is from genome assembly GCA_032173965.1 of Sitta carolinensis. NCBI lineage: Eukaryota > Metazoa > Chordata > Aves > Passeriformes > Sittidae > Sitta > Sitta carolinensis. Next base: position 852,193 of record CM063284.1, on the reverse strand, counting down.
GCTGCTGCAGCCTGGCAAGCCTCTGCAGGTTCTCCCCTTCCCACCTGCGAAATCCCAAGCTCCTGTTCCTGTGCTGTGTGTGGGAAGTGTCCCAGGTCACTCACAGCAGGACCTGAGGCAGCAGGAGCTGTGCTTTCTGGGAGCACAGAGCTCTTGGAAATCACTGCCCCAGCCTCAGTGCAGCCCCCAGCCACCCTCCTCCTCCTCTGTGGCCCCACACCAGGTTCCAGCTGATGGAGAGATCCCAGATCAGGAGATCACAGGGTGTGCCAGCTGCAAGGCAAATCCCATGACCAGTCAGAGAGCCTTGACAGGTCTCTGGGATGGCAGGGATCCCTGGCTGAAATTCCATGCCTTCCATTGTGCTGCAGTCAGCTTTGATGAGCAGAACAGCCCCGTCTGGCTGGCAAATGTCTGCCAGTGACCCACAATGCTTTTGTTGTCTCCAGAGCAGCGTCCTGCCTCATTGAGTAGTTACCTTCCCCTTGCATCCCTGATCCCTGATAGGGGAGTGATGAGACATTTGTTTTGTACGAGTATTCAAATTCTCCAAGCTGCTTCCAGACATTGACTTTCAAAAGTGAATGAGCTGAAATTTCCCGAGAGCGAGAGTCTGTGGGTGCTGCTCCAGGTGTGGGGGCAATTCCCTGCTCTGCTCAAACCCTTTCCAGATCTGCTCCATGAGCTGTTCTCCTGGACAGAGCTCGGGCTCATCACTTACTGACTGCACTGCTGGGCACTCACTCATTTTGGACGTGCCCCCTGCCCGGGCTCTGTCTGGAATGAGTGAGGGATGTGGGCAGTGCCAGCTCAGCCCCGGAGCCGGGCAGATCCCGCAGCGCTGTCCCTGGGGACACCCCCATGCCGAGCTCTGGGCAGGGAGGGAATGATGAACTGCTGCCAAAGGGATAGGAAAGCTGCCCTGTTCATTCCTGCCCCCCTCCAGCACTTGTGCTGTCAGTGCCCTGGGATGGGCTGTGGCACCCAGCATCCTTCACCTGCACCGGCTCCCATCAAAGCCGTGTCAAACGGGAGTTCCCCGCGCTGAGCTCTGCCTTCCCAGCTCTGCCGGTGTCCACAGGTGACTCACCCAGCATGGGTCAGGCCCATGCTGAGAGCAGCCCTGCCTGCCCTGCTGGGCTGATGGGGCTGCCCACGAGTGACTCCTCAGGGAGATGAGCCAGGCCCTTTCCCTTTTCCACAGCCACTTTCCCTGTTTGGCTTGATGAAAGGGCAGGGCAATTGCCTAAACACCTTCCCTCCTGTCACCAGCCCCACCAAACGAAATCTCCCCCTCTGCTGGGACAAGGACAGACACACCTGTGGAGTCTCACTGATTTTGTCTGCCTAACACCGGGGACACTGGTTCATGCTGCCCTCTCTTCCAGGCCACATGGAGAAGGAGAGGACTCAGAGTCTGGAAAAGCAAGTGGAGAAATAGGTTATTTTTGTTAGAGGGATAAACAAAGATAAAGGAGATGCTTTGAATTTTTGCACAGGTGAAGTATGTAAGGAGGCAACAGAGTGTAGCCTGAGGTTGCTCCCAGGAAGCAGAGAATAGACATCAGAATTTAAACTAAACCAAGGAAGTTTCATGTGAAATAGTACCCTGGGAAGCCGGGCTAAGCTTGGGTGGAATCCCTTCCCTCCCCTTCCCTTCCCTGATTTCCTTGGTTTCATAGAAGGCAAACCCAAAGCTGTGGGGTTAGGGAGGTCAGAATCAATCCCCTCATGCAATTCCATAGGGCTGCCTGGATTACAGTGGACAGCTGCCTGCTGCAATTTATACTTTACAATGGACACACCTGTGACATTAAAGGGCTCTACCTGCTCTGCTTTATGATTTCAGGTGTCCCTGGGATTTGGGTGAGGTGTCAGAGCTGCTGTGTGACAGGGAGAAGCCTGGGCACACCGTGTCCTTAATCCACCAAAGGTTTCCTGTGTGGTCACTGTACAGTGAAGGCCTGGCTTTGGGCTCTCAGGTTTTTCTTTTGGGGAATAAATTCTAGGCCTGGAATTTAGAAGGAATGACCCAGAAGCTGTTTGTGAAGGCAAAAGCAGTCAGCCCAGTGGTCAGATATACACTGATGTAACCCACTACTTTTTGTTGTTATTATTGTGTTGTAACCTCAATTTTTGTTGTATTTCTGAGTCTGGAAGGAAGCACTGTCCTGCTCTAGGAGCAGAGTGCACCCTGTCTCAGAGACAGGCAGCAGAAAGGCTCCAGAGGGGAAAGAGAGCTGGATTTCCTAAGGAAAGAGGGATCTTTAAGGGTCTGATGATCAGGGTAGGCTGGGACAGCCCTGAAATTCAAACCGCCACCCGACCCTCCCAAAGAAAGCCATCGCGATGCTATTTTATCTTGGAGCTTAAAAATAGCACATGGTACAAGCAGTTGTTATGGATCTGCCTTTCATCAGGACACGGGATTTCCCCTTAGCAGCTCCTGGAAAGGTACCCAGGCTTGGGAGGCTGGGGTGGGCAGAAAGAGCAGCTTAACCCTGCCTGGATGGGGTGTGCCCCCTCCCACACCTCATGCCAAGGGTGTTTCCTCCCTCCAGTGACCAGACACGAGCCACACCTGTTTTTTTGTTTTAATCAAGTCACCGAGCTTTGATTTCCTTATCTGGTGTCCCGTATTTTCATGCTTTAGTAGCTCTGCAGCTCCCTCCGGGCAGAGGGGTGACACAGAGCCCTCGGGGACACGCAGCAGCCTTGCTGTCAGCAGAGAGGGGACCGGCTCCCTCCCTCGCTGCTGCCGAAATCCGCGGCAGTGTTTTGTCCAGGGAGGAGCAGGAGGAGGATGAACGTTCCCCTCGCGCTCGCCCCGGGGAGTTTCAGCCACGGGAAATGGTTTCACTGAGGGTGAATGAGGGACCGGTGACCGGTGTCACCCACCTGGACTCGTGCAGTGTTCCGCTCTGTCCCACACGACAGGGATTTCACGGATGAGGCACTCGGTGGGTAAGGCAGGGCTGGATGGTCACACTCACGTTTGTGGTCACAGCTTGGTGTCCCAGTGCAGAGCAGTGACAAGAGGGACGCTCAGGGGTCCGGGAGTTCCAGGTCCTAAAGGGGCTCCAAGAGGGCTGGAGAGGGACTTTGGACAAGGAATGGAGGGATAGGACACAGGGAATGGCTTTGAGCTGAAGGAGGGGAGATTTAGAATGTTTATTAGGAAGAAATTCCTGGCTGTGAGAGGGGGGAGGCCCTGGCACAGAGTGCCCAGAGCAGCTGTGGCTGCCCCTGGATCCCTGGCAGTGCCCCAGGCCAGGCTGGATTTGGTTTGGAGCAGCCTGGGACAGAGGGAGGTGTCCCTGCCATGGCAGGGCTGGCACTGGGTGATCCTTAAGGTCAGTTCCAACCCAAGCCAGTCTGTGATTCTGTGACTCTGCAGCTGTGCCTGCTGCAAAAACATATCCCTTCATCCCTCACCGTCCTGCTAGCTGCACTTCATCCCTTTATCCTGTTTTCCTGCTCTCCTCCTGCATGCACAGAGGGTTGCCTTTCGGGGCAAGAAGGGCCAGAAGGGCCACGGAGGATTATGAGCAGCAGCCCGAGTGGTCCCTGCTGTTCGGCCACCTGGAGGGGCGGCTGGGCTCTCCATCTGTCCCTGGGCACTGCTTTATCACCAGACTCCTTCCAGCTCCCTCTCGGCCACGAGTTCTGTGCCACACAGGCGGGCACACGCTCCCAGGGTTTCCTCTGCTGCTTTAAACATCGGCCTTTCCTGCTCCAGCTCACCCTCCCCAAAGCGTGGGAGATCCTTCAGCGCCTTAGCCTTGTCACTTCAGCCATGTCCCCTGAGCTTCTTTCTCCCCTCAGCCATGTCCCCTCAGCCATGTCACTTCAGCCCCGCTCGGTCGTGTCCCCTCAGCCATGTCCCTCTCAGCAATATCCCCTCAGCCATATCCTCTCATCTCCCTCTTTCTCTTCATCCCCTCTCTCCCCCTCAGCCATGTCCCCTCAGCCCCTCTCTCTCCTCAGCCGTTTTGTCCCCTCAGTCATATCCTCTCAGCCCCTCTCTCCCCTCAGCCATGTCCCCTCAGCCCCTCTCCCTTCAGCGCCGCCCCTCAGTCCCCGCCCAGGCCCCGCCCCCTCAGCTGCCCCCGCCCCAGGCCCCGCCCCGCGCCGCACCCAACCCTGCTGCCCGTTCCCCGCAGCGCCGCCTCCGCCTCGCGCGGCCGCGCGCCGCCCGCGCTGGCGCTGATTGGTCGGTACCGGGCGCGGCGCGGCGCTGATTGGCCGGGCGGCGCGGGCCACGCCCCCTGGCCAGCCAGCAGGGTAGTGCGCTCGGCGCGCGGCCAGCGCGGCTCCGCTCGCCGCTCCTCCTCCCGCCGGGCCCGCAGGGGACAGCGACACTCGCCAGGCGCCTCCGTCCCGGCGCTGCCCCGCGCCCCCGCCGCTCGGTAAGGCCGCGGGCACGGCGCTGCGCCCGGGCACGGCCCGCGGGGACACCGCGCTACGGCCGCGGAGCCCTCCGACGCGGCGGAGGGGCGGCCCGGGCCGAGCAGGGGGATCCGGCCTCGCCGGTGTGCTGGGCGGCCGCGGCCGGGCGGGCCGGGCAGGGAGGTGGTGATGATGATGATGATGGTGAGGGATACGGGGCGCGGGAGCCGCGCAGGGAGCACCCTCAGCATCCCCGAGCATCTCCCGGGGGAGCCGGCCGAGGCAGCGGGCGCTGCCGGGGCGCGGCTTTGTTGCTCGGGGCAGGGGCTGGGCTGGCTCTGGGGGTCCCCGCGGGCGCAGCGCCCCGCGGCTTTCGCTCCGGGGCCACGCAGCGCTGCCGCGCTTCTCCTCGGGACGGCTCCAAAGTTTGCGGGCGGCGTGTCGGCGCCGTGCTCGCCCGCTGCGCTGCCGCGTCGCCGCGGCTTTATGAGGGCGGCGGTGAGGATGAGCAGGGGCAGAGCGGGCCGGAGCGCTGGGTGTGGCGGGCCGGGGATGCGCCAGCCTCCAGGCCTCTGCTCAGTCAGCGCAGCTTTCGGCAGCAGCGAACTTGTGCACGGCGCGGCCGGGCTGCGAGCCACGGGAATTCGGGAAATGTTCGCCACGCAACGATGCGGCGTTGCTGGTAATAAGTTTAAGCTCGCGGCGGTGAAGTTTGGGGTTCTGCAGATGCGGTTCTGCGGCCAGAAGGTGCTTCTGAGTGTGTCGTGGTAGTAGGAGTGTTGTAGGCTCTCCCTCTCTGCAAAGGGTGTGTTAAAAGCCTGGGCTGTGAGCATGCTGAACCTGAATTTAGATATTTACTTCTCTTTTCTTGAGGTGCTTCTTGGTCTCTCTGACTCGGTTGTTCCCTCGCTTATTTCCTTCCCCTGATTCCTGTATGCATTTAGCAGACTAACCCGTTGATTTTAAAGCTTTTAAAAAAGTTTTTATTTATTTTTAAAGCTGGACTCATCTGTTCAGTGACCCATGTTGTGCCCAGCTTACAATTCCAGCTGAAAGGCTTCTTGAGTAATACAATAGCCACGCAGGTCCTGCTCAGCATTTCAGTGTGGAGTAACAAGCCTTGCTCGGGGCCTCCTCCTGCTCTGCCTGTGATGCTGCTGTAACTTCATTTTGTAAACTGAAGGGACAGCACTGCACTGGAGTTTTACAACTCTAACCCTTCTGTTCTCCTTGCCAGGGCCTGATGTCCCATCTGGTTTGTTTTGCTGGTATTGAATCTATAAGGTGCTGTTGCAACTTGATTAACTCCTTTAATTGAGAGGGAGAAATTGTAACTCAGAATTATCCAGGTTAACAATGCAATTATGATAAAGGTGACATTGGCTGGACAGACCTGTCTGTCACATTTACTTTATGGGTTGTTTTTTTTTATTTCTTTGCAAAAACCGATGAAATTTCTGATTATCCTTCCAGATGCATTTTGGAGGATTCACAAGTTCTTTTTGAAGTTCTTAATTTTTTTTATTCTTTTGTGCCTTCTTGCATCAGAAGAGATGGGCTTTTCAGTTTGAAAAAGAGCTTAACTTGCTGTTGCAACAGCAGCAATATCCTGTGCCTTTTGTTTTGTTTGGTAATAATTACATGTTAGTGACAAATAATAAGCTTGAAGGCAGAATAGCTGATCTGTTTGTGACTGTGATTGTTGACTCTGAAGCTGAAGGCCGTGGATATTATTAAATCTGTTTTTATGTGTCTCTGCAGAAATGACATCAGGGAAAGATCAGATAATACAAAGAAGTGTCAGTGGTTTGAAGATGCCAGCCTGGGAGTTCAGCTAGAGCCCAGTGTTGCCATGGGTGCAGTTTGTGGGTCACCCCTGGTTCCCCCCCGAGCCCTCAGCTGATATTAGGAGAGGATTATGTCACTCCTGTCCTTAAAGAACAAACAGGGGAGGCTGCTGGAGGCTGCTTGTGGCAGCAGATCCTGGCTTTATCAGCTTCTTCCTCCAAAGCCAGGGCTGTGCCAGGCCCTGTCCCTGTGCTGGCCACTGAGCCCAGGTGGGCTCCTGGGGTGGGGGGCAGCCCCTCCTGGGGTGGGGGGCACCCTGGGGCTCCTCAGCTCTGCTCTGCCAGCTGCAGCCCCTCAGCCTGGCTGCAATCTCTAGATCTGCTTTAACCAGTTGCCTCATTTGTCTGTGGGGAGCTTTGAAGGTTGTGAGTGCTGTGGTAAAAATGAGTGGAGCCCTGGAGTGGCCAGGGGGTGAATAACCACACCACAGGCTCCCAGACACTGCTGGAACCAACCTGGGCCTGCTCTGGGAGCAGGCTGTGCTGCTGAGTGTCATTTACAGGTGGAAGTACTAAATCGGAAGTGTTTGGGTTCAGTGCCCTCGTTTGTTCCCTCCCAGGGACAGCAGGCAGTTTGAAGTCAAGGTTTGAAACGGCAGAGGATTGCCCAAACTGTTCTGTGATGCTATCAAACACCCCCACGCCTCAGCAGCCTGAGCAGCAGTGAGAACAGCAGCAAATTGGTTTTTTGGAGGGGCAGAAGGTGAGGCTGGGGCAGGACTGGATTTCCAGCCTTAAGCTCGTTATGTGGAGTCTGAGGAGTGCTCCGTGGAACCAAATGAATTACGTAGTGCTGCTGGTAAAAGGGCTGACACAGCTGTAATTTCAGCAAAGCTGAAAGGAGCTGTAATTATATTTGAGGTCTCAACCCCTGTAGTATTTTAGTGGTTGCCTCTCTTCCCTAGAAATAAATGAATCTGAGCCATTCAGTCAGCTCTGAGTTCTTGCAGAGTTCAGGTCTGGTTTACACCCATTGCATGTCCTTGCTGCTTTGCACCTCAGGCTTCAGCTCACCTGCTGTTTGCTGGAGCAGTGATGTCTCCATCCCTCAGTGCTTGGACTGCATTTGTCTCTCTCATTTGTCTCTCTGCACTGTGCCTTGATGTGCAAGCTTCCAAATTCTGACCTGCACCAAACTTATGACTCAGGGAAACCACTGGTCAGGCAGGGTTTAAGTCTGTCAGGATGGATTCAAGCTACTTGCAATTCAAATGAAAGTGATGGTTACTTGAAAGCGAAATAACGTGTGACTATACCTCGGTTTGGTCCAGAAAAACCCCAAATAATTTATTTTGCTAGGCCAGACACAGATTGGAAGATAAAATTCCAGTCTCCTCCTCTGAGAACGAATCGTTCGAGGCGTGTTACTCATCGTGTTGTTGCGAGTCAGATTGCAGACAACAAAATTATCATTTGTGTAGGTACCTGTGGAGTTTCAAAGGCAAATTGAAGAAACTGATAGTGCTCTGAAAGGCAGAGTTATTTCCTGGAACTCCGTGTCTGTGCTTCCTGTCCCAAATAAAACCGATGAATCTCTTGCTTAGTCAAATGTCTGTGTCCACAGCTTCCTCGTGCTTTAGCAGCAATTGAACTGATTATTTCTGTGCTTTCTTTTTTTTTCCTCCTTGAAGGCAAATGGAATTATAGTCAGCTGTAGATCAGAGGAGCCAGGGGTCTGTGATTACAGCACGTGGGAGGGTGGCAGAGAGCTGGAGCCGCCAGCGCTGCGCCATCTCCAGGGTTCATCTCCTGAAGAAAGGGTGCATTCCTTGGGAGCAGGCTCTTGGGAGATGGTGGAAAAGCTGGGCTGAGCAGAGCAGGTAGGACCCTCCATCCCATGGGGGGATTTCTCCTCCTCCTCCAGCTCAGAAAGCGATTCCGTGCCTTAGCATTGCGCGCATGGGAAGGAATTTCTGGTGGGGAGGAAAGGTCAGTGAAATCAGTTGCTGTGGATGTTATGCAGATTTTAGCTTGGTAATGAGGAGAATGAAATACTTGTGGCTCACACTGGTGCCCTGTGTTGCTCTGCGTTTTTAATGCTATGTTAGAAATGATTAAATATTAAATTTATTTAAAATTATCGGGAAATCTGACCCCGAAGGATTATGAACAGACATTGGTCTGACACTCTAGCACTTTTAAAAATTTTATCAGGATAGTGCTGAGGATTTGCCCCATCAAGATCAGTCTTGGACTCCTGAGTAAGTTAATTGGATGTTGCCATAAGAGCCCCTGTTTTGGAATGCTGGAGAGCAAAACGTTTTGCAGTTATTGCTGTAGAAAACACAGGAGACCCCGAGTTAATGGGAGGTGTAGGTTACTCCCTGGCTAAAAATGGCTGTACATGCACATGATGATGTATTCCAGCTTCATAATGCACATTGTTCCCTGGAAATGTCTGCTGGAAGGTGGGAGGGTGCTGGGTTATTTCTTCTGTGCTCCCCTGGACGCAGGGAGGGAAGGGGCTGATTTCTTCCCTCGCTCTTTTAATCCTTGCCTTGTTTTACTCCCTGCCTCTTCAAGCTTTTCTCGGGTAGAGTGGCAACTGCTGAATTGGTAGTTCCTCCGGGGAGTAGCAAGATAGCAGCGCTGAGATAAAGCTCCCAGTGTCCCTGTGAGTTGAACAAAACTGGCAAACAAACCGCGTGGTTGTAGTTGTGTTATCGAGAGAGGTTTGTGTAACGCAATAGGCCCGGATTAGCTTTCCTCTGCCAAGGCTGGAGTTCCACTCTCTTGGAGCTCTAACTCCCCTTGTGAAGAGTTCAGCACAGACAAACCCCGTGCTGGGGTCTGTCCCCTGCCCAGAGGAGCGTGTGGGCAGGGTGGCAGAGTGGGAGGCAGGCAGGTTAATTCCAGGTGTATCCCCGAGCACATGCACGGATTACCGTGGGATGAGCAGTTTGCCCTGGCTGCGTGCTGGCTATCAGGCTACTCCAAGAAGCTGCAGGAGGCTTCTGGGAGAAGTATGCAGTTAATCACATCCATTAGCATGATTAAAATCCTGATTAGCCTGTGTCACTCGCTCCCATTTTCCTCCTACACTTCGCCCCTTTTTATCCGGGGTGTTTGCAAGTTTGAGCAGCAGCGAGGCTGGGAGTGGAAATGGATCCCAGGATTCTGGGCTTGGTGCTGGAACAAAGCTCCTCAGGAAGCTGCCCAGCTGCTGGCTGAACAGAACATCTGCAAAATCAGCCCTTCACAGCTGGAGGAGCCTCAGCAGGACTGGGGGGAATCCAGCTGAACATGGAATAGGCTCGGCTTGCTCGTCCATCAGGGCTTGCTCTGTTCCATGTCTGGGGTGTGCTAACACTTGGGTTTGAGCTTCTCCATCCCTGGGTGCTGAGGAGCCCCCCGTGCTGGCTGCCACCTTGGGCAGGGCTCCTTTGCCCTCCAGCAGCCAGGAGGCCATAAAAACCTGCTTAAAAAAAAAACCCCAGGGAAATACAAGGCTGAAATTGAGGTTAGGGAAACTGCAGATCAGCTGGTTGGATTTTAACTGGAAGTGGGGAAAAAAAGACAAAAAATGAGATAATTATGTAAATTTCTGTGTGCAAAAGCTCTCTTTTTTTAAAAACTTGACTGGTTGGGGAGATACTGTACATATTCAAAGTGGACCTTTTTGGAAAAGCAAAGCATTAGGTCATACACTTCCAACACATTCCCGCCTGGGAGTGAGTCATTGTCTTTTGTAAAATTGTATTAGAGCTACATCATCCCCAAAAGCTGTTTTTCAGCTGAATTTAGGGTGTTGACACTTGCTCTAAACAAAGTAAAACTATGGGAGCATTTATCAGAGCAATTTCAAAGTGTGTTTACATGCTCTGGGGTTGTGACTCCCGAAGCGCCGGTGCTCAATTCATTCTTGTGAGTGGAAACCCTCAGCTCTCACACTGGGGATTGGGCAAATATCTCCATGGAGCTTAAATGGTGTTTGTGAAGTGCTTAAAATCCTCTGGAAGGGGCAGAGAAGCATCCAGGTGCTGTTACCTGCTCTTATTTCTCCTGCCTCTCACGTGTTTCTTGGTGTGTGTTGGCTCTTGGCTGGAGATACTCTGGCACTTTGTTCTTCCAGGGGTTGATACTGAGGGTTTGTTTCCATATTATGACTTTATTTTCTCTAACAAAACTCGTTTGAGGTTCCAGCCCTCCTCCACTTGGTGCTTTTCATCAGATTGTGTCACAAGCTCAGTGCAGTGAAGTGAGGCAGTGCTCAGGTGGGATTTCTACAATTAATTTTACAAGCTGCATCAATTCTATTCGAGGGGAAGTAGAAACAAGTGCTTGGAGAAGGGGATGCCAAGCACTCATCCCACTGGCTCTGCTGGGGAAGATGCTGTCAGTGGGATGAGTAAGAGCTTGGGATAAAAAATCCTTGGCCAACTTTGGAAAGGTGTAGGCTGCCAGGCACACCTGGATGCCAGAGTGATTTGGGCTGGAGTGATGCTCACCTGCAGCAGTGCCCCAGGCTGTGCCCAGGGGGTTTGGGATGTCTCCTGAGGGACACTCCAGCCCCCCAGGGCAGCTCTGGCTTGGGGCCCCTGCTCCCTGGGCTGTCCTGCCCAGCCTGGCACCATCCTCAGTGCTGTGTCACCTCCAGGAGAAAGGGTGGATTCCTTTGGAGCAGGCTCTTGGGAGGTGGTGGAAAAGCTGAGCAGAGCAGGTAGGACCCTCCATCCCCCGGGGGGATTTCTCCCACAGTGTCTCCTCATCTGGGGAATGCTCCAGACCCCTCCCCAAAGCCAGACCCCCAATCCAGTGTTGCTGAGTTTGGTGTTAGCTCCATTTCAGCTCCTCAGAAAGGGAGCCTGAGTGCAAACAGCAGTGAGGAGAGGGCAGGAGTTAAGCACTTGGAACTGCTGTGAGCAGGATGCAAATGGAAATCTGAAAATTGTGCCTCACTGACAGTTTTCCTGTAATCCCATCTGGAAAGCACTGGGCATTTTTAAGCACCTGACTCTCAGTAGTTCAGATTTGCCCTGGTTTCAGGCACGCTGAGAGGAAGAGGTTGACTGTGGTGAAACCTGGGTTAGGCTGAAGGTCCCCATGGCCTGGGAGCTGCTCAGTGACATCTGCTCAGGGAGTTCATGTGCTCCCTTCCCCTGGGGGTGAGTGCAGCTCGATCCACCCTTGAGGAGAAAATCAGCAATGATATGAAATGCTGTAGAAAACCCAGCTGTAAACAGCAGCTCAAAGAAAGTGTTTCCAAATGTGCTTGTTGGTGCTGTTTGTAGCAGTTCAAGTGCTCAATTCCTGCCTGTGCCCTCCCTGCTCTCTGCAGCCAGGTGCACTGAGGTGGTGTTAACACCAAACGCAGCAGCACTGAATTTGGAATGTGAGTTTTTCCTAGAATCCCAGAATGGTGTGGGTTGGAAGATCATCTCATTCCACCCCCTGCCCCTACACCTTCACTATCCCAGGCTGCTCCCAGCCCATCCAGCCTGGCCTGGAACGCTCTAGGGATGGGGGATTTTGGGGTTGTTGATGAGGTGTATTCCTCTTTGTGGGTTTTTTGTGTAACTTCTCAATTTCAGCCATTCCTCCGTTGCAGCTTTATTTAAGTGCAGTGCTCTGTTAAAAATGCCCCTTTGCTTATCTGCACTGGTTTTAAGGAATCTCAGAAGTTTTTCTGCTGTCCACGGATACTTTCACTGCTGTTAATTAGGCAATGGGAAACTTCCAAACTGAGAGCAAAGACAAAAATCCCCAAGCAGCTCTAACAGATGCTGTGAATGAGGCTCTGCAGACAGGGGAGGGAAAGAATGAGACAAAGAACTGAGTCACCCTCTCTTCCTTCCTTCGAGCTCTTGTGGTGGGAGTGAATCGTTTCTGTTTGAAGTCATAAATCAGAGCAATTAGCAAAAGGGTTCTGGATGTTAATGGGTGGATCGTCCAAACTTCTTACTTAGCAGGAGCTGTGGATTTCAGTGATTTCCATAAGCAGCAGTAAATGAAATAGATGGTGTGCTGGATTCCCACTGGGATGTTAGGGATGCACAGAGTTAGGAAGTGAGTTCATAACTCTCAGCCCAGGGAGGAGCTGGAGCTGCTGCAGAGAGCCCAGAGGAGGCTCCAGGGGGATCGCAGGGCTGGACCCCTCTGGAGCCAGGCTGGGAGAGCTGGGAATGTGCTCTGGAGAGGAGAGGGATCCAGGCAGAGCTCAGAGCCCCTGGAGGGGCTCCAGGAGAGCTGGAGAGGGACTGGGGACAGGGATGGAGGGACAGGACACAGGGAATGGCTGCAGAGTAGGATTGGATGGGATATTGGGATGGAGAGGAGAAGCTTTGGGGTGACCTCAGGTGGCCTTGCAGGACCTGAAGGAGCTGCAGGAAAAATAGAGACAATTCCCAAGGGATGGAGGGACAGGAGCCAGGGAATGGCTGCAGAGTAGGATTGGATGGGATCTTGGGCAGGAATTCCTGGCTGGGAGGGTGGGCAGGGATGAGCTGGAATTCCCAAACAGCTGGGGATGCCTGCAGTGCCCCAGGCCAGGCTGGACATTGGGGTTGGAGCAATCTGGGCCAGTGGGAGGTGTCCCACCATGGCAGGGCAGTGGCGCTGGGTGGGTTTTGAGGTCCCTTGATCCCAAACCATCCCAGGGTTCTGGCAGTGTCTGCTGGAGCCCAGGGGTGCAGGGTGGGCTCCCAGAGTGGCAGCTGGTGCAGGATGGTGGGACCCCCCCTGCCTTACACCCTTTGGGGTGCCCTGCTGTGTGCTTGGCACAGCAGGCACACGTCAGTGGTCCTGTGACACCCCCCTGCTGGGGCTGCAGGGTGCTGTGGGTGGCTCCAGCTCTATTTGCTAGCACCAATTTGCATTTACATGTGGAACTCCAGCGTGTGTAATCCACAGGGTTAATATTTCCACGATATCTTCATGCTTAAAGCATACATGTTATTTTTCCTTAGGCTGTGTTTTAACCTATTTAAGCATTTACGACTTGGGAATTAAAGGATATTTCTATCTCGTGTTCTGAGGGCTGGATTTTCTTTAACTGGGGTGGGGTTTTTTAGGTAAAATATGCTTTTTTTTTTTTTTTTTTTTTTTTTTTTTTGCATTGGGATTTGGACAGAGCATGTAGGGCAATAGGATCAAGTGTCACATTGGGGATTACATATTTGTCCTGGAGTGACCCTCTTAGGAGCTTGCAGGGGTGTAATTGGTGAATGACTGGATTTATAGGGATGTATATCTGCATTAGCACTGGTTTGATGGGACTCGAGCTGCTTTGCCTTTGGCCCAAACTATTTTCAGCTTGGGAAATTCACTTTTAAGGAGAGCTGCTATAATTTGCTTGTATTTCCCCTTAAAAGCAGTGGTGGTTTTGCCAGGATTTAATACTCTAAATATGAATGTAGAGCAATGTTGCATGATGTTGTCTGGTGGCTGAAACCCAAATTTATCCCCAAAGCTGCACATTTGAGACCTCTGGGTGTTAATGGGGTGGAAAAAACCTTTCTCATTATCAACTTTCCAAGATTCTTTCATTTCAATTATTGTCTTGTTCTTAAAACTGTACCAACTCTTCCACTCATGGTGTTCTGTATTATTTGGGGGTATCCCAAATAATAATAAATCATAAATAATTTGGGTCCCTCAACTGGCAGCAGAGACCTCTGGGTGTTAATGGGGTGGAAAAAAACCCTTTCTCATTATCAACTTTCCAAGATTCTTTTGCTTCATCATTTTCTTGTTTTAAAACTGTACCAACTCTTCCACTCGTGGTGTTCTGTATTATTTGTGTGTATCCCAAATAATAATAAATAATAAATCATTCTGTGGGATTCCCGTCTCCTGGAAGGAATGAGCCCACATTTTCAGGCATGGGGCACACGCAGGGATCCCCTTGCCCCTCCCAGTGTGGTTTTCTGCAGTGCAGGCTTTGCAGGTGCCAGGTGAGCAGTGATTGCTGCTGCTGCCAGCCTTTCCCCGAGGCACATGCCTGGCTCTGAGCAGTTTTCAGGGCAGTTTTTGCCTCTGGTGGGCAGGGAGAGCCTTGCCCTGCTGGTGCCACTCTGGGGTCCCTTGGGGGTGATGGGTGAGTGAGTGGCTGTGATTCACAAAGCCCTTGAGCTCCATCTGCATTTTTTCCTGCATTACCCTGGGCTGTGTTTGTGCCACAGGTTTCCCTCTGCTCCCTCTCCAGAGCTCCCAGCTGCTGGTTTTTCTCTCATATTTGTTTTCTCAGATCCTCTTTAAAGCCATCTGAATGTGTTCAGTGTAGGGTGGGTTTCTTTTTTTTTTCTGTTGCCACAAAGATCTTTTCAAGAGGCTGTTGGAGCACAGAATTGAACACGCTGCTCCCAGAAATCCTGACTCTGGCTGGCATCAGCTGATGGTGTCTTGTTTAAACATACCACAGGCTTGATGTTTTTTCCCCTTGGGGTTTGACTTCCTGTGATAAAAGGAGATTCCCTTTTAAAGCAGAGCTCCGTGGTTATATAATGAGAGAAGGAAATACTCCAAAGGTGACACTGGGAGAGTAGGAAAGTTATTTTAGTGACTGACTGTTAGACAGGAGACCCGAAAACTCACTCAGGAGGGCACTGGTAACTGGAGTCCTCTTGGGAAAGTGAGAGGAACACAGTGAAGGAATTAAAGAAGGGAGTGACCAGGGCAGAGCAGGCTGTGGTGAGGACAGAGCTGTCCAGAGCACGGCTAGGATTGCTCTGGGAGGATTTAACTCTATCCAAACTGCTTTTCCTCTCCTCCACAAGCTGCTCCCAAGCACCAGAAATCTCCAAGTCTGACCCTCCAAGGGCTGGGCTGGCTTTGACTGTTGGATTTGAAGCCAAGAGCAGAAATGATTTTTGAATTTGTGCACGTGGCTTTGTCTCTGTGTGTCCCCAGCAATGCCAGAGCAGGGAACCCCTCCCCATCCCTGTGCAGGACTCAGTAAAAACTGCCTTTTTATGCTGTTGGTGGGGTCCAAAATTGAAATTTCCACAGCAATTTGCTGTTCCTCAGCTGGATTTTGGGAGGCAGGGATGCAAACTCCTGGGGAAGCCAGCTGGATTCTGGCAGGGAGTCACTGAACTCCCTGAGCCTTTGTAATTCCTGCCCTTGGAGTTCAAACTCAGCACTGCACACACCCCACACTCCCTCCAGACACTGCTCCTGCAGGTCTGAGCTCCCCATGGATTTAAAATGGAATATTGATTTCCCTGGTCTCCAGAAACAGGGAAAATGCCCAGGATTCATCAAGGTTAAGCTGGTTTTCTTGCTGGTCTGGGGTATGTTTATTTTCTCTAGCATGTAATTTATCTGTAGAATAATTTTTCAGCAGCCAGATCTGCTGACTGTGCCTGTTAACGTTTCCCCAGTGAAATTCCCTGGCAAGCTTCACTTCTTCCAGGATCGTTTTGAGGTGCTGATGTAATCAAAGGGTTGAATGTGAACTCAACAAGAAATTATGTAGTGCAAAGTTTGCTCTTAAAACCCATGTGGAATTGAAGTGCTTTTGCGATTTTTTGTGTATTTTTAGTGGAGCTATTTGTGCTGTTCAGCCAATTTGCTTTTGCTCATTTTCTAATTAAGAGATGTCAGTTTATGCCTGAGGAGGGGGGGGAGCAGGACCGACGGTTACAGATCCTTAACACCTCATCAAAATTTCAGTGGGAGTTATTTTTTCAGCTCTATTTGAATAATTAAACATTGTGCTGAACTAATTTTGCAAATGTGTGTGTGTGGGGGGGACACAAGGAGTAATGAAAATAGTTAATCTAAATCGAAATGTAGCAGAGCATCCTGGTTGTACAAGTGTAACACCCTGCTTTATTCTAAATAGTTGTATTGCTTAAAAGAAACTTCCCAACTTCCCAACTGAGGAGTGAAATCCAAACATGGATTGGGAAATGATCCTTTGAAAGAGAGGAGTGAACCAGAGGGGCTCTGCTGATGGATATCTTGTTTAACACAGATCACCTTGAGCAGTGTAATTTTCCATACCGGATTTTTAACCCTTGCTTCAAAGCAAGGAAACTTCCAAAGTGCCTCGGAGGATCTGCATTTTGTCCTTAAATTAGCTTAGTTTTCAAATGAGAGATGGTAAAATCTCATTGTTTGTGAAACAGAAGCTTTGGATTAAGCTCAGATGTTCCTTTATTAGAGAATTCCAGCTACAAAGGGAGGCTGGGTATCCAGCAGCTGCACTCCCTGACTGATAACAGGCTTTGCAGAGTAGTTTTCCTTCAGCAATCCTGTTAATGCTTTAAATTCAAACCTAAACTTTTTTTTTTGTTGTTTTTTTTTGTGGGATTAAGGGTAGAAAGAACAAACAAAAAAAAGCTAAGTCAGAAGAATAAATGCAAATCATTCAGCATGAACAGCAGAGCAGGGGGGTGAGGTGAGTCAATTATTGTGATATGTGTTTGTAAGGCAGCAGGGCAGTATTGCACTCTTTTCAGCATATTAAATTAAATCAGGATGTGAGAACTGTGACAGCACATCAGACAAAAGGTGCAGGCACGTGGGTTTGTGCAGAGCAGGCTTGGTGTTTCTGATCTGGCCTGTTTTCATCTCTTTGCTCTGGAAGTGTGGGCTGTGTCCCTTGTTTGTGCTGCAGTCCTGGGGGTTCAGATCACAGAATCCACCTGGGCTGGGTGGCAGGGACCTTAAGGATCCTCCAGTTCCACCCCTGTAGTCTCCTGGAAGGATCATCCCGTGCCACCCCCGTGCCATGGCAGGGACCCCTCTCCCTGGCCCTGGGTGCTCCAAGTGTCCAACCTGGCCTGGGACACGCCAGGGATCCAGGGGAGCTGCTCTGGGAATTCCAGCCCAGCCCCTGCCAGCCAGGAATCCCTACCCAGTATCCCATCTAATCCTGCTCTGCAGCCATTCCCTGTGTCCTCCATCCCCAGTCCCTCTCCATCTTACCTGCAGCTCCTTCAGTTCCTGCAGGGTCACCCTGAGGTCACCCCAAAGCTTCTCCTCTCCATCCCAGTATCCCATCCAATCCTACTCTGCAGCCATTCCCTGTGTCCTGTCCCTCCATCCCTGTCCCCAGCCCCTCTCCAGCTCTCCTGGAGCCCCTCCAGGGCTCTGAGCTCTGCCTGGATCCCTCTCCTCTCCAGGGCACATTCCCAGCTCTCCCAGGCTGGCTCCAGAGGGGCTCCAGCCCTGGGGCAGCTCCAGGGGCTGCTCTGGGCTCTGCAGCAGCTCCAGCTCCTGGTGCTGTTGGCTCCAGGGCTGGGGCAGCTCTGCAGGGGGGTCTCCCCTGAGAGGCAGAGCCCCCCATTTCCAGCTGGGTTCAGCCCAGGCACTGTGCCTCTGGCCAGGCAGTGTTTTGCTCCTCATCCCAGAGCCCTTCTCCCCAGAGCTGCTCTCCATCCCCAGCCTGGATTTGTGCCTGGCCTGGCCCAGCCCAGGAGCAGCACCTTGTCCTGTTGAGGCTGCTGAGGTTGGCACAGTGCCACCCCTCCAGGCTGCCCGGGTCCCTGTGGCAGCACCCACAGCTCCCTGGCACTGGGGGGGCCCAGTCCCTGGTGTTTCTTTTGGCTTTTTCAGAGTCTCTCCATCTGCCCTGCAGCAGAAAATGCCTTTCCCTGTGCACAGGTTAGCCCTGGTGGTGCTGAGGGAATCATCCAGCTCTCAAATCTCAATACTGGCAGATAAAAAAGATTATCAGAGGCTGCCCCTGTTACCTTTGTCCTCTCAGCACAAGGTTTCACCCTGGCAGCTCACACTGAACACTCCTCTCCCTGCTTATCTCTTGAGAGCGTTTTTCTGTTCATCTCTCAGAGTACAGGAGCTGGGCTTTCCAGGTGAAAGGATTTATATTGTGCTTTTCACAAGCATAACGCCAAAAAAAGGGGGTTGTGTACTGGGAGGAGCATTTGCATCTGCTGAACAGGGATGTAGGCTGTATTTATGGAATTGACTGAATTCTTACAGTTTTTAATCTGGAAGTTGCATGTGGAGTGTTCTCTCTCAGCAAGTTTTTACTAAATTCTGTTTTTCTACTAATTTATTTTTTAAAATACATTTTTGAAAAAAGCAAAATGGAGTGTTTTAAGATGCAGATTCAAGGCAGCCTTTTGCCTCTCCCATGTCCTTTGTGTAAATTCTGGGTTAATCGAGTGACTCATTCATTCAGTCTGGCTGAGGCTGCACATGATGGGGTGAAGGAAAAAACCAAACCCAGCACAGGGTGAAACTCTGAGGCATCTGAGCTTCCTTCTGGAAAGTGAGCAGGGGATGTGCAGGGCTGGGCCTTTCACAGGACATAACAGAGCTCCTGTGAGTCCTAAACACTGCAGCGCCTCTGCTTTGTGTCCTCCTGATTCCTCAGGCCTGCCTGGTAGGAAATGTCCCTGTGCTGTGGTTTCAGTGCTTTACACTGGGAATTCTGCAGTTTCAGCTGGCACAGGGCAGGTTAGGTGGGATTTTCCTGGCTGGGCTGGAATTCCCAGAGCAGCTGGGGCTGCCCCTGGATCCCTGGAGGTGCCCAAGGCTGGGTTGGAGCTCCCTGGGATGGTGGGAGGTGTCCCTGCCCCTGGAATGGGATGGCACTGGGTGATCCTTAGGGCCCTTCACCTAACATCTGGGATGGTGGAGTGTCCCGTTTTGAAAGGTGCTGTTCTTAGGTTCAATACGTCTGGATTGTTTCTGTTGTACAAAGTTTCTTCAAATGAAAGACACAAGCGGTTCTTGAAACAGAATTCAAAACCTGGTTAGGAGGGGGATGGACAGACCTGAAAGTAGAACCTGAAAGTATTTCTTCTTTCAAACAGCAAAGAGCAAAAAAAAAAAAACAAAAAACAAACAAAAAACCCCAAAATAACCAAAACAAAAAAACCCCAAACCAACCAAACAAAAAAACCTAAAAAAAAAAAGAAACCAACCAAAAACCAACCAAACAAACAAACAAAAAAAACCCCAAAAAAACCCCACCCAAATAAAAAGCACCTCCTCAACCCCCCCCAGAATTCATCCCCTCATTGGCTAAAAAATTTAAAAATGTCTTATAAATATTCTAAATCTAAAGAGGTAGAATTGTAAGGGAAAGAGAAGGGAAGTACCAAACCTTTTCTGAATACTCAAGTGGATCTTTCTCTGAAACCTCTTGACTAATTAATCCAAAAAATGGAGCAAAGTGAACGAGAGCAGCTTGTAACAAAAAGCTTTTTGATGGAGTTTGCTGCTGGGAATGAGCTCATCCTGGTGCCCAACTGGGCCCTGGGCAGGGCTGGAGCTTTGCTGACCCAGCCTGGGCTGGGGGTGTTGGACCATCCCAGCTTTCCACCTCCAGCTAACAGGTGAGGTCAGCAAGGATTTGGAGTGTGGGTTTGCTGTAGTTCTTTTTCTGGCAGTGGCATTGAGATTTTTAGCTCCATCAAGAGAGCTGGAGAGGGACTCTGTACAAAGGGAAGAGGGGCAGCAGCTCTGAACTGCAGGAGGAGATTTGAAATGTTTGTTAGGGAGAAATTCTTGCCTGGGAGGGTGGGGAGGGGTTGGCACAGGGGGTGCCCCTGGATCCCTGGAATTTCCAAGGCCAGGCTGGACAGGGCTTGGAGCACCTGGGACAGTGGGATGAGCCTTAAGGTCCCTCCAGCCCAAACCTCTCTGATGAAAAATTGTTATAGGAGAATGAAGAAATATGGGTCCAATCTTCATTGAGAAGCATCACTTAGGTCTTGAGGTAGAGTCAAGCAAGACTGAAAGGAAAAAATTATGTATCAGTGGCTCTTGGCTTCAGAATTTTAAGTTATTCCTTTTAGGACATAATACAGTGATTCAGTGTGCTTTCTGCCTGTTTCTGTTCTTAAAATTATAAAATATAATAAAATTATATTTTTATTAAAAAATAAATTTTTGCTTTAAAATAAGCAGTTGATTGGGAAAACTACTTGAATTGTAGTAAGGGCAAACCCTGAATATTCAACTTGTGCAGTGCTCGTGGGGGTTGACCCTGGGATCTTGCTGAGTGGGAATTCAGTGATGTGCCAGAAAGAGAGAGTTTGCTTCATTCTAAGTCAACTTTAAACACCAGAAGTTGTATTATTCCTTGTTCTTTCAGTTTCTCACCCTGATAAGCTGCTTTGTTGTCCTTGGAGGCTCTGGGAGCCTCATGCTGGTTCCAGTTTAAATTGTAATATCTGTGTGTAGGGGAGGCCGGAAGGTTTGGGCTCTGCTGGAGCTCCAGGACAAACCTTTAATTTCTGCCAGCTGAACAAATGCTGAGAGCTGTAAAACCAACAGAATTGCTTGTGAGACAATGTGTTAGACTTGTCTGCCTTGTCACTGGGATTTGCCTTTCAAAGGGTGGGAGAAGGAATTGGGGTTTGGGTTGGAGCAGCTCCTGGGTGCATTCCTTGAATTGGGAATATGGGATTGGGAGTGGAGCCTGGCAGGGCAGCAGTGAAGGAGCTTGGCTGGACCTGGGAATCCCAGAGTGGTTGGGGCTGGAAGGATCATCCCATGCCACCCCCCTGCCCTGGCAGGGACCCCTCCCACTGGACCTGGGTGCTCCAAGTGTCCAGCCTGGCCTGGGGCTCTCCAGGGATCCAGGGGAGCTGCTCTGGGAATTCCAGCCCAGCCCCTGCCAGCCAGGAATCCCTGCCCAAGATCCCATCCAATCCTACTCTGCAGCCATTCCCTGGCTCCTGTCCCTCCATCCCTTGGGAATTGTCTCTCTCCATTTTTCCTGCAGCTCCTCCAGGTCCTGCAAGGCCACCCTGAGGTCACCCCAAAGCTTCTCCTCTCCATCCCAGTATCCCATCCAATCCTACTCTGCAGCCATTCCCTGTGTCCTGTCCCTCCATCCCTGTCCCCAGTCCCTCTCCAGCTCTCCTGGAGCCCCTCCAGGGGCTCTGAGCTCTGCCTGGATCCCTCTCCTCTCCAGGGCACATTCCCAGCTCTCCCAGGCTGGCTCCAGAGGGGCTCCAGCCCTGGGGCAGCTCCAGGGGCTGCTCTGGGCTCTGCAGCAGCTCCAGCTCCTGGTGCTGTTGGATGCAGGGCTGGGGCAGCACTGCAGGGGGGTCTCACCCATCTGCCCCCCCAAGGCCTGGGCACTCCTGGTTTTTGTTGGGTCTGGGGAAATGACTGGAGCAGGAATGAGTTTGTGTCTCAGCCAGGAACAAGTGAAAGTGTGGATGGACATGTGAACAGCTGGGCTTTTCTTTGTTTTTCTTTTTTCTTTTTTTTAATGACTCTGAGCTGAACAGTTTTACGTCCAGATTACAAGCTGGATTGTGTAATTATTTTTTAATTGGTCTTTGCAGTAAGAACCTGTGCATTAAACCACAGAACTTTCTGAATTCCAGTTGCTGTGAGAAATAGAAATCAGGTGGATTAAGTATAGTGCTGGAAATTATTTTATGGGCATCTCTGAAGCGTTTCCTTCAGTGTTTATTAATGTAGTTTTTGATTTCTGAAGGAGTTATTTGAGGGTTTTGAGCAGTGAGTCTGCACTGATTTATTTGCTGGTGGTGTGAAGTAACACACTTTGTACTGGTTCCAATCTTGATGAGGAAACTGCTGCTGGTCCTGCTGCCTTTCCAGAGCAGGAATCGCTTTCCTTGATAAGCAGAGAACAAGGATCAGAGCAAACACTTCCAGCAGCTCCCTGGGCCCAGGCTGGCATTGCCCTGATAACACACTCAGAGGGAGAGCTGCTCCTCTGCTCTCCCAGGATAAGAGGCTCTGGGGGGATGAATCTTGGAATGCTGAACCTCTCCCTGCCTTTTTATTTTCCCTGTAGCTCTTCCCCAGCTCGTCATTTGTTTACCTTCCAAAAATGCAGCAAAGTAAAAAGTGCAGAGCCCCTAGTTGAGAGGAGAGGGACAGGCCAGGAGGGAACAGCCTCAGGCTGGGCTGGGGGAGCTCAGAGGGAACAGCAGCAGGAATTTCTCCATGAAAAAGTGCCTGGAACTGCCCAGGGAGCGTGCCAGGAACGACTGGAGGTGGCACTGAGTGCCCTGGCTGGGGACAAGGTGGGCATCAGGCACAGCTGGCACTCCCTGACCTTGGAGCTCTTTGGCAATGTCAGTTCTGGGATATTTGTGCCCTGGCTATAACCCTGTTAAATGGTTTCCATTTGGGATGTCCTGGTGGATAAACCTGCCCCGAGTGCTGCTCGGGCTGGGGGCACAGGGGGTGGCAGTGCCAGCCCCTGGGGCTCTGCAGGGTGTGTTTGGGCCCCCCAGCAGATCCTGCAGCAGTTTCTGCTTTAACCCAGCTGTCTGCACCTTGTTGGGACCTGTCAGCAGCTGATGGTGGATCAGACTCCAGCCCAATTTTTCACGCTGAATTGAACAAATCTGTTTTTTCAGACAGTTGCGTAACGGGAAGCGACTGCTCATCTGCTGTCCCAGTTCTTTTAGAAACTTTTTTTTTTTTTTCTTTAAGAAACTTTAATTACTCTATTACAATTGTAAATAAACATCTGAAGGATTTATCAGGTAGTTTCAGGGCTGGCCACTGTTGTCTTGAATTTGTTTAGAAGTGCTGCTGTTTAAAAATCCCTAAGAGCTGTAGTTTCGGTGCAGAATAAATGAATGTGTTCCAGCTCAGTCCAAGAATTTATCCACAAGATGGCTTTGAGTCTTGCTCTGGCTGGTTGGTTTTCCAGTGCACCTTTAACAAAGGGAAACTTACCCCTTATAAATGGACTTTTTTTTTTTTTTTTTTGCTGGTGGGTTTGTTTTTCAATCTGAGTCTGAAAAGCTTGGGTAAGGTGAGTGTCTTTATACCTTGGAAATGTGATCTGTGAGCTAAGAGGCAAAGAATAAATGTTAATGACCTTACCCCTGTCTAGCTGCACTGCCCTGACCTTTATCTCCCATCTCCCCTTTCCCCAGGTACAGGTATCACCTTCTGCTTGCACCTCCCAGAACAAATCTGCTCTGATTTTAGCTGGGCATCAGAAACAACAGGCGAATGTTGGTTTTCTCTGCTTCTCCTGCACTCTGCTAGTGCCCAATTTCTTGTTTCTGGGGTGGAGATGGGTTGGTTGTGCTGGGATCCCTCAGAGCTGACCTAACAAAGCTGTGCTAAGCTTTGGGGTGCAGGTTCTGTCAGGTGTTGGGCGCTGTCCCCACTCAGGGGAGGTCAAGTGATGTTTTGAGGCTTCTCCTGAATTTGCCAGGAGAATTTGGGATGTCCCTTGTGCCCAGCTGGGATCACAGTGGGGTCCTGACAAATCAGAAATTTAATGTTTGAGTAGTTTTGGTATCTCAGGACATTGCTGAATTCTTGCTCTTCTGGTCTTTTTCCACGTAAAACTTTCAGGTAACAAATCCTCTGAAGACTTCTGGGATATGCTCCTATTCTGAATGGATTTGGGAATCCCTGCAATGATTTTGAATGTCAAGTTTTGTAGCAGAGGATGCTCTCTAGTCTAGAACAAAAGAGCTGGAGGGAGATTTCAGCTGAGAGCCTGGAATGATGGGATGAGGGGGAGTAGTCCAAACTGGGAGAGTAGGATTTGATGGGATCTTGGGAAAGAATTCCTGGCTGGGAGGGTGGGGAGAGGCTGGGCTGGAATTCCCAGAGCAGCTCCCCTGGATCCCTGGAAACATCCAAGGCCAGGCTGGATGGGGTTTGGCTCACCCTGGGACAGTGGGAGGTGTCCCTGGAGTTCTGCTCCTGTGGTTTACAAATTCTGGCACTAGACAAAGTGCTGCCCAGCCATGGCTCCTGGAAAAGCTTTTTAGCTGGGAGAAGGAGGGGAAGGAAAACCCAAGCTGAGCACAACCCTGTGCCAGGGTTGTCTTCTAGTGCTCATTCCCCTGCTAGAGGAGCTGGAATTGCAGGCTCTAAACAGCAAGATTTGCAATATTCAGCTGTCAGACAGTGGGGCACTTAAACCCTGGACAGTTTTAACTCTGTCCTCAGCAGGGGAATCTCTCCCTGGCCTTGGGAGCACCTGCAGGAGCTCAGGGAGGTTCTTGTCAGGAAAGAAAGGAGAGGTGTTGTGTGGTGTAACTCAGTGGTGTAGCTCACCAGCATTTCAGATGTGCAAGGAGCAGGAGATTCCAGAAAATGAGCAGGGCAGCTCAGTGATTTCTAGCCCTGGAGCAGCAGTGATCCTGTGTCAGCACGGGGTGTAAATGCCTTTTTTACATTCCTCCTTATGATCCACATTGATGCTTTTGCTCTTGAGCATTGACAGAGAAATCAATTAAACCTGCTGTATTTGTGCAGTGGAAAATAAAGATTGTTTGGTTTTTAATGTATTCCTCAAATACTGCTTGTGTTGCTGTCTGGCATCATTTAAAAATCAGAAGTTGTAATCCTTTTGCCTAAAAAGAGCAACAAAGCATTGTCCCAAAATTGATATGGAAAAAGTAAAAGTAAAATCCTAGAATCCCAAATGATTGGTGTTGGAAAGGACCTTACATAAAAAACCTCACTGAGCAGAGGGGATGCTGAGTTTGCTGTGGAGTCCCCCCAATTGTTGGGGACACAAGGAGTGCCTGGGTCACATTCCTCCTGTGTTCCTGCACATCTGAAATATTTCCCCTCAAACACACAGCTTATTAAACCTGTCCCACTGATCTGCTCTTTATTTAGAGCACATCTGGGCATCAGACTTGGGTTTTCAGCAAAGTGTATAGATGACCTTCTTCATGGAAGTATTTATATGTGTATTAACCAAATAACATGTGTTTTCACAACTTTTATCCCAGTGTCCTGGTCATGCTGCCAGCCTGTGTTCTGTTGAACTTTGGGAGTTTTTTCCTTTTTTTCCTCCAAAGCATCCATGTGAAATCTACTGCCATAATAAGTTTCCAACCTGAAAAGCCAGGAATTAAATAAATCCAGAATCTCTGTTGCACTTTTAGGTGAAGCCTGGGGCTGTTGTGACAGCACAGGTCAGTGGCTCCACCACATTGTCCCTGTCACATGCTCCATTCACAAACACTGAGCAAAACTCAACTCCAGGAGCACCCACTGACCTCTGCATGGATCCTTCCCCACAAAATCCTTGAGAAATGGACCCTGGAAGTGCTCAGAAGTGTGCCTGAGCTGAGCCCTGCAGCTCCCTGCTCAGCCCCACGTCCCCAGGGGATAATCCCCTCCCTCCTCCCGGCCAGGCTCCCAGGAGGAGGGGGTGACCTGCTGGAGGTGAGGAGATCTTACTGGGCAGCTCAGGCCCTTCAGTTATGAAACCTGGCAGGTTTCAACCTTGAAAACGGCAGGAGATGTCAGTCTCAGGAATTTGGGTGCTTTCTTACCATAATAAAAGGTCAGAGATGGTTGGGGATTCTCCAGGAGCTGCTGCTGTTGGCAGCCTGCAGGGCCCAAGGAGATGGGAAATCCAAATTTTTCTATTTGCCCACAGCAGGGCCTGAGCTGACCCTGCAGACAACATTGCTTAAACTGGTGTGAAGTGGTAAAATCACTGCCTGCAATTTCCTGCTTGGTTTTCCTTTTCCAAAGCTGAGGAAAGACAGAGTTTTGTAGTTCCAGTGGGATTAGGGACTCCTCCATTCTGGGGTGCATGGGTATCTTTGATCCAGAGTCCCAGAATGGTTTGGGTTGGAAGGGATGTTAAGGATGATCCCATTCCAAACCCCTGCCATGGCAGGGACCCCTCCCACTGTCCCAAGTGTCCAGCCTGACCTTGGGCACTGCCAGGGATCCAGGGGCAGCCCCAGCTGCTCTGGGCACCCTGTGCCAGGGCCTGCCACCCTCCCAGCCAGCAATTCCATCCCAATATTTGCTATAAATCTCTCCCCTTTCAGTTTAAAGCCACCAGCCCTCGTTCTGCCTCTGAGCCCCCTTTGGGTACAGGCAGGACACGCTCACAGTCTGTTTTTGGATGTCCATACCCCTGCTGACCATTCCATTGCCCCTGTGAGGGTTTGTAGTGTGTCAAAGTGGGAATAAAGCCCAGGGGCTCTTCTGGAGGCACCTGCAGCCTTGCAGAGGGTGTCCTGCTCCTCTGCTCAGGGTGTGGTGTGCCTGCAGTGAGGAACTGAAGGATCCTGCTTGTAGGACGTGTTGAACACCTTGGCTGAGAGACTTGGGGGAAAACTCTCTTAAAATCCAGCAAAAAAATTAATTTTTAGAAAGGCACTGAGCCCCAAGCCCTTGTAAGTGCCCTGTTTGTTCCAGCTGTGGGCTGGGGGTGCTGGGGTGGTGGGAATGTGACCCAAGTTCAGCAGGAGCTGCTCACAGTCTGCCCTGGTGATGGTTGGTGGCTTCTGGTAGTGCTGGGCTGGTTTAGTTCAGGAAATTCCTTCTTGCAGCCTTTGAGCCTGGGCCAAAGTCCTCTCCCACATGGCATGGAGCAGCACCATTCTCAGATCTGTTTGCATTAGCAGCCCTGGTGTGGAGAGCAGGATTTCATGTGTGAGGATGGTCCTGGTCACTCCAACAGCTGTGACATGGAGGAGCTCCTTCCCCTCTCTTCCTGATGCAGGCAGGCATCTCAGGAAGGCCATCAGTCAGATCAGAGCCTCTCATTAGTGGGCAAATGACATTTGGATGATGAAAGCTGCTTCTCCTCCTTGTTGCCATCAAAGAGTTCATTAATGCTGCCCCAGGCTGAGGGCAGGACAGGCACTGGAGGAGCTCCAGCCTCAAATGATGAGTTCATAGGTCAAGCCTGGACTCTGTTCTTACTGCTCCTGGTGTAATGTGCGTGCAGCTGAGTCTTGATGAATATCAAATCATGAAAAATGCTCTCTCTGGCCTAGAGTGTCCCAAAAGATGCAGGTTGGATTGTGCTGGCAGAGGGTGGGTGTGAGGATGTGCTTTGACAGGAGTCACAGTGGATCTGTATTGATCAGACAGAACAGTAGGAAGAATTCCTGAATACTTAAACCCTCTATTTTTAGATGTAATTCGTCTGGGTTGAAGGCTTTCAGTTCCCTGAATTGTTCCAAAAATAAATATTTCAGAAGAGGATTAAACTTGAATGTGAAAGACAGTGTTTTTTATGCATCAGTGTTCATGGAAGGAGCTGGTCAGAAATCACTATTCTCCTTAAATTTGCATGCTCTGAATCCAAATTAAAGCTGCTTTCACCAAAACTACTCATCCACACGGGAGGCTCGAGGTGCTGGTGAGAATGCAACTGTGAGAGCTAATTTTAGCTAATTCAGTCCTGAGAGCAGCAGAGTCCTTCAGCTGTGAAAAGAGACACTTCGCTCTTGCTTAAATCACTTTCTTTTTTTATTGAGCTCCTGCTGAACAGGGACAGGCTTTGCTGATTCTCACCAAGGGCAATCTCTGCCTTGGGTTTTGGTGCTGGCTTTCTTTTGGTGTGAATCTGGATGTTAAGATTTTGTTTTTGTTTTGTTTTGACACTTCAGAAGGATCTTGGAATCTTTCTACGCAGCGCTCGTGTCCCAGTCCTTCATCTCAGCCTTCCCTGGGTGTTTCCAGGCTCCTGTCACGTAGAGTTTCTGTGTAACACAATCTCTGCCACCCTCCTCTCTTGGGAACTCACAAACCAGAGGGCTTTGGCTTCTGGAACTTTGCTTCCCAGGTGAGTGCAGCCCTTGCTGTGCTGCCCAGCCTTGCAGAACCCTTCGGGAAAGTCCTTGGCTGCTCCTTGACACCGGCACTGTGGCGGTCCATGAGTCACTCCTCCAACTTCCCAGAGTCATTGCACGTTGGTTCTGTGTTTCAAATTGCTCCTGACATCCCAAAATCTGTGGTGCTATAAAAACAGCCCCGTTTGTGCAGCTGCTTATTTCCTGTCTGATTGTGTGAAGCTCACTGGGTTTTAACTTTGTCAGCCTGGATCGCTGCCCAAGACTCTCGTTTGAAAATCTGTCCCCTCTAATAAGGGTGAAATGTGGATGCTGCCAGAGAGTGTCTGCTTGCTTTGCAGGGCAAGGCCTCCTTTCTTCCCTTGCTACCTGGGATGGGGAGGATCATCTCCTTCTCCAAGCAGCAGGGCTTGCGTGACTGCCCTGGAACTCAGGCTTTGCTGTTCATGAATATTGCCCTAGAAAATGATTCACTCTTCAAGTGCGGTGGAAATACAGCCTGTGTTTTGAAGAGTCTTTAAATTATTAGTCTAACTTAACTTCTCTTGGGAGAAGCTCCACTTAAAAGCCTGGCATTAAATGTAAAAGCAGTCTCTTTCAAATCCCAGAATCATCTGGGTTGGAAAAGATCTCCAAGGCCGTGGAGTGCAGGCTGTGACCGATCCCCTCCTTGTCCCAGCCCAAAGCACCCAGTGCCACCTCCAGGTGTTCCTTGGACACCTCCAGGATGGGAACTCACAGCCTTCCTGGGCAGCTCCTGCCAATCCCTGAGCACCCTTTCCATGGGGAAATTCCTGCTGCTGTCCCCACTTCCCAGCCTGGGGCTGTTCCCTCTCCTCCTGTCCCTGATCCTGGGAGCAGAGCCCAAATCCCCCCCAGCTGCCCCTCCTGCCAGGAGTTTTCCAGTGCCCTCCTGAGCCCCCTCTTCTCCAGGCTCAGCCCCTTCCCAGCTCCCTCACCCATTTCTCCTAGGATTTACTGTCACCTTTATCCAGGTGCCTCATGCCAGGGTGGGAACAGGAGTTTGGTGCTGAACAAAAATTCACTGAGAATTTGGCAGTGTCCAGCATGTATTTGTGGACTAAACTGGTGGTTTAGGATCTTGGTGAGTTCAGGACCAGGCAAGGTGACACCTTTATGTGGCCATAAAGGCAATTTTCCTTCTCAGGGAAGGTGTCCCTGCCCATGGCAGGGATTAAAATGAGATCTTTAGGGTCCCTTCCAGCCCATTCTGTGATTCCTTGGCAGGTTGTTGTAATTATTGCTCTGGGCAGAGCCAGGCATGGAAATCTGAGCTGCCCAATCTGGATTTCGTGGCCACTGTGTATATTTAGCTCAGGGTTCACCAGCCTTTGCCTTTGGGTATCCGACACCCTGGGCCTGCTTTGCATGGGGAATGTTGGAGCTGGGGTGGGCAACGCCCCTCTTGGCTTCTCCTGTCGGTGATCTTCGTGCCCTGGATGTGTTGGAGAGGAGCTATTTAAAGGGAGCTGTTTATCCAGAGCTTTGGAAACCAAGCCTGAAGGGTGACAGAACAGGAAACTCAAAGGTTGAGGGGCTTTCTGCTGCAAGGCATGGGAAACAGTCGTGAATTTGGGATGGGGAAGCAGAAAGTGCTGCTGCTTTAGGGAATTTAAGGGAGCTGATAAGGGCTTGTGATATGAGGAATGGCACATTCCTTCTTTCTGTTACAAACTCAGAGGCCCTGAAGTGCATTCCACCTGGCTGGAATCAGGGTGAGAATGCAGAGCAGTGCTCTGCTCCCTGGCTCTGGCATCCTGAGCAGGCACTGGGACAATCCCTGTGCACACAAAGTCCTGCACGGCTGGAACTGGAGGCTGTGCAGGGGTGATCACTCTGTGAGCTGGATGTGGGGAGTTGCTCTCTCACCTCCTTTTGGGGTGGCTTTGGGTGCTTTTCTCCAGGACCAAGCAGAGCTGGGAGTTCATCCTCCAAAGGGCTGCCACTGGAAACTGGGAGAGATGAGTAGGTGCTACTGATAGTAGTAAGAACCTTCCAAATGACAGAAACCTGCAGGGAATTGTTACTGTTTGCCCTGAAAGATGGGTGTGATTGTGGAACTCCTGGGAATAACCACTGCATTACAGCTGGGGGATGTTTGGTGAGCTCTCAGGAGGGAGCCTGGCTGGTAACCTGTGTGTTAAAGGGATGCAGGGGACTCAGTTTTTCTGGGAAGGGAATCTCTGAGGCTGGAGAAGCCCTTGGAATGTTCTGTCCTGGCAGGATGAGGAGCTCAAGAAGCAGAGGAGCTGAGGAACAAGAACTGCTGGTGCAGGATGTGGAACTGGATCTTACAGGGACAGCAGGCATGAGCAGTCTGCATGCCAGGCTGAGCCTGTTCTGGGATAGTGCAGCAGGACCTGCTGGGGAGTGGCAGTAATGAGAGCCCTGCTCTTCCTCTGAGCTGCTTTTCCATGGCACTTGTGGGAAAACAGGGCTGGGGGGGGAGGAAGTTGGGGTCACAATGCATGGACAGGTATCTCTACTCAGTTCTCAGAAGAATTCCCCAAACTGGAGAGCAGTGCTGGGTAATCCCAGGCCACGTGAGTTGGGATTTGCTGGATGTATGGGTGTTCTCCTGCTGTTCAGCAAGGCTTCTGGAACAGTCTTCCTCAATTTATCACGTGAGGGCACAGGGTAAAGTCTCTCAGGTTATTTTAAGACCCAACACATCAGAAATCTTTGCAGCCACACCTTCATTTTCAGCAGACCTGTTGGTTTGGGGTAAGGAGCACAGATATTTAACTTAATTTATGATTTTTAAATATCTGTGCTTTAAGGAACACAGACATTTAACACTTCTGCTTGTCAGTGAGAACACCCCCTATCTTAAGGAGCATCAGTTTTACCGTGGGGGAAGTTAAGGGAATTCTGCCCTTCAGGGGTGATTTAGAGAGCAGCCAGAGGTGCAGCTTTACCAAAGGAAAGGCTGGTTTGCCCAGCCCAAGAACCTGTGGTGGGTTTTCTCTCACATTTACCAGGCTGACCCAGCACTGCCCCATTTGAACTGGAGCAGTGCTAAAAAAGGAGCTCCTGCTTCTCATTTCCTTCAATTCTGCCCAAAAAGAGAGGTCTCTGGGTCGTTTATCTTAACAAATAAGGTCAAGTTTTGGTGGTTTCTGTGCAAAGAGATGGGAATCTCCTGTGTGAGAGTGGATCCCAGCCATGGGAGCTGCCAGTGGGGCAGGGATGCCTTGGGAAGTGCTGGGGTGTTCTACTATCCCAGTTTACCACAGCAGATGGGGATGATGTGAGGGAGGAGCAGGCACTGAGCACCTGGGGCAGCTGAATCCTGCACCAGGGGCTCCTCCATTCCTTAATGAACGTGCTCACTGCCCTGCCCAGCCCTTCTGGAGGGAGCAGGGCTCTTCTGGAAGGCTTCTCTCACTCCTCAGTGCTTCTCTGAGGCTAAAATGACACCTCTCACTGAGCTGCTTCCTCATTCAGCTAAAAGCTCTGGCATTTTACTTCCCTGGAACATGAAATGTCCATCTGTGGGGAGAGGAATGTGGATTTGTGTTGCTGTCTGCCTGCTGAGCAGGTGCTGAGGTGATATCTTCCTGTGGGATTGGCTTGATGACTTGCAGTGGTGGAGAACAAGTTGGGCATTTATTTCTCCACGTGGCTTGAAATATTTGAACTCTGTGGCTCAGTTTATATTCTCTTCTGCAAGGAGGCTATAAGGAGTAATTATTGGGATAGAATTTTTTTAAACATCTGTGTTTGCTTCACAATTAAGAAACATTATCAACAGAATATAAAATATGGGGTGGAAAAATTTGGAGCCTGACACTGAGGTGAGGAAGGGGGTTCTCTGGTAAATCTGGTGGGAGCAGCTGCCCTGGAATCATGGCCAAAGGAGGGAAGACAGCTGGGAAAGGTAAAGGTGGGCTCCTGACTCTGATGTGGCTGTCTCAGGGGGCTGGGCAGGGGTGACAGGGACTGACAGGGACCTGTGAGCTCTTAAGCCATTCATTGAGCACCTGAATGCTGCTTAGGGCAGGGCTGTCCTGATCAGCCTGGATTAATGAATTCAGCTTTCATGCTGTGCTTGGGGAAACCTATTAAGGTGTGTAAGGAGGGAAAATCACTCACAGTTTTCATGGAATATCCTAAACAGCTGAGCAGGTGTTGATGGGAAATGGCAGTCACAGGGTGGGGGGAT
The DNA here is from genome assembly GCA_032173965.1 of Sitta carolinensis. NCBI lineage: Eukaryota > Metazoa > Chordata > Aves > Passeriformes > Sittidae > Sitta > Sitta carolinensis. The sequence continues at coordinate 820,328 of CM063284.1, read as the reverse complement.
CTCTGCAGACCCCCCAGGCCACGGCCCTGGCCAGCAGGCTCAGTGCCCCAGGCTGTGCCCAGGGGGTTTGGGATGTCTCCTGAGGGACACTCCACCCCCCAGGGCAGCTCTGCTGGGCTCTGCCTTGGGGCCACTGCTCCCTGGGCTGTCCTGCCCAGCCTGGCACCCTGCTCCTGGCACACCTGGAGGGATTTGTGTGCACTGCTGCGTGCCCTGTGAGCCTGCCCTTCTCCAGGCTGAGCAGGCTCAGCTCCTGCAGTCTCTGCTCAGCAGGGATGCTCCAGAGCCCTCAACATCCCTGGGGCCTCTGCTGGACCCTCTGCAGCAGCTCCTTGTCCTGAGGAGCCCAGGACTGGGCACGAGATTCCAACTGTGCCCAGTGGGGGGATAGGATCCCCTCCCTCAATCCTCATCCCAGCCACAGTGAGATCTTATTCCTGTCGAGGAGGGAGCACCAAGAAAAGCTGCCTGGATTGCTGGAGCAAAACCTCCCAAGTGTTAGTTAATCCTGAGTAACACCACTCATGTCCCAGCACCCCTGGGTTGCCCTCCTGGGGCTCTGTAATCACACAATGCCTTCTGCTCTGTGTCTTGCAGATAAGCAGTTTCTGAGGACTGAAGTACCTGCCCGGGGAACACCTGCTTGTGAGGTAGGAACTGCTTTTCTAATGACCCCACACTAAAGGTTTAATTCAGAGCAGAGGTTTGGTCCAGCTGTGCTGGGAATTGCAGCACAATGAGATTTCTGCCCCTGGGAGCTCGTGTGGAGCACTCACCTTTCAATTCTGTTCTGTTAAAACCTTCTAATCACTGCTCTTTGTGCACCCTTCCTGTTAAAATCCTGCCAGACAGAATCATAGAAGGGTTTGGCTTGGATGGGACCTCAGGGATCACCCAGAGCCACCAGGCTGGGTGTCCACCATCCCAGGCTGCTCCAAACCAAATCCAGCCTGGCCTGGGACACTCCAGGGATCCAGGGGAGCTGCTCTGGGAGTTCCAGCCCAGCCCCTGCCCACCCTCCCAGCCAGGAATTCCATCCCAGTATCCCATCCAATCCTACTCTGCAGCCATTCCCTGTGTCCTCCATCCCCAGTCCCTCTCCATCTTACCTGCAGCTCCTTCAGTTCCTGCAGGGTCACCTGAGGTCACCCCAAAGCTTCTCCTCTCCATCCCAGTATCCCATCCAATCCTACTCTGCAGCCATTCCCTGTGTCCTGTCCTCCATCCCTGTCCCCAGCCCCTCTCCAGCTCTCCTGGAGCCCCTCCAGGGCTCTGAGCTCTGCCTGGATCCCTCTCCTCTCCAGGGCACATTCCCAGCTCTCCCAGGCTGGCTCCAGAGCAGAGGGGCTCAGCCTTTCAGGTGTTTATTTAAGTTTCAGACATTGCTGGGGTTCTGTTTGGGATAACAGGGCTGGTGTGAAACTCTAGATTTATCCTCTCTGGCCACTTGGACCTTCTTTGCTTGCCTTTTCTTGCTTTAAATGGCTCACATCTTGTTTAACTTGGTCACTCAAATCTTCTTTTTAGCAGAATAAGAGGACTACAAAAGATTAAAATGGGTAAACTAGGCTAAGAAAAACAAGTCTGATTTGCTTTGTTAGGAATTGGGAGCAGCAGATCATCCAGGTTTTTTATCCTAGCTGTCCTTTGGGGAAGGCACAATAAAGCTGCAGTTCCACTGGAATGTGCAGTCAGGATGCTCAAGGTGCAGGTGCTCACGTGATGTGGTTTGGGAAGGAGTCACAATTTATCCCTGATTTTTGTATGGACTGAGAGACCCAGCTGTCTTCTGTGGAGCAGTTTGGGATTGTCCTCAAAAGCTGGTTGTGTCTTGAAGTCCTGAGAGGAATATCTGCTGTTTCCCTCAGTGTTTGGCCCATCCATGTGCCTTTCCCTGTGGGAAGGCCTGAGCTGGCAGGAGTGCAGAGCAGCTCCTAACACCCTCATTTACCACCAGCTTTATCCACCCTGATCTCCTGGAACTGCCTGGAGGTCACAGGAGCCCCACAAGTCTCCTAAAACTTAGGTAAGGCATCAAATTGTCCCTCAGGTGCCTTTTTCTTCCAGTGTCTTTAAATGGCAGATGCAGAGCTAACACTGTAGGTGCAGAGTGCTTTATTTTCACAGGGGCTGCTGCTCCTGTTCAGGGTGGGCTGGAGGAGGCTCCTGTGTCCCTGTCCTGGGGGGGCTGTAAGACCCATCCTGGGGGGCTGGCCCAGCTCCATCCTGGGGGGGGGGCTGTGCCCAGGCTCCCATCCCTGGGGGGGGGGCTGGAAGAGGCTATCCCTGGGGCTGAGCTCCCATCCCTGGGGGGGGCTGGGGCTCCATCCCTGGGGGGGTGGCCAGGCTCCATCCCTGGGGGGGGGTGGAAGAGGCTCCCATCCCTGGGGGGGGGCTGCCAGGTCCTCTGGGGGGGTGGAAGAGGCTCCCATCCCTGGGGGGCTGGAGAGGCTCATCGGGGGGCTGGAAGAGGCTCCCATCCCTGGGGGGGCTGGAGGCTCCATCCTGGGGGGGCTGTGCCCAGGTCCATCCCTGGGGGGGCTGTGCCCAGGCTCCCATCCCTGGGGGGGGCTGCCAGCTCATCTGGGGGGGGGCTGAGAGGCTCCCATCCCTGGGGGGGGCTGTGCCCAGGCTCCCATCCCTGGGGGGGCTGTGCCCAGGCTCCCATCCCTGGGGGGGTGCGCTCATCTGCTGTGCCCAGGCTCCCATCCCTGGGGGGGCTGGAAGATGCTCCCATCCCTGGGGGGGCTGTGCCCAGGCTCCCTGGGGCATTCCCAGCTCCTGCTGTCCATCCTGGGGCTGTGGCTCTCAGCCAAACCATCTTAAGTCATTGTCTCAAAGCCACTTGAGGAGAAGCCAGGGAAGATGGCTTATCCTCCCCGGGGTGGGCTGGAGGGGGGCTGTGCCCACAGTGCCCACGTGCTTGTCCCCGTGGCCTCAGTGGACCTGCAGAGGTCACAGGAGGTGGGTGTCCCCTCCTCCTCCTCCTCAGGGAGAAGGTGACAGAGCAGGAGTGGGACAGCTTTGGGTTTTCCTTCTTGCACCAGCCAGTTTGAGTGGGTTTTGTTTTTCCTCTTCCCTGCCTCTCTCAGCTTGGCCCAGTGTGGTCTGAAGGGATGCCTGGACTCCATTTAGACTTCATGGAGTAGCTCCAGTTGGAAGAGACCCTTAGGGATCATGGAGTCCAGTTGCCTGCTCCTCCTAGGAGCACCTAAAACTGAACCCCATGCCTGAGGGTGTTCTCCAGGCCCCCTGGACTCGGGCAGGTCCTGCTGTACCTCCCAGCTTGTCTAGGCAGGTGACTTGGCCATTAGGATTTCCCTCCTTGCATTTCTCCACGGCACAAACCTGGGAGTTGGGGCAGAAGCTGCCAGGCATCCCTGGAGCTCCCCACACTCCTTGTTCCAGGCTTTCAGGGCATGCAGACCCCCCAGGTGTTTCCCACAGGCTGCAGTGAGCAGCTGAAGTGCTTCCTGCAGGAATTGACCCGGGAATGTTTAATGCAGGCTCATTGAGGGTGAGGATGAATGAGGGCAGCTTCCTGCTCACATCCTCTGGGAAGCTGGGAGAGCAGGCAGGAAGGGGGGAGCCTTGCTGGGAGCTGGGCCTGGCTCAGGAATTGAATTGGGTTCTTCACAAACCTGAACTCAGGAATACCTGAATTCCTCCTGCTCATTCCACTTGGAATGTTTGGTCATCCCTCTTAAAATGCAGGCACTGATCTTCATTTGGTTCTTGTGTTGGTTCCACGTGTGCACGTGGGGAGAAAACACTTCTGAAATCCTTACCTGCTGGATAAATTTATGTTTTATTGTGTAATGGCTCTAACAGGGAAGAAACAGCCCCAAACCCTTTGGTCCCACACCTTTGGGGTCAGTTTTATTGGGTGTGAGGTGCCCAGAGCAGCTGGGGCTGTCCCTGGATCCCTGGCAGTGTCCAAGGCCAGGCTGGACAGGGCTGGGACAGTGGGAAATGTCCCTGCCCATGGCAGGGCTGGCACTGGATGGGTTTGAGGTCCTTCCAACCCAAACCATTCAGGGATTTGAGGATTCTGAGTCATTTTACCACTTAAAGTTTTATTTTCTCAAAGTGTTGTGGGAAGCACCGTTAATTAAAATCCAAAGTTTGTTTGTTTCTTTGGTTTTTTTCAGTTCTACACTGAATAATTATTTATTTAGTCCCCTCTTTTTCCCCTTTGGAAGGGAATTGCTGTGTGCAAGGCACCTGAGTGTGGCACTGGAGGCTGCTGCAGCCACACCTGCCCTAAGAAAGTGAACCATTCTCTAAAGAAACCACCACACCATGCCTGATAACTGCAGGGACACCTGGAATGGCTTTTATTGCTCTTTCTTTCATGAAGTCTCAGCTGTTGTTTTCTGCCCAAAGCCTTGTTTTCCAGGCACCCTTGAATGTGTTTGTTATCAGGAGCAAGGAAATGTAAATACAATGGTGCTTGGGCTGCAGCAGCTCCTCCCTTCCTCCCCCTGCCTTCCTGCGTGCACTGGGCACGGGGGGAGCTGTTCTTCTGCATCAGTTCATTTCAGAAAGCACTGTTCTTCCCCCTGCTGCCACCCCACCAGATTTCACAGAGAGACAATTCTCTCCTTGAGACCAAGAGCCAACACAAGGCCTCGTGCTGTGGCTCCTCTTGGCATTTCCCCAAGCTCCTGCCCACCAGCACATCCCATTTTTGAACTAGATAAACCACACAGGCACTGTTCTACTTGAACTAAGACTGCATTCTTCTGCTTGCAACATTGAACTCATTTCCTAGGAGAAAAACTAAAAAAAAACCCCAAAACTGGAGCCCTCACCAACCCGAGTCTCCCAGCCTTAAGTTTGCAGCTGTTTCTGGGAGCTGTTGCCCAAGTGTGGCTGTGCTGGATGCTGTTGGTCACTGGGAGCTAATGTTGGTTGAGCTCTCAGTCAGCAGGAATTTTGTCATCAGGTCAGGATAACAGGAAGGCTCCAGTGCAGAATTTGTTCTTTGGCCTCACTCGGGAGGAATTGGGCTCAGCTGTTGGATGTGAGCAGTCACTTGGCCTCACCCTGTGCCTGTCATCTGCTTTTTTTACTGAGTCTGTCATGAGCTCTGTGTGGCAGGAACAACTTTCTCTGGGCAGAGTCATTTCTCTGCAGTCCCCAGGCTTGCCTAAGCTGCCAGGGATGTGTCTGGACCTCTCTGTTCCCTGCTCAGGAGTTCAGTGATGCTCTTCTGGCCCTGGGCCAGCTGTGGGGCTGAAGCAGCTCAAGAAAAATCCCCCGGATCCTCTCTAAGAATAAACATCACATGAGAGCAGCAGTGTCCCCCTGCCTGGGGAGCATTAACGTGCTGGGAGGCAGGAGCAGCAGCAGCTTAAGGGCTGGGCTGGCATCCCTCTGCCTCAAGGGCTCAGCTGCAAGGCCATGGGGGCTGCAGTGTGCAGAGGAGCTCTCAGAGCCTGCTGGGGCTGTAAATCACCCCCCTGTAAGGCCCCTGGTGAGGGAGGTGGCAATGTACAGCTGAAGCTGTGGGCAGGGGCTGAGATCCTGCTGGCTGTGCCCCTGGACACTCTGCAGGCATTTCTCTGGAGCTGTGCCTCTGAGAGCCCTGCCCTGGGCAGCACAGGAGGTGCTGGGCTGCTGAAGGAGTGGGTGCACCCAGGGCTGCTGAGCCAAGCCATCTTCCCAGGGATTCCTGCCCAGGGAGAAGGTCCCTGTGCACTAGCACTGCTGCTGGAGCTGGGGGTTGTCCCTCAGAGGTGTCCCCTGGGGAGGTTTGGGGTGATTCATGGGATCTTTCCTGCCTCACACCCTATTCTGAAGCTCACTTTTCCCTCTCCCTGGCCTTGGGAGCTGTGCCATCACCAGCAGGAGTGCCCCTCTCCCTTGGATTTGCTTCCCAAGCTTCCAGCAAATCCTTTCCTGAGCTGTTGTAGCCAAAGGGTTCAGCTCTGCTTGCTGAGGGGCCCAAGTGTGATCAGTGCTTTTGAAGCTAAAGGCTTCTACCTTGGTTTAAAAGGATTTCAGAGTTTTGCCTTTCTCACCTGTGTGTAGGCACAAATACCCCTACTTAGAAGTAATTCCTATTAAGGTGGAATATGTTTAATCTGCATTACTTCTGTTGTGGAGTCGTCCCAGGATGAACAAAATCCCTACCTGGAATTGCCAAAGGTGGTGCAAAAATGCCCTTTCTGAGCATGTTCTAGTGACACACCAGTGTGTGAGGGCAGACTGGGGTATCCCAAAACTGTCCTTGACAGGGAAAGGAACAGGGATATCCCAGAGCTGTCCCTAACAGTGTCAGGAACAGGGATATCCCAGAGCAATCAGGAACAGGGATATCCCAGAGCTGTTCCTAACAGAGTCAGGAACAGGGATATCCCAGAGCAATCAGGAACAGGGATATCCCAGAGCTGTTCCTAACAGTGTCAGGAACAGGGATATCCCAGAGCTGTCCCTAACAGTGTCAGGAACAGGGATATCCCAGAGCTGTCCCTAACAGTGTCAGGAACAGGGATATCCCAGAGCTGTCCCTAACAGTGTCAGGAACAGGGATATCCCAGAGCTGTTCCTAACAGTGTCAGGAACAGGGATATCCCAGAGCTGTCCCTAACAGTGTCAGGAACAGGGATATCCCAGAGCTGTCCTAACAGTGTCAGGAACAGGGATATCCCAGAGCTGTCCCTAACAGTGTCAGGAACAGGGATATCCCAGAGCTGTCCCTAACAGTGTCAGGAACAGGGATATCCCAGAGCTGTCCCTAACAGTGTCAGGAACAGGGATATCCCAGAGCTGTCCCTAACAGTGTCAGGAACAGGGATATCCCAGAGCTGTCCCTAACAGTGTCAGGAACAGGGATATCCCAGAGCTGTCCCTAACAGTGTCAGGAACAGGGATATCCCAGAGCTGTCCCTAACAGTGTCAGGAACAGGGATATCCCAGAGCTGTCCCTAACAGTGTCAGGAACAGGGATATCCCAGAGCTGTCCCTAACAGTGTCAGGAACAGGATATCCCAGAGCTGTCCCTAACAATAATGGGATAATCCAGAGCAATCAGGAACAGGGATATCCCAGAGCAGTCCCTAACAATAATGGGGATAATCCCAGAGCAATCAGGAACAGGGATATCCCAGAGCAGTCCCTAACAATAATGGGGATAATCCCAGAGCAATCAGGAACAGGGATATCCCAGAGCTGTCCCTAACAATAATGGGGATAATCCCAGAGCAATCAGGAACAGGGATATCCCAGAGCAGTCCCTAACAATAATGGGGATAATCCCAGAGCAATCAGGAACAGGGATATCCCAGAGCTGTCCCTAACAATAATGGGGATAATCCCAGAGCAGTCAGGAGCAGGCTCCACAGCTTGGAGCCTTGCAGGTGCGTTCTGCTCCCACCCTCAATGTGCTTAAGGACTTCTGTTCTCCATGAATCTCTGAGCACCTGGGTGGCCTGCCCAGCTCAGGAGGGGTCTGTGTGCCTGGCCTGGGGGTCCCTGTGGCTGCAGGGGGGTCCCTGTGCCCAGCAGGCCCCTGGAGCAGCTCCCTGGTGTGGTCACAGCGCCAGGCACTCACTGAGCTTTTGCTTTGCCTTGTTGAGCATCCCCCTCCACGGGGCTTTGTTGTGCTTTCCACAGGGCAGCCCCTGACCTCTGCACCAGCCCAACGGGTCTGGCCATTGCCAGGTTCCTCTGGGAGCATTCCTGGAGTTTGCAAAGGCCCTCATCCTCAGAGGCAGCTGCTGAGTCCAGAAGTCCCTTACGTGCTGTAGCCAACATCTTGCAGAATTAGCAAATAGCTAAAACTCATTTTTTGTTATAGAAATGCTTTGTTTCATTCTTCCAAAGCTTTTTTGACCTTCCAGTAGTGTTGGAAAGGTTTAAAATATTGTTTTCTCTTGACAAATCCCTTGAAAAAGCATTTCCAGATTTGCTCTTCTACTCCTCTGGAACACCAGGCTGGTGCTGAGTTGCCAGGAATGAAGACAATTCTCCACTCAGCTTTCTCATGTGCATGCTTCCAGTCCTGTGTCCTGATGGGCAGGTTCTGGTGCTCTGTAATTATGTTGTCAGGAGAAGGGCTTATTTTAATTAAAAGTGAAGTAGCTGCTGTGATACAGTCACTGACACAATTGGAATTATTCTGTGCAGGGAGAGGAGTGGAGCCTGTGTGGAAGTGGAGTGGCTGGAAGCAGAGATTAATTTCAGAATTCATCCTCTCCTTCTTAATTTCAGAATTCATCCTCTCCTTCAAGGAGGGCTTGGTTGCCCTCCTACACTCTCAGATGTGTACATACACACCTTTATATATTATTATATATACACAAGGCAAAACTGTGAGTTGATGAAGGCACTGAGGGCCTGCACAGGGCTACTCAAACTGTAATTAAGCTGGGCTAAACCTCTGAATTTTTTTCTCACAGCTTGACTTGACCTCATTCTCATCTCTGGGTTTGTCCTTGCAGCGTTTGTGCTGTGCACTTTTCATCCTGTCTTAGAAATGGACACCCCAATTCTCACATGAGGACAAAATCCAATATTCTGGGGGATGTGTATGCAAGGTGACCATGGAGCAGGATGAATTCAGAGGAGCTGAGGGGAACTTTTGGGTGAAACTTCTCCCTCTGTGGCCGGGCTGTGAGGTGAGGATGTGAGTGAGGTGGTGTCACAGGTGAGGATGAGGGTTGCTGGGTGATGCCCTCTGGCAGGGAGGTGCCATCCTTCCCTCTGTGCCAGGAGAAGGCTCTCCCTGGGCACAGCCAGCAGCCCCTGTGCTGAGCGTTTGCTGGGGCAGGGAGGTGGATCCAGGCTCTCTTCCCTGGGTGCTATTAAAGGAAAGCAGCTGACAGGAGCAGCTGCTGGGGCTGGGGCTCAGCCCAGCATCCTCCAGAGAAAGTGCTTTGCAAACAGCCCTTCCTCCCCTGCCCCCACTTCTCCTTCCCTGTGCCAGGAGAAAAGAGGAGGCTCTTCCCCCATGATTGATGAAACTCTCCTTTTTTGGTGCTGCCTCTCCAGGGAGGCAGCACACGAAATCCCCTCTGCTGCAAGGCACTGCAAACCAGCAGCCCAGCTGGGCTTTTAGAGCTGGGCATTTTGCAGCTAAACCTTCCAGATCTGGGTAGAAGGTGGGCAGACTCTCTTTTTTTTTTTTTTTTTTTTTCCTTTGGATAAATATTTATGATTTTTGGGTGTCCTTTTTAGGTCTTTTGCTTCAGTGCTTGTAGGCCTGTGCACAGCTTGACACTTGAAAGTCCCTCACAGTTATTATCTATGAACTCATCTTCCATGTGGCTTTTTTGAAGGCCAGCCAAGAGCATTAATCCCCACCTTCTAGAGTCCCTAATCCCTGCTGGGGCTTAGAGGAAAGTTATTCTTGTCCTCCCAGTGAAGCTGCTCTGGCAGAGCATCTCTCTCTGTAACTTCAGGCAAGTTTATTAAAGTGACTTTTTATCAGCTTGGAAAGGGTACAGCCCTGGATGGAGCAATCCAACTTGGACAGTCTTCCCCCAGCCTGCTGAGTGCTGAATGGCACTGAGGCTGCCCAAAGGCAGGCAATCCTGCAGGAGCTTGGGCTGCCTTTATCTCATCTCAGGCAGAATCACCAGCAGTCAAAGGCTCTTTGCAGGCACGAGGATGTGCCACGGATCTGTTTTGGGAATGGGTGCAGCTGAAGCGGAGTCAGGGCTGGAAGTGGTGATTCTTTGCAGTTGTATCACTCTTGCTCTCCTCAGGCTGACGTTGTTCAAGCCTCCCAGCTCTGGTTTTCATCCAGCTGTGGCTGTGCTGGCACCCAGCCCTCTCCCTGCGTGAGCCTCCCCCTTCCCACCAGCTCTCCTTACTCAGAGCCTGCTCTGGCTCCAGGAACGCTGCTCTGGATGCTCCAGCCTGGCTCAGGTGGGCTTCCTTCCATTTGTTGTCCTTCCAGGGGTTTGCACAGGAGGGGAGTCGGAGCAGTTTTGCCTTTGTTTCCTTGCTGTCAGCTTTGGGCAGCTCTGATGGGCAGCCAGGTGTCAGTGGAGGCTTTGGGAGTTGGCTCCTGCCACGGAGCTCAGCTGCCTCTCTGCTGCTGCCTCGCACTGAGAAATTGCAAAACACCCCTCAGGCTTTTGGACAAGTGCAGAGCAATTGCAGTGTAATTCCCAGGAATGTGGTAGGGCTGCTCTCTTGGGTGTCTGGAGTTTGCTGTCTCCCAGCCCCGTGGGCAGAGTGTGGCTCTCCAAGGTCTGAGAGCAGCAGGAGCTGCTGTGGAGTGCCCTGAGAAAACAGGCTTCAACAGCCTGAGACAAGGCCAGCAGGGAACTGCTGGCAGCCCTGCAGGTGAGGGGCTGAAATGAGAGTTTGCAGAGTTCTCAGAGCAGCTGAACACGGGGCTGAGCTGACATCAGACAGGGCAGCTGTGCCCTGGAGATGCTGAGTTCCAGAGGCCTGGCTGGGAGCTGCTGCCAGGGATCCAGGGTGCCCAGAGCAGCTGGGGCTGCCCCTGGGTTCCTGGCAGTGCCCAAGGCTGGGAGCAGCCTGGGACAGTGGGAGATGTCCCTGCCCATGGGATCCCTTGAAGATCCCTCCAAGCCAAACCATCCTGTGACAGCATTCCATGATACCAGGTACCTGCACACTTGTGTGTATGTGTATTTAGACATGCTCAAACAGGAATTCTCCCCTGTCCTCTTGCATTTGGATATTCCTTCTGCCTTCATCTTTGACAGAGAGCTGGCTCCAGCTAATTACTTTTATTTTGCATAAGTGCAGAATGTAGACTTTATTTTTAAACTGCTTTTTACTGAGTTGAAAATAATGTTAATCAGGGACGTGTAATAGTCATGTTACCCGCCACTGGAATTCCTCGAAGTCCTCAAGTACTGGTGTTTATTTCTCTGTTCCCTTTCCTCTGCTAATTACAGCCACAGTGCTCCCTTTGTGTGGAGACCTGGAACCTTCCAGAATAGCTGGGAGTGCTGGCATCAGTCCTGTGCAGGCAGCTGTGCTGGGAGAGAAGGGAACGTGTGCTGGGCTGTGCAGGTGATTGCTCAGCTGAGCCCTGGCTGTGCTGCAGCTCTTTGGGAGGGAATGCTTGGGGGGATGTGTTGGCAGAGCCAGGATCACCAGGGTCCTCTGTGTGGTGGGGTGGATTCCTGTGTGGAATTACAGCCAAGGTGGGTGCTGGTGTGCCCCAGCTCCCCCAGGCACCACCCTGCCTGTAAACCAGGTCCTGCCTGGGGCACAGGTCGAGTTTGGAGTGGGCAGAGATCCCAGAACAGCTCCTTGAGCTCACTGGAGGGCAGTGCAAAGCTGAGGGGCTGTGGGGCATCCTTTGGTCCATCCTCTCTGGGATAAGGCTGAATTCCTTGGGAGCAGCCCTGGTGGGCTCTGCTGTCCCTGCTGCAGGCTTGCAGCTCCAGTGCAGTTTTTGGGGGTGCAGTGCATGGGTTGTGTGATGTTCCACAGGTGCACTCTGCATTTTCACACAATCTTTAAGGCTGAAAAAGACTCCCAGGATCACCGAGTCCAACCTTTGACTGACACCCCCATATCAACTAAGCCACAGTTTAACTCCTGAGTTTAACTCACAGTTTAACCTTGAGTCATCCTGGGTCCCTTCTGGTCCTGGATTTTCCTTAAAGTCCCTTCACATTAAAGAAAAAATTTTCTTTTGCTTTTGGTTTGTTGAATCAAATACAGATAATTTTACTCTTAGTGAATATCCACATCTCAAAAGAGCAGATGGGAACTGCTTTAGTAAAGCTGGGAAATGCTGGCCTGGCAGCCTTTAGGCCACTTTCAGTAATGGCTTTTGAGTTGACAGTGAGGAGGAGCTCCACACATGGAGAGAGGAGCTTGTTTTACACCTTGCCTTTGGCTAGTGTGGGATTTCTGCCTGGTTATCCTTGGAGGCTTCATCATTCCGTGAAGTGTAAGCTCTCCAAGCCACGGGTGGCTGCGAGGCTGGAAGAAAATAGAATTTCCCTCAAATCTCCTGAAATTGAGAGAATCTTTTTAGCATTCCCAAGGAGGCAGGACTGCTGGGAGCCTGTCTGCTGCCTGGCTCTGCTAATTCCTGTGGCATCTGAATAATTGATGATGGGGAAGGCACAGCTCGTTGGCTTTATCAGTGCCTTCCTGCGGGAGATGGAGCTGATGAAAATGTTTCTGATTATGGAGCAGAAATCATCATTAAGGCCTGGCATGCTCACGTTGGGTTTATTTGCAGTAGCAATAAGAGCAAAAGCAGTGTTTGAAGCAGAGAAATGGCTCATTCCCTAAGGAATGAAGCCCTGCATTGATGGAGAGCCTGGAGGAGCCTCAGCTTCCCCCAGCAGCAGTCAGAGGCTGAGGAGAGGCTGTTCCTGACTCCTCCAGTGCCAGGAGGGAGATGCCAGACGTGGCAGAGGAAGGGCTGGGAGCAGACAGTGAGAGGAGGAAGCTGTGGGGGCTGAAGGTCTGCCTCAGCTCTGGCATGGGGTTCAAACTTCATTAAACCCAGCTGAAGTGAGAACTGAAAAACTTCCTGTTTATGGCGTGGCCATGGAGGGATTGTGGAAGTGACTGAGATCTGCCTGAAGCCTTCAGAGCCATTTCATGGCTACAGTCCTGGAATCCCAGACTGGTTTGGGATCAAGGGACCTTCAGGGTCATCCCACTGCCACCCTGCCATGGCAGGAGCACCTTCCATGATCCCAGATTGCTCCTGGCCTTGGGCACCTCCAGGGATCCAGGGGCAGCCGCAGCTGCTCTGGGAATCCCTTCCCAATCCCTGCCCACCCTCCCAGCCAGGAATCCCTTCCCAGTATCCCATCCAATCCTACTCTGCAGCCATTCCCTGTGTCCTGTCCCTCCATCCCTTGTCCCCAGTCCCTCTCCAGCTCTCCTGGAGCCCCTCCAGGCCCTGGAAGGGAGAATTTGGGATTCCTGAGTGGAAATAACCCATGTTGTCCTTGTGTTTCCTTGTGGAGGCAATAGTAGGATCTGTTTTTCCTTTACTTGTGCATTTCTGGCTTGTTTTCTGCAGCAGCTTGGGGGCTCTGGGGCTGGCTGAATTGATTCTGAGTAATTAAAGTGAGCCAGAAGGCTCGGGGAGTTTGTGCTGAGAAGGGAAACAGCTCTGCAAGTGCTTTGTCTCTTTTAGGAGTCCAAGGTTAAAATCATCAAATGCCCTAGACCTGCTCTCTGCCCCAAATCTGCCTCCTCTGCTCCTGTCCCATCTCTTGTCCCTCACACAGGAGGACAGCAATCATTTGAACCCTGGAAATAACAGCTGGAAAATCCCTTGCTGTATTTATGGGTTGTCTGAAGGAGACTGTGGCTCTGTTACTCTCTCTGAAATCCCCGTTTGCTGGAAGTCCAAAGGTGCACTGGAAATCAGGAATATTTGATGTGCTACCTCCCTCTCTGCTCTCCCAGGAGCTCTGAGGAAGCTGCCAGCTCACTCTGGTCTCAACACCACCTCCAAGCTGAAATTTGGGTTGATTTTGCTGTGGAAATATCTGGAATCTCCTAATTAATCCTGGTTTGATGATGCCCTCAGGTACTTGGGCTGGTCCAGCAGGACTGGAGCATCCCAAAGAACTGGACAGCTTCCCTCTGCCAGGGGGGTGGCACCTGCACATCAGGGGAGCTGATTCCTGAATATCAGTCTGGAATCCAGGTCACCCATTCTGAGGCTGGTGTTTCCAGCAGTTGAGCTGGGAGGGATTTGAAGTGTTGGAAAGATTTTATTAAAAATCTCTCAGCCTCCATCTCTTTGCCTCTAAGAAGCTTTGTGGGATTTTCCTGTGACTCCAGAATCGGCCATAAAGCAGAGCTCTTGCTGTGTTTAACTTTAAAACAACAAATCAGTGAATCCCGTTGGTTCAGGCTGTGCCAAAAGGATTATAAAATTCCAGGTGGGTCCCAGAGTTGTGTGCCCAGCCCTGCAGTGGAGGGAGCAGCTCAGTGGGTCGCTGTGTCCTCTCCTGGGGAGGATGGAGACAGGAATCTTGCCGTGCATTCCAGGACTCTGGGAAGGAGGATGACTTAGCACATCTCTGCTCTCCTGTTTCCTCACGCCTCAGTGCTCCCAGCAGCTCCAGCTAAGAAAAGCAGCCTGACTTAGCCAGGAGAAATGGGAATTATGACCGAGCTGTCCCTGTTTCTCCCAGCCAGGGATGGAGTTAGGAGCTAATTTTAAAGGAGCAAGTGGAGCTGGTGGAGTCATGGATGTGCTTCTCATAAATCTGAGCATCTCCTTTAAAGCAGCAGAAGTGAGGAAGTGTTCCTTCGGTGTTTTCCCTGTTTGGGAGCAGGTTTCCCTCTCTGGCAGGAGTTGCTGAGTCCAGCCCTGTGGAGCAGGATGGAGCCTGGCAGGGCTCTGGGGCAGGCTGCAGTGCTCCTCTGGGTGTGCTCCTCTGGCCAAAGCAGCATTCCCTGTGCCAGGAATGCCAGGGAGGGAAGGCAGTGCCCCACACTGAGTAGGGGTTTGGTTGGACAGGGCACAGGATTTCAGGTTGGGGTTTTTGGGCAGCATCCCCGTGCCTGCTCTCCTCTTTCTCTGTCTCCAGACAAGACACACAAAATCTGGGTCAGACTGATCATAACTTGAAATTCCAAGCCTGTGCGTGCCCAGAGGCAGGAACACAACAGAGCAGTCAGGGAAGCTGCAAAATGGAAGCACAGAGTTCAGGAGATAAATGCCACTCTTCCCTGGCTGGGAAGCTGGATCCTGTGGCTGGTGCAGGTTTTGCTTTGCCTCCTCTTGCAGAGGGTGGGGTGATGGCTCTGGGAAGTTGTTCCAGGGGGTCACTTCAAGTAAAACCTGGGTGAGGAAGTTGCTGAAGAGAAGTTCTTGACATCCTGAGAAGTTGTTGATGCTCCTGGATCCCTGGCAGTGCCCAAGGCCAGGCTGGACAGGGGCTCTGGGACAGTGGGAGGGGTTCCTGCCATGGCAGGGGTGGTTCTGGGTGGGCTTGGAGGCCCTTCCAACCCAAACCCTTCAGGGACAATTCCAGTGATGGGACAGCTGGGACTACACCCAGTGAATAGCTGGAACTCTTTGGAACCCCAGGCTGGAGGGTCTGTGATGGGGGGATTCAAATAACCCTGCTGAATCTTTCAGCTTAGCTGAGGAGAGGTGGATTTTATTTATCCCAACAAGCAGGTTACTCAGTGAGTACACCGAGATTCTGAGCGTGGGGAAGAACAGATGGAGCAAACCCTGAGTGTAACAGATCAGCTGTGCCTGGAACAGGAGAGATCTAAACAATCCTTCTGTGTAAAAATAATGTGTGAGTTACGGGAACATGATTGATTTGCTTTGGGGTAATTTGCAGATTTCCTGGAATGTGTTGCTACAGGAAAGCCCTTCTCCTCCTTGCCTGTAGTGCAGCTGTCACTGTGGCACTGGCAGGGCTGCTCCCTGCTCCTTCCACACCTTTCCTTGGAGCAAACTCCTCCCTTTGGTGTTGGCAGGAGGGCTGGGCTCTCCTTGGGGGCTGTTCTTGGATGCAAACCTGGAGCCAGGTTGGTGTCACCCACGGCTGCTCCGCTCCCTCTGCTGATTTAACAACCACCAGGAGCTCAGGAGCTGTTGCACTGCTGAGGAATTGTTCAGCATCCCTGAATTCCTGGGGCTGGAAAAGCCCTCCCAGCCCTCTGAGCCCACCCTGTGCCCACAGCCCACCTTGTCCCCAGCCAGAGCTCTGAGTGCCACCTCCAGGAATTCCTGGGACACCCCCAGGGCTGGGCACTCCAGACCTCCCTGGGCAGTTCCAGGGCCTGAGCTCCCTTTTCAGGAAGGAATTTCAGTGCTTTTTTAAACCTCTGCCTTCAGAAATCTCTGTCACTGCTCAGTTTTTCTCTTTCATCCCAAAGTTAATGCCAGAATTCCTCTTCCCTGTGCTCTGCCCATGGCTGATTTCCAGAGCTGGGGAGGCAGGGCACTAAGGTGCATCTTGCTGAGGATTCTTTAAAGCTTCCCAGCCAGCTCTGTTCTGTGGGAATGGAAATGGGGTAGCAAGCATCTGTCTCTCTAAGCTGCTCAACACATGAATCTGCTCCAGGATTTGCTCTCTACCCTTGGGCACAAGCCCTGCCATATCCTCCTTTTCCTCCTGCCTTGGCAGACAAGCCCTGGGACTCTGGGACAGTCGGTGTGGTTTGGCTGCTGGAACAGCAGAGAGGGAAAAGGAGGAATTCCCAGGGGTGTTGTGGCTGTCCTTGGAGCACACCTGGGCTGAGCAGGGATCCCTGTCCTTTGTGCCAGGTGCTCCAGCCCTGCCTGAGACACCAGTGCTGTATTTAAAATGCCTTTTCTTAGTTACACTGGTTTATTTTTATACATCGTTTCTGCATTCCCTATTTAGCTAAATATGGGCAAGGAAATGTCCTGCTGATAAGGCTGCATAACCTCATTATTATTTTTCCCCAGAAAGTAGATCACTCCAGTGGCCTAGTTCCTGTGTAGGCCTGAAATAGCAGCACTGTCAGTGCCACAAACCCCCAGTGCCATCTTATTTTATGGCATTTATAGATTTGATTTTACTTCCGTGGAGTGCAGCAACTCCGTGTCGGGCTCTGCTCCCAGGGGACAGGTACAGCACAAGAGGGAACAACTCCAAGCTGTTCCAGGGGGGGTTCAGGGTGGAAATTGTGAAAATTCCTTCCCCAAAAGCTGCCCAGGACTGTGGTGGGGTCCCCGTTGGTGAAGGGATTTACAAACCCTGTGGATGTGGCACCTGGGGACAAGGGCAGGGTGGCCTTGGCAGCGACTGGATGGACTCAGAGGACTTTTCCAGCCTCAGTCACTCTGGGCTCATGATTCAGCTTGTTGGGAAATCTAAATATTGCTTTTCGTTCTGATGCTAAATGACATTTTCAGAAGGAGATGATTAAATGTTCATCGCTGCACATCCAGACTCACTGACCTGGAGCTGTCAGTTCTCTTGTGAGTTGAGAACAAAGGAGGATGTGCCTGAAAAATTGGCTCTTTCTGAGCCCCATTTGTTCCTTGAAGGAGACTGGGATTAAACTTCTGGAAGTGCCTTCCCTGGCTGGTGCTCCCTGCAGGGTAATGCAGCCAGTTGTGTGCACATCTGGATGATGGCTTCTCTTAAAATAGTCGGGAACTCTGAAAGAAACCTTTTTGATAAGACTCTTTCATTTAATACAATTTTATTTTTTTAACTGACCATAATTCCTTCAACTGTGACCCTGCACAGGGGGTGAAGAGCTCCAAACTTTTCCCCTCTGCATTTCCAAGCTGTGATCCAGGGCCTTTAGCTCAACCCCCAGGAACTGCAGTTGCTGCCTGAAGAGCTGTCTGCCTGCAAGGCTGACCTTTTATTGTTCAAAGAATAAAAAAGAAGAGCTTGAACTGAATTAATTTCCATACTGGACTCGCCTGGAAGGACAGAAACCCCACTATCAGTGGGATACCATTGTTCCTAAGGAATGTGAGCCTGTAGGTATGTGGTGGCCCTGCAGTGCTGACACAGAATTTCCTGCAGTTCAAGGAGTAGGAGCCTTTGTTTTTTGGGAACAAGGGGATCTGTGTTCTGCCACCCCATGGAAGGCAGCAGGCCTGGGCTGCTGCACAGTGGGCACTTGGGTCACCCCTCCTGGGCCAGCACACACAAGTGTCCCTTGTGCTCCTCTGGGGCTGCAGCTCTGTGCCAGCAGCTCCTGAGTGCCCCAAGGAGAGCCAGAGCCAGGCTGGGAGGGCTGGGAATGCTCACCTGGACAGGGGGATCCAGAGAGACCCCAGAGAGCCCCTGCCAGGGTGTAAAGGGGCTCTGGAGAGTGGAATGCTCACTGGACAGGATCCAGGGACCAGAGAGCCTGCAGGTCTGACAGCTGAGACTAGAATGCTCCTGGACAGGGGGATCCAGAGGAGACCCCAGAGAGCCCCTGCCAGGGTCTGAACAGGCTCTGGAGAGCTAGGGAATGCTCACCTGGACAGGGGGATCCAGAGAGACCCCAGAGCCCCTGCCAGGGTCTGAACAGGCTCTGAGAGTGGAAGCTCACTGGAAGGGGATCAGGGCGACCCAGAGCCCTGCCAGGGTCGAACAGCTTGGGGTGGAACTCACCCGACAGGGGATCCAGAGGACCCCAGAGCCCCTGCCAGGGTCTAACAGGCTCTGGAGAGCTGGGAATGCTCACCTGGACAGGGGGTCCAGGGACAGAGACCCCAGAGCCCTGCCAGGGTCTGAACAGGCTCCAGGGGAGCTGGGAATGCTCACCTGGACAGGGGGATCCAGAGAGACCCCAGAGAGCCCTTGCCAGGGTCTGAACAGGCTCTGGGGAGCTGGGAATGCTCACCTGGACAGGGGGATCCAGGGACAGAGACCCCAGAGCCCTGCCAGGGTCTGAACAGGCTCCAGGGGAGCTGGGAATGCTCACCTGGACAGGGGGATCCAGAGAGACCCCAGAGCCCCTGCCAGGGTCTGAACAGGCTCCAGGGGAGCTGGGAATGCTCACCTGGACAGGGGGATCCAGGGACAGAGACCCCAGAGCCCCTGCCAGGGTCTGAACAGGCTCTGGAGAGCTGGGAATGCTCACCTGGACAGGGGGATCCAGAGAGACCCAGAGCCCTGCCAGGGTCTGAACAGGCTCCAGGGGAGCTGGGAATGCTCACCTGGACAGGGGGATCCAGAGAGACCCCAGAGCCCCTGCCAGGGTCTAAACAGGCTCTGGAGAGCTGGGAATGCTCACCTGGACAGGGGGATCCAGGGACAGAGACCCCAGAGCCCCTGCCAGGGTCTGAACAGGCTCTGGAGAGCTGGGAATGCTCACCTGGACAGGGGGATCCAGAGAGACCCCAGAGCCCCTGCCAGGGTCTGAACAGGCTCTGGAGAGCTGGGAATGCTCACCTGGACAGGGGGATCCAGAGAGACCCCAGAGCCCTGCCAGGGTCTGAACAGGCTCTGGGAAAGCTGGAGGGGCACCTGGGACAAAGCCTTTCTGTAAATTCCAGCAGCTTTTGTTGGTTATTCCCAAGAATAACTTTAAAAGTCTGAAAAAGGTGAAAAAGTAAAATATCGATGATGGGTGTGGGTTGTGCCAACGTGAAGGCTGGAGATGAGTCAGCTCAGGTGCATTTTTTCAACCCAGAGCTGTAAATGAAGCAGGGCTAGCTGGTGATTCCTTCTCCCAGTTTGCAGTTCCCAGCTGTGGGTGAAATGCCTGCGTGTGCACCTCGCTGTGTTTTCCCCATGTAAACATTATTCAAACGTCACTTTCCCTCCCAAATCCCAGGGCTGGAGGGGGTGGGCTGGGATTAGCAAGGTTTGCTGAGGACATGAACACACTGCAGGACCCTCTGGGAGGGATCAGGAGCAGCACTGAAGGATCCATCAGAGATTATGTAAAATCCTAATCTCCAGAGGGGAGGCTGGGTGGAGTCGAGCCCAGCACTAAATTCCTCTGCGTCATTTGTCTTTGGGGTGTCATTAACTGCAGATCTGGGGCAGGGCAGCAGCCAGTGGCACACCATGGCTGCCCTGGCCAGGTACTGGGCTTGTTCTTGATGTTTTTTTATTGAAGGTTCTGATAAAAGCCCCCCTGAAATGTGACATCCCCGAGTTAAACCCGCTTTAGATGATCCCAGTTTATTCCTGGTCTGGTTGTGGGGGGGGTTTAGAAACATCTGGGAATTACTGAGCATCCAACAAATGTTTCTGGTGGTGTTGATGCCTTCTGGAGGCTGGCCTGGAGCAGAGAGCAGCCAGAGGAAAAGGATGAAGCAGGGATTTATTAAAAGGCCTCAGTGGGCACACCTGGGCTGCCCAAGAATCAAGCTGGGCCATGCCCCAGGTGAACCCAGAACGGGCACAAAAATGGACAACTGGCCATGAGGTCTCCCACTTTTATAAATTCTGGTTTATTAGCATATTAGAATTAATTGTCCAACCACAGCTTCAGGTTATGAAGCTCCATCCTCTTTGGTTTTCTTCTCACTTCACCATTGTTTTCATTCTGCGCCTGAAAGTCCTTGGTCCCAAACTGGAGCAGGAATTGTTTTGTCTCTCTGCTCTGTGAAGAGAGCTTGGTAGCACTGAACATGAAACCTAAACCCACCCACCAAAACAGCCCAGAACCTAAAAAACATAACAGCTGAACCTTAAGGCACCAGTGTAAAGGCCCAGGGGACGTGGGCAGCACAAAGAGGGAGAAGTTCAGGGCTCTGATGAAATCTCTTGGGCTTGCCCAGAACCTAAAATCATAACAGCTAGACCTTAAGGCACCAGTGTAAATGCCCAGGGCAGCACAAAGAGGGAGAAGTTGAGGGCTCTCTGATGAGATCTCTTGGGCTTGCAGGTGCAGAGGTGCTCAGGCATGGCTGACCTGGACCACAACCTGAGCCTGGCCGACGCGCTG